>OY796657.1:91185129-91555129 GCA_963680705.1 Rhagium mordax | reverse complement strand
CTTACTTTTCACAAATTGAAAGCTTATCCCCATAGACGGCTTCTTAACGTCCTTCAAGCCTCCAAAAATAACGCTGTATTTGCCTTCGGTAAAATCAGAAAATTGTTTCTTATTAAAGGCGTCACCCTTTTCGGTAGAAAAACCTTATTATCCTCCAGTTCAATCAATATGCTATCGCCAAATTTTGTGGTCACTACTTGAGCTGATAATATTGGCTGAGGACTGTTTATTGGTAAGTCGGACACCTTAACGAGTGGTTTCGTTTCTAAAAGCGCAATTTTATTCAGTTCTTGTAAATTAGCCATCTAAAAATATTATACATTCATGATTTGAAATTTAAACCAAAAAGATTAAAATGTACTCACTTTGTAATTAATAGCGCACACTAGAACACCAAAAAAAGTATGAAATGTACTGCTGAACTATGAAGCGTACAGACTTATTAACTGCTGAACTATTCAGACTATAATAGCGATAATCACACTAAAACACCAAAAAACTATGAAATGTGCTGCTGAACTATGAAGTGTACAGACTGCTGAACTATTAAGCCTAGAATAACGATACGCTGACTTTTATATCCTTTCCCCCTCCCCATACTTCATTGCGAGTCAGCAAAAAAACCGTGAGAACGCTTTAACCTTGAACGCTAGCGGTCGGCCGGAAGCCATTAATCACACACCATCAAAGACTTCTTTGTTCTAAAACTAGAGCGCTTTAACCTTGAACGCAGGTGTGCGTATGACTCATCATTCTTAGAAATGGATGTTGCTCTTTTAGTCACGTACTCACCACCCACACGCCGCACTCCTTTGATCTAGCCGCCTACAGACAAGTCTCGACAAGTCGCTAGCCTTGAACGCACACGTGTGCCATTCTTAGAAATGGATGTTGTTCTTTTAGTCACGTACTCACCACCGGAAACCATTAATCACTCCTTTGATCTAGCCGCCTACAGACAAGTCGCTAGCTTTAACCTTGAACGCAGAATGACTCATCGATTACGCCGGAAACCATTAATCACAGCTTGTTTACATATATCTGACAGCTATTCTTGGAACCACCCACACAGACTCCTTTGTTCTAAAACCGCCTAGAGACAAGTCTCAACAAGTCGCTAGCTTTAACCTTGAGCCACCTACATTAGTTTGTTCTCTACCTATGAAGACATCCTCTAGGTCTTCAGCAGGTGGGAGTGGAGGGGGTAAATGGGAACAAAAATGTGCAAAATGAACCTCCATAAGAAATAACATGGGATTTTGGTCTGATACGCCCATAGCCTATCTACTTGTAGCACTGTGAAAAAACTATCTCGAACATGCGGAAATACAGAGAAAAGTCGAGAAGAGGAGTACCATATATGTATTGCCGTAGGGCCCTTAATAATTAATTAATCTTGAAGAGGAAAATGATCATATTATCTAACATATACGATTATGGGAACATACGACAATATTGTATACGTATTCATTATTTAAACACACTTTGATAAATTATATTCTCATACTGTAATCATTGTAAAAATGTATCAGACATACGACATTTTTTTTATCATTAACGGGACGTTTCCTTCATTAATATTAATATGCATGTTTAAATGCCTCATAACATTCAGTAGTTGCAACTAAGTAACTGTGAATTTAAGCCAACCATTCTTGAAATATAAAAATAATACCTCATTGTGAACTGATCCTTGCCTTTGCCCACTTCACGAAAATGTTGAGTTTGTCATTTTTTGATTATTTATTTTTGTTGGTGTTTTTTGTGGGTATTTTATACCCAATGCCGCGCCGTGATGAAATCAGGAATATCTTGTTTGGTTTTTGAGATATTTGAAATAAAAACCCAAAATTTTGAGTGTATATTTTTGGTTTTTTAGCTTTGTTTGAAGAGATATCAAAAAACTGAAACAACTTCTTCATTGCGACTTCCTCGCTTCAGCTCTACAATATGGAATTAAAATAATTTAAATATAACGTTTCATCAGATTAAAAAATTAAGTCTTTAAGTGATGGAATCATTCATTCAGCCCTGCTTTTTTCATAACTTTTTTTCATCTGTTTTATTTTTTATTTTTGTGTTATGGTCTTAACGTCCTGGCGGCGTTTGGCTTTGAGCTATTCCACCAGGACACCAATTTTTGATCAAATTCCTTTGGCTCAGCTTCAAACAATGTGATTTCAGCATGATGAAGGTCTCATATGCTAGAAACGTTTGCGAATTTTTAAACAATTAATTTCCTGATAGGTTGATAGGGACAACTACGTAGTCAGATGGCCGGCTCGATCTCCTGACCTATCGCCCCTGGATTATTTTCTGTGGGGTACCTTAAAAAAAAAGTATAAAAACGAAGTCAACAGTATTGAAGATTTAAATAAAACAAAATACACGAGGCATTCAGATCTATTCGGAGAAGGGGTCTGAGAAGAACATTTTTAAGTTGATGGAAAAAGTTATTAAAAAAGCAGGGCTGTAATGAGTTCATTCAATCACTTATAAGACTTAAGTAATTTAAGTTTTGAAACTGAAAATATTGTTAAAATCAACGAGTATCATATATCGTTAGAATCAGGATAAAAAATACAAATGAATTTAGGAAAAATAATATCAGGTTCGTACAGTGGCGTGCCCAAGAAACCAAAGAAAAAAATTATGTCTCACTAAGAAAAATTGAATCTGTTGTAAAAAAAAATGCAAGACTCAGGAGTTAACCGCCCCCCCCCCCCAACAAAAAAATCGCAACGTAAGTTTTTTGATCTCCTCAAACAAAGCTACTAAATACTAAAATGAAAATTCAAAATTTTTTATTTTTTTCCGATATCTCAAAAACCAAACAAGATATCTTGATTTCATCACGGCATATTTTTGGGTATAAAATTACATAACTCCGCCCCCTTTTAACCAACTCTCTATCTCTTACCGTTTCCGAGGTTCTCATGTAGTTTTGTTTATTAGTTTTAAAGAAATTCATTCGCATACATTAATATATTGAAAATTCTATACATTTTCCCTTAAATGGTCTGCTAATTCAATTTTTTTCGGACGCATTCAGAGACCTCGACAGTTATTTAAAATCATGGTCATGAACATAAATTCACAGTGAAGGTGTAGTATTATTTATAACTTCACATTAATAAGTTGCTATTTCCAATTTTATTAGGTACGTATCGTAACTCCTGTGAAATTGGTGTTTTTAAAAATTTGTAATCACTTAAAATAGAGGGTGAATGGAATAGTCACAACAATTATTGCGTTTATGATGATAGAATAAGCCAGCTGCGCTTTATGTGTTACGCCATTTCACAAAGGTATACACCAACAACGAGTATTCTTTACTAGAACGTGGACAATTAGTAAAGAATTTAAACTCCACTGGAGTCCTACTTATAGAACGGTCGAGACTTGAGAGGATCATAATTGGCATTATTCTGACAAAATTGTAATTCTCCGTGGTTGAACCACGCGATCCTCGCATTTTTCCCAAAAACAATGGACATTTAAGTCTGTCACAGCACGAGTGATCTCACGCGCTACTTTCTTTATAAATATATTCTAAACACAACAGTAAATGTCAAACAAGTCAACCATTTATAAATAATGTTGTCAAGATTAAAGATCTGTACATGCTTTTTAACATAACACATTAGGAAATAAATTAAGTGAGACGTTAAGGAGCTAGTTGACTAATTTCGGAGAATAATAAGTGGAAACTAATATCCATAGGTAACTGTACAATTTTTTTTATTATTAAAAATAACAGCGTCCAGAATAAATTTTTCGGAGCGTGTTGGAATTAGCAAGTTATTAACGGCTATTTATGGGATATTTGCAGAAATACTTGTATAAGAACAAGATAATTCAACTATTTTACCTGGTCAGGCAGTTTCTTTTTCCATTTTATTGCCAAATATACTCGCAAATATACTCGCAAATATATTATTAAAAATTCAACATATTGAACATTATGCCTAGCCAAGGAACATTTGACAGAAATAAATGTGTTGTTTCAAATGAAACAGTCTGAAATATAATATTTTATTCAATCAGCAGATATTTTATACAATAATAAAAACGAGTCAGGCACTGCCCCTAACACTTTCTTAACATATCCTGTTTCTTAAATAAATGGTATTGATATCACTTCTTGGCAACTATGTTTTGCTCCCTATTCATAGTTGCTGGTATTTTTCTTACACACACACTTTTTTATTATCGCGTATGTCACATCTACCAAAGGCAATGACGTATTGTAAACATAGGCACCCCATTCCTGTAAATTTGTGTCAAACTTCACCTTGTTCTGGACTCACAAGCCAAAGTCACACGTTGACAATCCTCTCCGAATATGGCCACGCGAGCAGGTATCGATTAGTTTACATCCGGGACACCTCAACAGGTGTTGAATATAAAAATTTGCTTTCACGTCTTAATCAAGGAAAGTGAACTCATTTCAGCGAAATTGCCACCTAATCTTCGCACCTTGTGCAGATGAAGGAACTCTTTCAATATATTCATTAGGATTTTTTGCCCATCATATTCTTCCATATACCCATCTTATCGTTGCTTGAATTGTTCAGGAATCTTCATCAAGTTTCTTCACTGAACGAAGTCCCTTAGCGGTACATGAATTTTGTGACGGAAAAGTGCAGATTTTTTTGGAATTGTTTGGCTAGTGTCAGAAGACAAATTGATATGTTGGTTCCATATTCACAAAGGCAAAGGTTTATTTTCCATCATGCCTTTAATATTGAAGATGACTTCCTTTCGCTCTGCTCTTGTCGATTAAGATTTTTTTGTACGTTCGTCTCTTCCAGTGCTGTTTTAACTAACTAATCCTTTAAATTGCGATTCTTATTTATTTTGAGCGTTAGTAACTTTCTTAGTTACGATATTATGAAGGACTTGCTGGTTTGATTCGACTATTTTGTAACTGAATTTTCTCTGTTGCATATTTTTCTTCAATGGTCAACGGTTTTTGATATATAATGATTTTGACAGGTCCGGTTGCCGTAGTTCTTTTCCCACATGAGATGCAACGTAATCTCTTCGATCGTTTTTGTGACATTTACAAATAACGAATCGTATTTTTATTATCCTACAGATCACTGCGTTAACGAGCCAAGCTTTAACATGGCAATCACAAAAGTCATTATTGCAGTGAGTGAGTGATAGTAATCACTCAGGACTTCATATAAAAGATCCAATATACAAATACATACTCTGTTGCGAATTTTATTAATTATTTTGGTTGCCAGTCTAACTGTTCTTGTTTTATGATTATTTTGTATTGTGTGGTACTAAAGATATAATACTGAATAAAAACATGCCTTACGAAACCGATTTGGTGGCCAGAGGACTTGCCGTAGAGTAAAATGAATTTTATAGCCAATAAAAATAAATATTTAACGCCAGAGATTTGCATTCCGGTACTATAAATTGGAACAACAATAAAATGGTAATTATTAAAAGCCATTTAAATTCTCACGATATATTTCAAAATATTAAACTATGGCCGTATCATTTGTATGCTGGACCTTATAAACAAGTTTGTCGGGCCTATTATTGGACCATGCAAGTGTATAGTTTGTATATTATCAGGCAGGTGAGCCAACACAAGGTTACAAACCACATACTCTCAGGTGAATTCGAAATGACATTCTCAATATTTGAGATCCATTGATAGCGTACAAAACCAGTTCTATATGCAATTAAATGAGGCTTAATGTACTGAATTAATATCGAATTATATTATTGAGATTGACTATATGAAATTTAAAAACATTTTTATGCCTTGCTTCCAGTTAAAATATTGTGTTTTTATTTGTGTACTTTTCTTTATAATACCTGAATGGAATCCATTCTTGTAGGTGCAAATTCATGCAGAATGTCAGGTTTCTTGTACAGGTATCAATAATTCAACTCGAGCAGAGCATAAACAACAATGAAAATAATTGAAAAGTGGACAGTTCAGACAATTAATCAACAAGTCGGGTCTTATTTTATTTTTGATGTAGTCTTAAAAATAATTGCATATATAAAGTATATGCCTAAAAGGCAAATAGTGATTCCTTGACTTGTTTTAAGATGATTATTTTGTGGGTGTTAAAAAAAATTTCCACCAAAACCAACAATTTTCTATAACAATTATTGTTAGTAGTTGTGCTCTTAATTTTTGCCAAGTTTTTTTTTTTTTCGTACGAATCACTGTTCGAGATATTTTCTATTTTATTACTTAATATATCTACTTACTAGTATTTGTATTCTGTTTCATAATTTATCTAAAGCTTGACGATTTAAAATTTTTAGGGCTACGATAACTGAATAAATCATAAATATTTTCCTATGGCACTAAAAATAATAGACAATCTTGAAATTATTGAATAGAAATACAATTCTAAAATCTCAAAGCCTCCTTGGTTACGCATCTTGTTAATTCTTTCGAGTCAGTGATAATACAAAACAAAATATCACACCGGATTTAAGATTCTTGTAGTAAAATTTTTATCTATCGAAGACATCTAATCACTCGAAAACGTCAGCGCCCGAGCTACTTAGTCATACATACGCTTTTTCATAAAGTAAATCAATAAATCACTTTTTTTTCCTGGGGCAAACTGTTGAGGTTTGCCTTTGATACTACACTTTTATCTTGACATATTTTGGCCATTTTCTTATTTCTATTTATTTTTTAGAATTTGGCGTGATTCCCAGAATTAAGTTTAATGAATAATAAATCATTTGTTGTAACACCCTGTATACTGCTTTGCAAAACCTAGAATGTTTGAAAATATTTAATTCAAATTTTTACGCAATTTAATTAAAATGCCATTCTCATCATTTTGTAAATTACAAAGGATAAACATAAACATAAACACTTTTTGTGGAAGATATCATGGATTAATGCCATAACTAGGTATTTTGTCGTTGGTAGTATGTACTTATAGTAATGAGTGAAATTGTTAGTCTAGCTAGCAGAAGTAAATTTGTCTCACCACACCAGCCTAAGAATGGTGTGAAAAATGCATCCGCAATAAACAACTATATTATATGAGAACAAATGTAACAAATTACCATAGCTATTCATGTAAATTACGACAAAGAAATAACAAATTGTCCACTTATTATACAGGTGGTATACAAGCCGAAGAATTTGCTCTTTGCTGGGAAATAGTTGTACTGAGTGGAAATTTTCAATAAATTGTGTTATTTCCTTTTTGTTTTTAAAGTGTCTTTGATTCCTTTATATGTTAAAATCAGCTTGATTCCTATCGTCACGACCAGTTCCATCGGTAATGCTATACTGTTCTGCACTAGCAATGGAATTACCAACATTACACTTATTTAAACGGTGTTTTTCAAGCCAAATTGTAATAATTCAATTTTTGAGCACTCAAGATAAATTGCAATCTTATAATTTCAACCACCTCATAAAAGAATTGAATACTAGGTACTTACCTACTTTCCAATTTTTGATAATTCTGTTTCTATTCTATGTCACACAGAATCATTACGCTGCGCTGATGGGGAGCAACAACTCCAAAACACGTGAACACTAATTCTTATTATGAATTATTATTTTATTTAATGTGATAAGACTGATATTCAGTAATAACAGATATTCTATCAATTACAACGGTATAGGGGCTGCTATTCTAAAAATCTGTAAATTCATCCTGAACATAAATGGATCTATTAGC
The DNA here is from genome assembly GCA_963680705.1 of Rhagium mordax. NCBI lineage: Eukaryota > Metazoa > Arthropoda > Insecta > Coleoptera > Cerambycidae > Rhagium > Rhagium mordax. The sequence continues at coordinate 91,547,432 of OY796657.1, read as the reverse complement.
GCTTTTATGAATTTACGATGACTTGCACATAACATATGTTTTTTCTTAGCGACATGTCAATGTCGTGACCAATCTAGTCTGTAAGTTATAAAGAGGGACCTTTGTATTTTGATAGTAGTATTGTTAATAATTAAGCTTTGAATAGAGTAAACTAATATATTATCTTTTTTTTTTTCAGGTAAGTTGAACTCCCATTAAAGCATTGATTGTCAACAATGGGCAAGTAGATTTCTTTATTATAAATACGTTTTATACTTGGATGTATTAAATCAGTCGTTGGAATAATGTAATTTAAATATTTCTCCAAATAAGTATAGATATTCTGCATTTGTGTCATTTGTAAGTACCGACGTTTAATACGACTTAATCAAACCTGTTCATGGTGGTAAGATCCAGTATCAGTGAATGGTACCTCAAAACGCGGATTTCTCATACGCCGGCGAAAAATTTCATTATCCTGTTCATGGTGGTTATGTCTGGCCCCAGCGTATGATCGAAATCATTGTCTTTGAAAAAATAAATAACTTCCCTGGTGTGCATTTTTGTGTACGTGTATCAAATAAGGCCTATCTGATAACTATTAGAATCAACTCACCCTGGTTTATATATTTAAACAAGGACGTTGATTTAATTATTTTTTAAATGCCTTTAAGTACCGCTAAATGAGCGAAACAAATAAACGCACTCAGCAAATCGGTCTACCATGGGATTTATATAGATTAAAAACATTATCTCTTGTGGTACTCCCGTTGGGCGTTGAGATTCTCACTCAGCGCTTTGGGTAATATTAACCCAAATTATAGGTTCTGTTTTTTGTTAAATAATATTTGATGAAGTTTAAAACGTCAGGTTTGGCACCATTACCAATTAGTAGAGTAACATTTTGTTTTCACAATAAGTATAATTTTAATTTATTATGGTAACTAATTTATTTATCCGCGCAAAATTTCAAATAAGTATAATGTATGAATTCTTTACAATTTGTGTTTAAATTGTAGCCACTTAAATTGGGAGAATTGACACTGGAGGCGAAAAGTTATTGATTCTTAGCTTATAGGGTTCCATTTTCATATATTATTTAAATTTGATTTTTGGGTGGGCTATACTTAATTTTTCTACGTACCTATATAAAAAGTACCTAATTTATTTTTTATTTGATACAGTAATCGATTTCGAAATGAAACCAAATATCTGACTGAAAAATGTATACCTATAATTACATAATATTTATTGTTTAAGAATTATAATAATTAAATTGTATTTACATATTTTTAAACTCATGTTTAAGTTGACCTAAACGCATTTAAATTAAATAAAAATAATTTCTATTTGTATTTATCTTCAATCTGGCAACATGGCATTTTACATTATCGGCGCCTCTAGATGAAGGCGAGAAAACAAAATCATTGGAAAGAAATGCGACAGTAATAAAACGCCAATAAAATCTTATTATCATAGTTTAAATGTGTATAAAGTTCTTAGTGTCAGGTTTGAAATAATGTTCTTCAAATTCAGATGGGGAACTGCATCTCTGTTGCGTACAAGACTTGTTCGGTTATGAACTTATTCTGGATATGTGGAAACCTGTACACTTGATTTCACAATTCTTCATAGTTAATTTTCATTATTTCTCTTTAAATTTGCCCCCTTATTTCCTCATTTCGTGGGTAAATTTGTGTGTATTTTTTTAAATTTTTCTTAATGCTGCGTTTTATATTGTAGAAACACAAAAATAAGGTATCATAGTTATATAAGTTATAATATAATAATTTGGTGCTAAAACAGCCATTTCGTCTTTAAAAGATTTATAAATGATATTATTAGACACAAATATTATAAATTTTATAACAGTTAAAATAAAAATTAAATTGCTGGGAACAACAACTTGTTTTAAGTAAAGCTTTATAACAAAAAAGTTATACTTACAGGGGTGTATTTTAAAATCACCGACAAACGGAAACTAGAGATTCTTTGATTCAAAATAAGACGAAAATTGTTATAAATGTTTTTCCGAAAATGCTTCCTAACCGAGCTACAGGGTTTTTGGGGGAAAAAATGTTATTATTATTGTCATCACAAAAAAACGTACGCCCTATACTTTTTTTAACACTTTTTAGACTTACACATTTTTCTATTCTGCAAATTAAATCATAACTTTTCGATTAGGCAATCCTTTTTTGAGATAATTTCTATTAAAGTAGGACCACACAACTTAATAAAAAATAAAATTTGTTTTTTAAAAATAATATTTATCAATATGACGCAATTAACTACATATTACATAATAAAAATATTTTAAAGAAATTAAAAAAGTGATTATTAATTTTGTAGATACTGTTCAAAATGTCTTGTTGGGTGTACGTTTTTCTTTTCTTTAAGTGCGTAACTTACACGATTTTACGCCACTGGATTTGGCTAGTCGACTTAAACTCACCTGATTAATTGGTTTCAGAAGGACATACGAGTATACCAAGTCTCAACATAATATAAATAATATTTTATCTAGTTTTCGAAGAAACTTAAAAAAAAACAAAAAAATTTTTTCCCTCGATTTTTCCCCTGTAAATAGGTCGGTTAGGAAGCATTTTAAGAAAAACATTTATAACAATTATTGTCTTAATTTGGATCACAAAAAAAAAGTTTTCGTTTGTCGGTAATTTTAAAATACACACTGTATAAGCCAAAAATGGGCCAAAAAGCAACATCTCTAGTTGTTTTTTGGCCCATTAGTTTTGGGACACATCAAAATATATCGTTTTAGCCAACTATTCCTTGGCGAAATGTTACTCGTTAGAGAGATTCAGGGTGTTTATAAATGACTTTATTTAGGCTTTATACAAGCATAATAACAAAAAATATATCCAATCTGATATTCTCACATTGGTGTTTCATCTCCAAACATACAATTATTAAATTTATTGGACCTTCTTTAATGCATGATAAAAATTGGATTAAAAATTACAAAATTCAAAACGTCTGAAAATAAAATGAGTTTAAAAATATTTTTTTTAACTCGCCACAAAATTCATTCATTATGGTCACTAATTAAAAACGATGTCCCCAAGAAAATGTACCTACATACATACATGTTCTCTCGCCTTTATTTCTGCTCGTCGGGGAGACTAGACCGCATTAAATTCAAATTCTACCTTTATCTTGAAACTTATACTTAAAATTGTATTTATTGACATTAATAATAGTTATTTATGCAACAAGTGCGTAAGGTGAGATTTTTTCACAAATGGGAATTTTGTCGCATGAGCCGTAGGCGAATAATGCGACAATCCCATAAGTAAAAAAAGCTCATTTTCGCACGAATTGCACAATATTTTTTCTACTACCGAAATGGACCTAAATTCTCTAATAATAATGTGAAACGTCAAAACTTTATATGTCATTTAAAAATCACAATACTGTTATGCCCACTTAATTTTAAATGAGTGAAATTAATCAATGTCTATTATCTTTGCTAATGTCAAAGTCAAGAATATAAATGAAACTTCAGAATTGTAAAAAATTCAATCATTATTGTTAAAAAATACTGAAAAATAGGTGGTATGTTTTATAATAATACCGTGATATTAAATAAATGGACTACATAAAATTAAATAACCACATTTAACGTTTTTAAAATAAGATATGATTATTATAGGTGCTCTAATAGGTATGCAATTGTTTAGTATGTTACTTTACGCACTAGTGCGTAAGGTAAGAACACTTTACGCACTAGTGCGTAAAGTTTAACTTTACGCACTCTTCAGCGTGCGGAAAGTTAGTACTTTACGATCGGTAGTAGAAAAAATATTTTGTAACCATAACAAACAATATTTTTTCATTCCTATAATTGATATGTCTCCCGCAGAGTATTTTGTTTTCACATTATTCGACAGTTGTTGTATTAAATGGGGAAGACCTGTAAGCTGTTTCATGTTCAGTGTTCAGTTTTGGTTACTTCAAAATTTATGTTTCTTATTCTAAAAAAGTATCTAGCTAATAGTTGACACTTGAGAATGCAATGACAATGTTCTTTATTATTTCGCGTGTTTACAACACAAATCGAAAGAAGTGTTAAATTGTGTGAGACAAAGTTGCTACTCTTTTGTATAGGCGACGTTATTTCCTGATTCTATCTCCCATGGTTGGTGCAGAAAATGCACTTGCAGAAGTATTAAAATTTCATATTCTCTTGCTATTATTTCGAAATTAAACGGCATATAAAATATAATGGAATAACATGCATAAAACACCACACAATTTACTTTGTCTTAGCTTGTTCGCCGAATATTGTTATTCCATCAGCTCACCACATTGTTATACACGCTTTAAACATACACACTGTGCACGCGGTCATAAAATCATAATAATAAAACTGGTAGGTTCCTCTTCTTTACAATATTCATATTATGATGAATTAATGTACGTCTCATTGTTGCCAACTTCCAAGACGTCTGTAGTAACAAAAGCATTCTTTCAGGATATTTTTAAACTCATCACGTTCGCTGATATTCATTAGCCATTAGCCGGTAAACATGAATGGCGAATTAATGAAACAAAATTAAACGGGTAATTTCATTCTTAAAATATTAATATTATTACGTTGTTACGGGATTCTTAGAAAGGAGAGATGTACACCTTTTTTAATATTCAAACTGAAAGGAGGGAGTGATTTATTCAAACGGGAGTTTAGAATTTATTATTTTGCAAATCTTCAAAATAAAACCCTGGCATGTCCAGTGTATGTATAAATAGCTAATCATATTTAAAAATATTTGAAAAAAAACGCAAACACAATTAGTTGGGGATCGAACCCAATCCACGATTCAAATAAAACAGAAAATCATTGTGTCCATCAGTATGTATGAAAAAATGTGTGTATGTTTCGTTTTGGCTGGTCAAATATTCTACGGTTTTAGATTTGGCGTAACAAAACACCACCGGCACGAGAGAAACGAAATAAAATTTAACAAGATCGCCTTTTGTCGGTTTAGTTGATTTAAACGATTTCTATGTTTTAATTTCATGGATATAACTTACCGAAATGTAGCGTATAATGCAATAATTTAAAAGTAGAGTAATACCTCTTTCACAAAAGGTTTAATAGTTTTTATAGCCACAGCAGAGCATATAAAAACACAACCAATATATATTTCCTCTGAAGACAATTCGTATGAAATGTAAAAACTATTCTTTAAAATAAATGTAGAAATCACAGATAAATCAGAGCTTTAGATATTAAAAATGTTATGTTCAAGCTCATCGTCCATACACAAAAGAGTAATACTCGCAGTGAGAACTATAACAGTTGTACTTGTCATACTTGCGGCTATTTATTGAAGTGGATATTGGGAAAATATAGGCAATTATTTGAACTTCGATATTTTTGGAATTAGATGATTAATATTGATGGGGTTTTTTGTGATCGTTAGCAAAATTCATTGACTTTCGTTCACCGTAAATAGATTTTTTAAATTGTGGGTGTTTCTCTTATCTACAGGGTGATTATCCAGGCCCTTATTTTATGTTTATGCTTTTTTACAATAAAATTATTTTTTGTCAATTACTTTATTCTTATTTTAAACTTAGTAAAAAGCATTTAATTATATTGAGTTAGTGGAATATTTATCACTGTTGAACAAAATCTTAATAGCTAAACATTATTTTTTACTGTTTAGTTCGGTTTTCCTTTAAAGCGTGTTCTTTTAGTTTTTTAAAACTATAATTTTTTTATATTTTTGAAATCAAATTTTTTTAAAAATTTTTCAATTCAAATTGTTTTCAAAATTCTTTGAAATGAATTTTTTTGACATTTGTATGGAGCATGAAGTAGAATGTGGTGTACTTACTACAAGGTACCACCGTCTTTGGTCCGGTTTTATTTCTAATATATCTAAATGACGTGCTTAAAACATCCAATGTAAATGGCAAAGTAATCTGCTATACCGGGTGGCCACGAGTCAATGTACGCCCCCAATTTTTTGGTTGTTTTTGAATTTAAAAATTTCGTTTTTGGTATACGTGAATAAGACAAAAGTGGGCTATTTTTAGACTAACAGGAACGAAAATATCACTTCCGGTTGAACCGGAAGTGTCATCAACTTTTTTTTCTTAAATGGAATGACCATGTTTTTTTGTGGTGTTTTATAAAACATAAAATTCTAATTGCAGCAGTTTTTTCGAATTTCAAAAATTCCAAAAAATAAGTGAGATACGATTTTTTATTTTGTACAAAATGGCCGCGTCAGATGAATGCGATAAAAGAAAATTACTAAGTAGGCTATGGAAATTATTAGCAAGATAGCAAGCTTGTCTGTAAACAATAAAATAGTTATTTAAATTACTGATAGATACGACTATTTGTAGGTTTTTCTCAAAAAACGGAATTTAATTTTCATTTTCATTTCCGTAGGGGTCCTATGGAAAATTTTTAAATGGGACCGTACTATTTTTTTTTTTATTATTCGGACATAATGATTCATAAGCTTTTCGCCAATAATAATTTCTTAACGAGATCCTTTGTAATAATAAAAGTGTTTTTAAAAGGTTCAGTCAAATTATTTCTTGTTAAATTTGTGCTTACCTTTTGAATACACTTTTATTATTACAAAGGATCTCGTTAAGAAATTATTATTGGCGAAAAAATTAAAGCTTATGAATCATTATGTCCGAATAATAAAAAAAAATAGTACGGTCCCATTTAAAAATTTTCCATAGGACCCCTACGGAAATGAAAATGAAAATTAAATTCCGTTTTTTAAGAAAAACCTAAAAATAGTCGTATCTATCAGTAATTTAAATAACTATTTTATTGTTTACAGACAAGCTTACTACCTTGCTAATAATTTCCATAGCCTACTTAGTAATTTTCTTACATCGCATTCATCTGACGCGGCCATTTTGTACAAAATAAAAAATCGTTCGTATCTCACTTATTTTTTGGAATTTTTGAAATTCGAAAAAACTGCTGCAATTAGCATTTCATGTTTTATAAAACACCACAAAAAAACATGGTCATTCCATTTAAGAAAAAAAAGTTGATGTCACTTCCGGTTCAACTGGAAGTGATATTTTCGTTCCTGTTAGTCTAAAAATAGCCCGCTTTTGTCTTATTCACGTATACCAAAAAGGAAATTTTTAAATTCAAAAACAACCAAAAAATTGGGGGCGTACATTGACTCGTGGTCACCCGGTATACATAGACGACACTGCAACCTTTTTTCAAAGAGATTTCTAGAGAGAATCTAAAGGAAAGGCTGAGAATTAGGTATTTCAAAGAAGAAGGCAAGGTTTTATTACCTTTTTAATATACAAATAAGAACAACGATATCCATGTTAACGATTAAGAGTTCATAATAAAGATTACTATTTAAATAATAACAATAATAATTGTAATGTTTATTCATTAATAATTAAATTTCGAACTAATCTTAAAGACTGTATATAAAACTACATTTATTATTTGTCTTCTTAACATTGCTGGATATTTGAGCACTAAATTTATAGGTACATCGCGAGGCGCATTAACATGCAGTTTATAATTTGTTATATTATTTATAGGCGTATTAAATTACACTGTTGTCGCAGGATTAGCAGTTTGTAATTAAAATAAAATACACTGGAAGTTTATGCGGAAATATTACACACAGAAGATATATTCCAATGTGACAAGTTTCAAAACATCGTGAAAATATTATGCTAATTCGTATATCAATAGTAAGGTATATTACAAAGACCCCTAGCGAGAGTGGGTTTATTAAACTCATCCGGTGCTATCGGTCTTGTCACTTATCGATATATTAACAAATGAGTATCGATAGTAATACGCTCAGCTCACTTGCATCATTAGTAACGTTTTATATTGCTTTTGTTTGTATTTGAAACGCTATTTCTTGTTTGGAGGACCGCCGACTTATCTCCATCAAGTTTAAGATCAATTTATCATATCTGATTTGAGAAATGAGAATAAATCGCCTTGAGACTCTATAGTGAAGGAACCCGACCATAAACTGTACGTATACAGCTTTTTTCTCGATGTAGCTATTGGAATACAATAATATTTGCAACCTGCGTACTACAAGCTACTTTTTAACTTATCACAAAAGATAATAAATTAGTGTAGCTAATGTTAGCCTACTGACGTGTGAATTAATAAAGTCGAGCAAAATACGTACGGAATAAAGGAAAAAATGTATGCAGCATCCATTAACTTGGTGGATTTATGTTACGACGACAGACTGGATAAAAGTTACAGAGTTAATTTTTAAATCGTTGCACCGTTCTCATCCATTATTCATGAGTTGTTTTATCGTACACCGCGCTAATATATGCTCCCGAGATCAACACACGCACCTAAGTAGTTCGAACTGCAAAAATTATGGAATATTGTAAGTTATAACGAAACATGCCAAAACAAAATAAATAACAGGGTTCAGATACGGAGATACAGCTTTTGGGATGCCGGTAATGCACAGTTTATGAGCTTTGCCTATTTTATATATTAAATTTTTTCAATTAAGACCGTATTTACAAAACACACAAAGGAAGACTAGTTACACCACATGAATGGGTGTTAAGAGATGATTAAAGAAGATATCTGTTCTCTTTGTCCTTGAAGATCGAAGAAGATTAAGAGAAAAAATGAATAGCAGTGGATTCCATAACTTCGTTATTCGTGATAGAAATGATTTCTGGTAAGGAGCCGACCGGAAGCTATAGTATGTAGCTTCAAAGCAAAGAACTGAACTGCACAGGTATAAGTTGTAGCATCGTGGTGGCATCAGCGACGCAACTTTTTGCTCCAGTCTCCTTAAAAACAAATAAATAAAGAAATTGGGGTTGTTAAAATTGTGACGATGTTCCAAAGTACTAAGTGCATTCGTGAGAGCGAGCTGTCACCATCCGTTCGTATGGCTGGATTTTTAATTGTAAGATTTTCAATAACTTTTTAGTTGAGGAATTTGAGAATAATATTCCAATATACAACAACAATAGCAATGTATTAAGTTCGCCCTGAGTTAATCGAGTTAATTGTCAATATCTGGAAGTAAAAGGAAGAGCCTATATGCATGCACACTGCACACGATTTATTGTTGCAGAAAGAGAATATGTCGTTAATGTGCAGGAATAACAGAGTGGGCGATAAAACGATCCTTGTGGAACTAGTTTTAATGAAATTTTACAATAGTAGTGGTTATAGTTCTTGTTTATCTTATTTATCAAAAGATTACAGTTATTAATATATAAGTTTAAACAAGTAAAACATGTTCTAAATCATTTACGTAGCTTTGGACAATCGATTCTAAAATATGAAAAGTATAAGGTGGGGTAAACCAGATAAACTTAACCACTTACGCAAATTCACAAAAAAATGTATAAAATAAAATTAATCGTTATCCTACAGAATTGATGTACAGGGTTTTTTCATATAATTATTCAGAGTCTATTTGAAAAAATGCAGGAAAATTTTTTATTCAAAAGTTGCAGTATTTTTCCTGAATTTTAATAATGTGTCAATAAAACAAACATAACAATCGTAAAATGGCAAAAATTTTAAACTTATTTTTTTTTATGGAACACCCTATACCGGGTGACAACTAGAAGTGGGTACACCCTGTAATTTTTTTTCTACTTCAGATACAAATTGGAAATTTGGAAGACCTGAATTAGACAATATTTAAATTTTTTGGGATAATTTTGAATTACAATGTACTTCCGGTTTGACCAGAACTATTGATTTTCAAATGGAACACCTATGTTTTTTGACATTTTTGAGACCAGTGATTCATTTTACGTATGATAGGGCCTTTTGGTTTTTTTTTTTTTTTTGAAATAACTAAATAGGTATTTTTGTTTAATTACTTTTCTTTTGGTTCTTAATTATGAGAAAAATTACAAACCTGAGGTTTTTTTTCTTTCAGCAATTCTTTCTTTCCACCCAAAATTACAAACCATTTATTTTTTATTAGAAACTCATTTTTTTCCAAATGCAAATTTTGAACATGTTTTTTAACGCTGTGATTTTATTTGTTAACGAATTTTAAAAATTTTTGTTCCATAATTTTAAGACATAAATCTCATTTAAATAAGTCGATAAGACCCAGCCTTGTTGCATTTGAATAAATTAATTTTTAAGAAAAAACAATATTTTGTAATTTTGGGTGGAAATAACTACTAAGAGAAATAAAAAACCCCAAACTTGGAATTTTTCTCATAATTACTAACCAAAACAAGAGCCATTTATGCTAGTCCCAGCCACCTAATTCTCTATCTTTGTCTTTAAAATTTAAATAAAAAATAGTTATTTCCAAAAAGAAATCCAAAAAATGCCCTATCATACGTAAAATGATCCGCTAGTCCCAAAAATGTTAAAATATACAGGGTATTCCATTTAAAATTAAAAAATTCTGGTCAATTCCTGTTTCCTGTCAAACCGGAAGTATTTTGAAGTTCAAAATTATCCCAAAAAATTTGAAATATTGTCTAATTCACGACCTTCTCCAGTTATTCAAAATAAAAAAATGTGTATAAAACATGATACACGAGATGATACATATTGTCTACCCACGAGTTACTAAGACAATACATATCATGTTTTTACACACATTTTTATTCTAATAATATCTGGAGACCGTATAAAAGAAAATCTTAAATTTATAGAATTTCGCCATTTTGCGATTGTCGTTAGTTTGTTTTATTGGCAGATTATTAAAATTCAGGAAAAGTGCTACAACTTTTGTATATAAAATTTTTCTGTATTTCTTCAAATAAACTCTGTAGGGTGGTGGGTGGCTAATTATATGGAAAAACCCTATAAGGAGTTACATGTGCCATATTGTGAAATGATGCTAATTTATTATAAGAAAAACATAATATATACCCAATATTAAAAAGAATCATAATTATAAAACGAATGAGAAACAATCAAAACAAAAACAAAAAAAATAGGAATTAAATATTATTTATATTTAGGACCTAGAATAGGTAATCAATAAAATACTCACACACATGAAAATATTTAAAAAGATATAAATAACTAATAATAAGTATGAAATAAAAAAACTGGCTAATAAAGAAATCATGTAGGTATTAAAATGGAAATATTTATTTAATACTGGACAGTTAAAATAAAATAAATAAATAATAAAAAATAAAAGTAAATTACCAACTTTAGTTTTCAAAGGATGGCGTCGACCTCTTGTTTTGTGGAATAATTATAAATAGTTACTTTGCTTGTATACTCAATTTTGTTTTGTTTTAATGAATTTATATATTGTAATAGCCATACTTTGCTTTTGTAAAATAAATAATATTATTGTTATTATATTAATATTTCGTCCGTAAATGCCGTAAGCTTTAGGTTTTTGGTTTCTTATTAAAACAGATATGGAGTAAAATAAATAAAATATAGTCACATGCGTCTTATCTGCAAACGTTTTGTTAAACATAAACTAAACCTTGAACTTTGACATACTCCATATTGAAATGATGCAGTTAAACACTTTTCTGCCATTTAGCAATAATAATTTGCTGTCCAAAACGACGCTGGACTTCTTTTATATAAATGAAAATAGTCACACCACAAGCAAATATAAGAAAATAATGCCAAAATAATGAACTCGACTACAGTCATCAACAGACATTTAAAAAAATGCTTTTTTGATTTCGATTATATTGAAAACATATTCCATTAAAATTTCAACGTCCTGTGGTCTGACCTCTAAATACTTATTGATATCTTATTTTGCAACACGTGTTAGGTTTTTCAACCCATAATTGATTACAGTTTTTTGAAACACATCAAATCTGATGATGATTTTCTACACCAATAAAGGAACTGTATGTCCCCTTTAAAAAAAATTATTCGACAACCGATTAAATTGTATAATTACACGTAAGAATAGATCTTACTTTTTTCAAAGCCAGTTATTATTATTATTTCTGAAATATATGATTTTCTGTCGTAAATGCGCAACTCAGTTCTCTAATAAATTTGCCTTATCTATTAAGCAATATTGTGTCTTGGCTATATGTTATACTCGTGTATTTAAAGTAGTGGATATTTTGGTTACATTAAAACACCGCGCTTGGTAATTCGGGAACAAATTGTTAAAAACTAGTACTTAAATTTATGAATTGTCGTTTCCCACAGCAGGAGCTTTCAAACCAAATCGAGTACATAGTTTTTATTCTGAATATTCTCCAATTTCTGTGCCATAAACCTTGTTTATCTCTGGAAAAATCTGATTACCAAATCGCGAGGTTGGTATTTACTTTGCATTAACAGTTGTGAATTCTGGCCACCAAGACAGTATTTTATCTCTGGCATACTGAAATGTGTGGAGGGTAAAGATGGGTGTGTTATCTGATAGATTAAGCAATTAATGCTGGTACTTCAGCTTGTTTCGTGAGGTTCTGTATCATTAGGAGCTGCTTTATGAGGGAATTTAATCGCTCAATAGCTAAAAAGCTAGTAATGAGTTTCAAATCGGTAATACATTTTTTGTCAACATGGTTGTTTTTGCTTTGGATTTTACAAAAGTGTTGAGAATAGTAGCAGCAATCATAGAGTTTAAGGCCTATAAAATATAATCACACTGAAATGAATTAGAACCTACTAAAAACGTTAATGCGGGACTTCATATAGTTTTCAGCGTTTATTTCCTCAAAGATGATGATGAGTTTGTTTTTAGTAGCATTAATTTCATCTGATTTACTGAAAGAACATGGAATAGAACGCATATTTCAAATAAATGCGTGTAAAACACAATTTGTTTCTTCTATTTATTTCGTATGGGTGTTTCTGAAAACCGAGTCCATGAGAAAATAAGTTCACATACGAGTATTGAGGCAAAGAAATGTAATCTTTAAATAGAGAGACCAAGACGTGGTTTTTATAATCAAATACAATTTTAGAGGTTTTGGAACATAAACGACTTAATTGCGACACTTGTTTGACAGATACATATTGACACGACAAGCAATGCGACTATAGTTATTTTCCTAACAAGTGCGGAAACTTGTACTTTTCCGCACGCGAGTGCGGAAAAGACAGTTTTCGCATGTGTTAGGAACAATATTTTTCCTAGGAGCGTGATGAATACATTTTTTACTTAATTAAGAAACTAGACTACTTTAAAAGGATGCTACTGTTTGACTTGACGTTTGTTAATTGTTATGTGACTGAGAAACGTCAAAATGAGACAGTCATGACTATATGCTACGTGATTTTTTGATATTTAAAGTTATAGGAGCTACTTCAAAAGAGTCAATATAAATGGAAATGATTTAATTTCATTAAATTTGTATAAAATTACCCAAAAATGCAAATAAAAATATAATTACTTTTCCGCACTAGTGCGGAAAAACGTATTTTTCCGCACTAGTGCGGAAAAGTGCAACTTTCGAAACTAATATCCGCACGCTCGTAGGAAAAAATAATAGAAACGATGACATTTTCAGTATGCAGAATTTTCTTTGGATTGATTTTTTTTTAAACCGGGTGTTTACGAATTTTTTATCTGGTTAATCATAAACCATAATAACAAAACCTTCATAAAAAAATTAGCTTATGTAACGCACGCACAAAATTTCATCGACATGGTAACTTGGTAACTGTTACCGAAACAAAAAATAAAAATCACATTTTGGCCGCCTTTAATAAGCACTTGCTGACCATGTTCAAAGGGAATTTTAATGTTACGTTATATTTATGTATTCTTTTTATGAAAAGAACAATTTACTAAACTTTACACTAGCTTAAAAAAATTTTATCCGTTATAAAATAAATCCGTCACGTGTACCTATCTATAATGGTTCTGTCAAGTTTGTTTGGACAGGGTTGTAAGTAGCAATCCCATGCAACGACAGCAAGGCATCTGTTGGTAATTTTTACTGTTTTTATATATTTTTAATGAACACCTACTTGGTAGAATATTTTTATTTATTATATTTATGCTTCGTGTAATAAAATTTAAAAAATAAACACAATTAACCAAAAGCTACAGGCGCCAAATAAACATCAAGTTTTTTACTCATTTCTGTGTGCGTGTGTGTATTTATTGCAGTCAAGTAGTATCAATCAACAAGTGAATTAAAATGGTCCATATGAAGCATAATGTACTGTTTTCTTTAGACTTAGGTGGGATTAAGGACAACTATGAAAACAACAAACGTTTCGAAATAATTTATTTCATCAAAACAATTAAAAATAGTAATAGCTAGTAAAAGATTTAACTCATAAACCTAATACACACATTCAACAGTAAAGTTACTCTTAGCAAACTGTAGTTTGCCAAAAAAAAAATTGTAATACTTTTGATCACCTTTATAAAACTGCTTTGTTTTTCCCCGTGTGCATCCCTCATTCATATATGAGTATTATATGAGGAAGTAAAAGCACCATTTGAATAAGTATCACATGTATGTTTGAAATAAAAATACAAAGCTTCCACCTTTGGCCTTCAAAAATACCACCAGCGTTTTCCTGTACCACGACGACGACGACGATTCGTCAGTCATTTCACATGGTGAATTCCATCGTTGCTACATTGCCCCGTGTGACCTGCAGGTCTCCGCCATATGTTATTGATGACACATGGACGGGTTTCTTCAATTCAACCCGGATTCTCCGGTGCAGTCGTGATGATCGTGTATTTTTTCACGCTGGCGGCTCTTGCACAAACTCGAGATATACCGCAGAGAAGTTACCTATAATGTATGCAGTGCCGCATGTTTACTGTCCATATTTTATTATTATAGGTGCAGTTTTTCACCGAGTTCCCTGTTTATACCGTTTTATCAATTCAATTACTTCCTCTGATAACTCAGCCGTTGCACGCCACTCCATCTCGTTTTCGTATCAATGCAATGCATGTAGGAAGTTCGCAGATCATGTTGAATTATATTTATAGTCACTTTCCTCTGTTTGAATTAGTACGCCAGCTTCAGAATAGGAAATAAACGAATCGTGTTAAGAAAATCATTTTATTGCTCGATAACATGATATTAAATTAAAATTAAAATTCCTTATTAAGAATAAAGTCCGAATATCTGTCATCTAAAATATGTGAGTCAGATGACTTGTCGCAGTCATTAAATATTGATGGAGGTACAAAAGGTAGAAACCGCATCGTAAATTCTTTTTTATTTTTATTGGTTACTTGCGTTTGGTAGTGCAACATTCTACATATGTTACCATTCATTTTTAACATATCCTAATACTGGGTGTACCAGAAAGTGTGCAACGCCCTTAAAAATGGCAAAGTTAACTAAAACTAGCAAAAAAATTGTAGGAAAGGAAATATTTGGTTTGAACTTTTTCGCTTTTAATTTTTTTTTCATTATCTTACCTACAGGGTGTATAGAAAATCTGCAACATTTCTTGACGAAAATCCATTATAGTACAGAAAAATTTTTAATTGAAGAGAGAAGAAAAAAAAAAGCAAACAAAGCTTTCCAATTATAATCCTTTTTATTTCTGTACACAATATTTGTTTTATCAAATATTGTGTACAGACATAAAAAGGATTATAATTGGAAAGCTTTGTTTGCTTTTTTTTCTTCTCTCTTCAATTCAATTTAGATTGCTCAACGGTAAAATATGGATATCGGGAATTTCGGACAGAAGGCGCGTCAAAAAGTCGCACGAAACGAATTCGTGACTTAGAATTCTTGGCAGCGAACCAGTTATTTGGGTTTTAATAACCTGCAGCTAATTTGTTCTAATTCACCTCTCAACTCAACAAAGTCATTTATCTGCAATTTGTAATTTTTCCTCATCTCCATCTCCATAGAAAACCTAAAAACTTAATGGAATCTGCTTTGATTTAACCAACCCTATAAAAGATCATGTCAGCGGCATATAACAAGCAATTTAATGGTCATTTGCAATATTGTTGTTCACTTGTGTTCTGCACTATAATTCATCTGTTCCGAGCTGCAACAATTTATATGTTTTTGCCTTGTTGTTGACAATAATACAGATCTGGATTTGAGATTAAGTTAATAATACTTGTCTTTATAGAACTGGTCCGAAATGTCTGCATCAGATATTGTTTGGATGATGATTTAGTTTAATATTTCTCTGCAATAACTTGTTCGATCATCGTGTTATGAAGGAATAAGCCTTTGTTAATAATAGTCACCAATAAAATACAAGGTCAAATAATTATTACAGTTTCCGTTTTGATATTATAAACACTGGAATTTTTTTAAACACGCTATTGGTTGTATTATCATTAAGAACGGCCCATGTTTTTCTTTATGTATGTATTGCCAAAAGGATTATTACAGTAAACACTAAGTTAAACTATAGGACCATATATAATAATGAATATTAATTTAATAATGCTATAAATACCTACATATTAATATTCCTTTGAGTCTGAGATTTTACAAATTGTGCAAATGGTTGATATTTTGAGGAAAAATTCATAGTCCGTCTGAGTAATTTTTTGCGTTTAATTTAGGTAAGTCCAAATTTTTTATGGATTATGTCGATTAAGAAAAAAAAGTTATGACCTAAAATGATATTTCCAATCCATCCAATTTGTTTTTTGGATATGATGATCTTAAAAGCTCTCAAAGTTTTTTTTAGTAAATGTTATTAAATCTGAAAAATATATGATTTACTTTTTGTTTCTGTCTACTTATTACCTCTAATTCAAAATGTCCTAATAAAGACAATCATTGCAGAGAAATTTGTTTTGAAATACTTTGTCAAATATCAAAACCGCAAACTACCACTTATCCCTTATTTTGCAACTAATTTTTTAGCCTATCTGGTCGTTTAAGACGAATAATATATTATTAAATGCACTGCTAATTCTTTTTTATCTCAAAATATGTGTATCATCAAAGCATTGTTTAAGAGCTCAATAACCTTATTTTTGAGATAACCTCTTTGTCACTATGTATGCCTGTGTTATATTATAACCTCTGTAAAGGGTGATCATTTTAAGTGCCCACTCGATTTTCCTGCTTTATTCTTCACCTAGGAAAAAAATTCAAAAACCATACTTGTGTACTTTTTTCCGAGGAATCCGATTCCGAAAAGATAAAAACAATTGAATGACAAAGAAAAAAGTTATGGCCGAAAAACTGAAAAAGAAAAAAATATACACCCTGTATATTAATGCGGAAATGAATATGTGACATTTCACTGATTGTAAATGCTTATCAGATACATATTTTTCACTTCCGGTTTGACCGGAAATTGCTTTAATTTTTTTATTTTAGGTGATACACCCTGTATATTGAGCTCAGTTTAAAGAACATTTCTTTCTGAATTCAGCAATATATAACATATTATCATTATCTTTCATATTTAATAAGATATTGGGTTTAAATTTAAAATAACACAAATATGAAATAAAATCATCCATGAAAACAAACAATAGTTATTTATTATACAAGGGAAAAAAGTTCTAGATTTTAGCTCGAGGTTGTATTGTCTCCCGACGCGGAGCGGAGGGAGACAAAAAAGCGAGAGCTAAAATCTAATTTTTTCCCATGTATAATACATTTTTTTTTTCTGTGACGAATATTGAAAAAACATATTAAAAAAAATATATTAAAGTCAGAAAATTAATAATGTGAAATTTGAAGTTTTAAGCTGGTAGGCTGTGTATAGCGACAAGTAGACTTGCGTTGCTAAGTAATCAAAAACCTTAAAATAAATAAGTAATCAAATACGTCAAATTAATTTTATAATTCGATGGAATTGTCTGATTCTGAGTTTTCTCTAACTCCACCGGAGTTGGTAGAAGCTGCGAAGGTAGCGTCTCAAAAATTATTGCCAGCTAAATCGCGGAAAATTTATGAAACCGCCTATTCAAGATTTATGGAATGGAAGATGAAAAGGACATGCAGTTCTTTCTCGGAGACGGTGTTATTGGCTTATTTTTCGGAACTGACACAACAACATAAGCCATCAACAGTGTGGTCGAATTATTCAATGATTAAAAGTATGTTACAATCTAATAATAATGTAGACATTTCAAAATATTTCAAATTAATTACATTTCTGAAACAAAATGGGAAAGGTTACAGGCCCAAGAAAGCTACGATTTTTACGAGTACACAAATTAGTGATTTTTTAAATAATGCTCCCGATGAAGTTTATTTAATGGCCAAGGTTGTTGTTGTATTTGGGATTGCAGGAGCTTGTCGAATTTGTGAAATAAGCCAGATAACATTAGATGATATTGAAGATTCAGGAACGTTATTAATTGTGAAACTTAAGCAAACAAAGAATGATGTAAACAGGAGATTTGTTGTTACTGAGGAATATATTAAATTTTACCGAATGTACATTGCCCTTCGTCCAGCAGCAGCAAAGGATCACCGCCTGTTTTATGCATATCGCAATGGAAAATGCATCAACCAAGTTGTGGGTAAAAATCAGTTTTATAAGGTACCTGAAACAGTAGCTAATTTTCTTCAGCTTGAAAATGCTACCTCATATACAGGTCATTCATTTCGAAGATCGTCTGCTACACTTTTAGTTGAATCTGGGGGAGACTTGATGTCACTAAAGAAACATGGCGGTTGGAAGTCATCAGCGGTCGCTGAAGGGTATGTTGATGAATCGGTAGCATACAAGACAGAAATAGCGAATAAAGTGTTTGGAACATGTGGCAATGCTGAAATAACACCCGATTTGCGACGAAGTACATCAACGGCAGTTGTGTCCGTGGCGGAAAGAAATATAATTTCAACACAAGAAAATTCGACTATTGTACCGAATAGTTCAAGGAACATGTCATTCATGCAATGCACATTTAATAATTGTTCTTTTAATATAAAGGAAATGTAACTTTTTGTATAATAAAATATTCTAAAATTAAGTTCCTATCTTTGCTTATGTGTACAGGGTGTCCCAAATTGCTTGATTTTGGCTGGTTTTCCTATTTCCAGACCAGATAGAGAAAAACTGAGATATGAGTCTAGAGCTCGATTTTTGTGAAACGCCAATTGGTGAAAACCACATTTCGATATCTCTAACCGTTTCCGAGATATCGGCAAAAGTTGACATTTTACAGATTCCGAAAAACTTTTTTTAACGTTAAAAAATGTTATTTTTAAAGAGAAATGTGTTATATTGGCAGCAAGGATGACTAGACATATCTTGGCATATATATTTTTGGAATGCTTATTTTTTTTTCTTATTTTCTAAAGTCAAAGCCAAAACTATGGTTTCCATTTGAAATAACAAAGTTAGCTTTGATATCAAACAATCGAAAAGCGATATATTTTTTTTGACAAATGCATCTTATTCTACGTCAAAAAGTTTTTACCGTTTGAAAAAATATCCAAAAATAAAAAAGTTGACATTTTTTCGGAACCTGTAAAAATATCAATTTTTGCCGATATCTTGAAAACGGTTAGAGATATCGAAATGTGGTTTTCACCAATCGGCGTTTCACAAAAATCGAGCTCTAGACTCATATGTCAGTTTTTCTCTACCTGGTCTGGAAATAGGAAAACCAGCCAAAATCAAGCAATTTGGGACACCCTGTACATATGTAGGTATATCCGGGAAAAAAGTGCTCACTTTTTTCCCG
The DNA here is from genome assembly GCA_963680705.1 of Rhagium mordax. Taxonomy (NCBI): domain Eukaryota; kingdom Metazoa; phylum Arthropoda; class Insecta; order Coleoptera; family Cerambycidae; genus Rhagium; species Rhagium mordax. Next base: position 91,527,873 of record OY796657.1, on the reverse strand, counting down.
AGGAAAAAAGTAATTTCATGAAAAGTGACATTTTAGTACCTGTCAATAGAGATAAAATGTCAAATTTTTTTCCCGTCACAGAAAAAAAACATTTAAATAATTTTTTTATTTATTTCATAAACTAAAGAATATAAGTTATTATGCCTATATCTTCTTTACACAAGTATGGTTTTTGAATTTTTTTCCTAGGTGAAGAATAAAGCAGGAAAATCGAGTGAGGCACTTAAAATGATCACCCTGTACACAGTCCAAAATATTTTAATTATATACCGGATGGGCCAAAATTTTTTTGCATTTTTTACGTTTGACCATAACTTTTTTTTATGAACCGATTTTAATGAGCTTAGTGTCGTTGCTTAGAGAATAGAATGGACTATCGAAGAAAAATTTCAAAATGGGCAATTTTTTATAATGGAAGATGGCGGCCACGTTTGAAAATATTCCTTTCTTTGAGTTAATTCTTTTTAAAGAAAAAATGTCGAAATGACACATACAATATAAAAAAGTAATAAAATGGACCTTTCTCTACATTTTAAGACCTTGATGAGAAAAATTGATCCATATACGTAATCATACAAAGCGTCTTTTTGTCATTCTTATGCTATATTACTTAAATTGCACTTTTTTCTTTGGCCAATAACTTGTTTGTTTATGAACCGATTTTAATGAGCTTGGTGTCGCTGCTTCGTTAAAAGAATGGAATCTCGGCTAAAAATTTCAAAATGACCGATTTTTTAGAATAGGTACCGCGTTTCAAGAGAAAAAAGTTGAATTTAAATACGAAAAGACGGTTTGTATGATTACGTATAGCTGCGCTCCCGATGAACCGATTTTTGTTATCGGGATCTTAAAATGAAAAGAAAGGTCAATTTTGTTGCTTTTTTGCACTGTAATGCAATTCGACATTTCTTTTCTCAAAAAGAATTGGCCCAAAGATTACGCTATTTTCAAACGCGGCCATCTTGCATTTTAAAAATCGGCCCATTTTTTTATTTTTCGTAAGCAACTACATAAAGCTCATTAAAATCGGTTAATAAATAAAAAAGCTTTTGATCAAAGAAAAAATGCAATTTAGGTAATATATAGCTTAAAAATGACAAAAAGACGCATTGTGTGATTACATATAGCTCCGCTACCGATGGGCCGATTTTTCTCATCCAGGTCTTCAGATGTAGAGAAAGGTCCATTTTATTGCCTTTTTCTATTGAATGTGTCATTGACCGAACGAAAGGACTAATTTCAAAGACGGCCGCGCCGGCGCCGTCTTGCATTTAAAAAAATCAGCTATTTTGAATCTTTCCGCCAATAGTACAATCTTTTCTGCAAGCAAAACGACACCTAGCTTATTATCGGTTAATAAACAACAAAGTTATGGGCATGGGCAAACGTAAAAAATGCAAAGTTTTTTGGCGAAAATAGGTATAAGAAATTACGACACCTAGCTTATTATCGGTTAATAAACAACAAAGTTATGGGCATGGGCAAACGTAAAAAATGCAAAGTTTTTTGGCGAAAATAGGTATAAGAAATTAAACTTTTACTAAATAATAGCACCTACTCCTCGCAACCTCACAAGAGTGAGAATTCACCAAACAACACTTTTAGAAAAAGACGCTAAGTTTATTTTTTTCAGAGTTTTGTTCTAGACCTAAATAAAACAAGAACAAAAATTATGGATTATAAGGTACAAAAAAATTTTTTTGGGCAGACATACACAATATTACACAAGTTGATTTATCTACCTGAGGCGTGCCTGCTATCACTTGATGTCTTTTCGCAACCTGTATGAGAACCCACATAAAAAATTTATAAAATCGTATAGCAATCGATTCTATGTATTGTTTGGGGTACAATTGAGTTGGTAGGTCACCTTATAATTAATAAACCTTTTATAGTAAAATATAATCTGCAGCTAGATTTCGTGGACAACATTTACTCGAATCCGGTTACAATTTTGAATTGGTTATTGTTATTGTCGCTGTAATGTTCATTGGATACGTGAAGGTTTAAAAAACTGATACAAGATAATATGTGTGTGTTCACCGGTTGACAATGAAAATGAATTATCTTCTTCGGGGTCTTTCCAGGAACAGAGTGAGCGGTAGATGGCACTGAGACAATCTAAAAACATTACAATACAAAATATTCCGAGGAACATAAGGAATGTTATCACATTAAGAGAAAATGACCATTAAGTTGATTTACCAGTTATATAAACTGTACACGCAGAATTTATGGCAACTAGGAGGAATTTAATGGTAATATGTGATATATGCACCTGCACTCACGATGCATTATTATATTATCTACGATTCAGCGTACATCAAACATTTAATATTACGTTCGGCTCAATTTAATAACATAATAAATCCTACTTTACAGCGTATTAACAAGGTGCTTTAATGGATTAAGCAAATAAGAACGTTGTAACTTTCTCGGCAAGCTCCGAATCAAATTATAGAAGTGACGCAGAATTGTCTTTCGTCGTATCGGTATTTAGGTATCAGGGAATATCCTAACAGTTAATGAAACAGCTGATAATATAAATTTCAATATATTTCACAGTGACAGTATGGTATCGTATGGTTTTCTAAAAGTGTCGTAATTCTTGAGTATAAAAAGCTACATATATTTTTTTATTCATGAAAAACATGACGAGGTGTTCCCAGGTTTTTGAACTATATTTAAATCAATAATTATATTTAATTATTACAATTCGTAAAAAATTTAAAAACACCAGACTTGTATCAATTTTATCCGTTCTATTGTATTCATTTATATCAATTTCCTAACAAGTATCGCGTCTGTAGCAAAAAATGTATTATTCAACTCTACACTATTGATTGAGACGAATCATGAAATTGACAGTGACTGCATATCGATAGTCTTTCATTTATTTGTACATAAAAAACTTGTTTTTGTAATCCAATAAACTTGAAAATCGAAACTAATTATTTACTTTCAGCAAAAACCGAGCTTATAAGATCATACCCCAAAAAAAATCCGTTAATATAAATTCAAAAAACGTGTAGAGTAGGTGCCGGAATCGTATCAAGTACTAATACGAAATGCTTCCCAGTATTAATGAGATGAATTTAACAGTTGAATTCAGCTAATGATACGGTGAATTAACTCGCCATTGGGCGGCGGCATTATCGCCATGGGCAGCCATCTACTTTAGTAAAAAAAAGATCACAAAACGTTCAATCCAATCTCTCACTTATTATTTATTGTATAATAAAGAGAGCGAGACAGGTAGTCTGTAGCAAGAAGTGCTATTTAATGGAAATAAATGAAGACTGTAGTAACATTCGATTGGAAATTAAACAGAAAAAATCTTATTTCAAGGTTGATGCTACTTGAATACACCACGAAATGCACTTAGTTGTACAAATAATCATCGTGTTGCTGCAGCAGACGTTGCAATTATGGGCGATGTTCCCACAAGGGATTAGCGAATTCGGGTTATTTCTCAATTAATTTTTCAGCAACACCTTGATTGGCCTATAGTCCAGTGCCAATATTTATATTTAAAGAAAAATTATTAACAGTAGTAGATGGTCGGAAAATTTAGGATTAATGGTATATAAATGGGAAAAAATCGATTTGACCCCAACAATTAACCAGAAGTAGGGTGGAGGTGAGAAAATGTACATTTTTGTGGCCCAAATAAGCTGTAATTTCTTTGGAGCGAAATATTATTTTTTTGATTTTATTCAAATTTAATTTGAAAATTTCAGGACGGATTTTTTTTTTTATTGAAATCTCTACTTTAAGATTGTATAAAAAAACATACTGTTACTATATTAAAACATTGTCAAAAATGGGAAAACCAAAACAAAGATCTTTTTAAGATCGATTTTTCTGTAAATGTCACGAATTCTTCATTGTTTATTGAAATGAAGTGTTGAGAGTGATGCAAAATGGTAATTTCAATGTAATATCAAATAAGCGAACTTTAATTAACCGTTTAAGGTTCGGGATGGGAAACAAATTGTTAAAACAGTAATTTTACAAAAAAATATTGCAAAAAATTACCATCTTTGTGCAAGAAAAATTTTTTTTATGCTGTATAGGCCAAAATAATTTGAAAATAAGTAGTAACAGTATGATTTTTTTACACCATCTTAAAGTAGAGGTTTCAACGAAAAAATTCCGTGCTGAAATTTTCAAAAATGAAAATGTTGTTAATCAACTTGTTTTATTGAAAATGATGCCTTTTTTTCAAATTAAATTTGCAATAAAATCAAAAAATAAATATTTTGCTTTAAAGAAATTACAGCTTATTTGAGACACAATAATGTACATTTTCAGTAAATTTCATTAAAATCGAAAAATTTTTGTTGGAGATAAAAATAAAAAATAAAAAATTGGTTTTTGGCATTTTTCTCAATAGTTTTCAGGTTATGTTGAATAATGGTTGAAATAGAAGTTGTAGATCTTTCAATTATCTACAGCTTTTGCATTTAACTTTTTCGATAGGTCTAGTTTTGCCAGAAATAGTAAAAAACCACGTTTCACCCCTCCCCCCCCCCCCTACTTCTGGTTATTTGTTGGGGTCCAATCGATTTTTCTCCATTTATATACCATTAATCCTAAATGTTCCGACCATCCATATACTGCTAAGAATTTTGTCGATTTTTGACCTCTGAAAACCGGTTCAGCACTACACTAGTATTTAATTCACAAGGATTTGTTTTTTGACGGTTCCTTTAACACTTTTATTGTATGAAATTTTATATATTATATTATATCGTCTACAAATTGAAGTATATATTTGTTTTGAGATAGGTTTCGGGAAGTTGTATTTCACTATGTATTGCATGTGAAGTGAAAGAGAAGAACCCTGAAGCACTCCTTGCTCAAGAATGAATTTATCAGAAAAAATGGTATTTTAACCATTTTAACGCATTCACCCTGTATATGAATTAAAACATATTTGTTTTTAGTTTGGTTATTACAAATCTGTTATTACTTAATCAGTTACAATTTTTTTTTATATTTTGCTATTTCTAACAGGGAAGGGGAACCAATTATAATCGCAGCATTTAGCATAATTATTTATTTGACATTTTAAAAAGATTATCCACCTTCATAGCATTTTAAAATGTCTACTTACTTATTTACTGTCTTCTAGTAATAATCAGAAAGGTGTGTTTGAACTTCGTGGGTAATTATTTTTTCTAATTCATGAATGAGACCTGCTTATTTGCTAAATTACAATACTACTACGTTATCGGAATGCTAAAATTTCGTTATCTTTATGTTCAAGACAAATTAGTAGTTGGGTGCTTAAGTTTCTAGTCCGTTTACCTCTTTTCAAAGAAACATGTGATTTTGCATCGAGGCAAAAAATAAGGGATATTGGCGTGCAAGTCGTTATTAAATTATTATATACCTACTAAAGCGCTTTAAAAGGATACCAAATCATCACACGGACTAGCCGCCTTCATACTTACGGCGTATATTAGTATCTCCTAAGAAGGGATATTAAAGAACTTAAGAATATCCATAGATATCGAAGAATCCTTATCCATTATATTTAATATCATAGTTAACAGCAGTTTGTAGAAATCGTAGAAGTTTATGAGGAAAGTAAGTTTTGATTTTTGTAAATTCCATTTGCATGTTGTTGTGTACCAACTCATCAAACGGAAATTTGTAGATGAAGAGAAATGTTAAAAAATATTGAATCAATGTGGTAATTTAGTAATTTTAAAATGATATTTATAGGATAAAACTGGATATAACTATTTAAATTCATCCGACTCCTCATAAATACTAAATAGCAGTCATTTTGGTCCCAAAATATCCGTAATCTTTGTTAAAACCATTTTATTAATTGCAAGAAATTTAACACCGGAATAACGTTACATGGTTCAGTTACTGGTAACAGTTCAATCAGTTCCATCATGTATCCAGCCAAGCTTGGTTGGTTTTAAATTTGGTGGATCACTGACTACTAGCGAATGCATCGTTTACATTTAGTTGTTGAAGGCACTGGCGTCAAAGGACATGGCTCTTGACATCCCGATGAAGGTTATATAAAAAGCAATTATGGTTTTCATGTCTGATTCAGGAAATCAGCGGTGTGCCTAATAGACTCAATTAATATGACCTCAAAATGATCTGAAATTTCCCAAGAATCTCGTTGGCCTTAAAATAAATAGCTTGTATAAGGATTGGAGGAGTTATTGCCTATGCTATTCAAACTGAGAAGAAAAGGGCATCTTGTAAATGTATGTTTTTACAATTTGGTGTAGTATCATAATAGGCCTCACAGTAATCTAATTCATCATAGTGTGTGCTGGAGAAGTAGATGGTTCCGTTTTAGAAAATTTAAAAGCAAAAATAGCATATCATGAAAACTCAAAACTCAAAATACCTTAAAATCAGTCTTAGAAAATATTCGCAAAAATGTATTACTTTTAACTCTGCTTATTCCTCAATGTTCCTTGATAGTACAACAAAACCAAATAAATACTTCTACAGCTGATATACAGGAGTGCATTTACAGGACATCCTTAACTCTATGTTTAACAAAATTACGAAAAAATCTTGTCTCAACAGCATAGACCTTGACTTAGCCAAAAAATTTACTTTGCAGTTTTAAACTGCTGTGGATGTCTAAATTGTTTACTAATTGGATTGTTCGGTATTCACACCGAGGTTTGGCCAGAATTTTGAAGCGCCATGGCCGCCTTGAAAATAACTTTATGTTAATGGGCAAGTCGTGCGTCAGGTTTAATTCCACCAGTTCGGATAGGCAGGTCAAAACCAAAGTTATAATACATATCTTGGTCAAAACTGTAGACAAGTAGTCCAGATAGTACCAGTTTTTTCTGCAATAGCAACCTTCTTTCCTCTTCAACTTCAGTGATTTATTTTTAAATTCTAGAAACGGTATCATTAAAATGCGTGCTTCTGTGAAATTAATAATAATACCTACATGTTCAAGGTTATGTTTTTAATTATATGTTTTGATCGGTTTTAATGTTTTGATTTATTCCATACAACTACAATTATTATGATAGAGTTTCTAGCTGAGCGACTTTTGGTCGTAGTGACTATTTTAATGTTTTCATTGACCAATTTATGAAACTTTTTGTTTTAAATTTATTGGACAATATATCGCTCCGCCCCATTCTGAACTCTCAGCTCTCTTTCTCAAATTTCTCTTTTCTGAGTCTCCTCTTCTTTCATTATATTATGTATCTTGTGGAAAGCTCCTTCTGCCAGCCAATAACTATACAGAAAAGAGTGAGAATTATACTGGGTGGTCGACGAAATAATCCCACCATCGCCACTTGTGTCATTATGTAGATAGATACCAGAAGATTTAGGAACTGATTCGCAATAATTGTATTACTATACAGTTTGATTTATCGCTCTACAGCCTGTAACTTTTAAACGAATTGTTTTAGCGGAAAAGTGTAAAGGGAAAAAAATCTATATCGTGTCAGCTACATTTTCGTATTTTCAAAAAACAAAAACAAATGACCGTTTAACAATTTTAGAAAAATAAAAATCGCGTATTAAAAAAAAATTTTGAGGAAATAATTAATTTTGAAATTATACGTGTAAGCAGCGCCCAAATTTAATCTAAATATATGATTTCCCTGTTTGATTTATTGTTCTACCCTGTAAATCAAATAATTGCCAAAATTGAAGCTGTGATTTGACAAAAACATTTTATTAGCAAATTGAGATTCAATTTGGGCGCTGATTTCAAATATAAATTCGAAATTAATTTTTTCCTCGAAATTATTTTTTCCTACGAGCGTGCGGAAAGTATCACGCATATTAGTTTCGAAAGTTTCACTTTTCCGCACCAGTGCGGAAAAATACGTTTTTTCCGCACTAGTGCGGAAAAATAATTATATTTTTATTTGCATTTTTGGGTAATTTTATACAAATTTAATGAAATTAAATCATTTCTATTTATACTAACTCTTTTGAAGTAGCTCCTATAACTTTAAATATCAAAAAATCACGTATCATATCATGACTGTATCATTTTGACGTTTCTCAGTCACATAACAATTAACAAACGTCAAGTCAAACAGTAGCATATTTTTTAAGTAGAGTCTAGTTTCTTAATTTAGTAAAAAATGTATTCATCGCGCTCCTAGGAAAAATATTGTTCCTAACCCATGCGGAAACTGTCTTTTCCGCACTCGACTACTTGATCGAACTCCGCTTCGCGTCGTTCGGTCAACGGCAATCGCGTGCGGAAAAGTACCACTTTCCGCACTTGTTAGGAAAATAACTATTTTTAACTCGGTTTTTTATTTATCTAAAATTGTTAGACGTTCATTTGTTTTTTCGAAAATACAAAAATGTAGCTCACACGATACAGATTTTTTTTTCTCTTTGCACATTTCCGCTAAACCAATTCCTTTAAAAGTTACATGCTGTAGGTAGAAGTAGAACGATAAATCAAACCGGGAAATCATATAGGAAATTAAATAATTGCCAAAACTGAAGCAAGCTGTGATTTGACACAAAAATTGTATTAGCAAATTGTGATACAATTTGGGCGCTAAATTCAAATATAAATTCAAATTTTTTTTTTCTCGAAATAATTTTTTTTAAACTCGGTTTTTTTATTTTTCTAAAATTGTTAGACGTTCATTTGTTTTTTCGAAAATACGAGAATGTCTCACATGATATAAGTTTTTTTCCTTGTACACTTTTAGACTAAAACAATTCGATTAAAAGTTACAGGCTGTAGAACGATAAATCATATGTATATATTTCCTTAGGAAAATTGCTATTATTATATTCTTATTTAAGGTTTTATATCCCATGTTATAAAAAAGAGCTTGAAATTTAAAGTAAAATGTGTTCGCTTAATAAAATGGACTTGTGCATTTTTTCATTATATAACGAACACACTCATTATCCATTATCCAATAACGTTAATTTTCTGTAGCGATGCCAATTGCTTCTTGCAACTACCGGAAGCTACTTCCTTAAACACATTTTCTTCTACAAGCCAGAATCTCATGATAGATCAGTTCGTAAATATCTTCTCAGCCCTCAACGTAATTTCCTGCAATCTATCTATAGTCACATCACCCCTGGCCAGTCTGACCTACTTATAGTTTTTATTACAAGATTGTACCTTGAAAATTTAAGCACTAAATAATATTGATGGGCTCGACCTTATACCAGTAACTATCTTTGTAATATGCTGATTTTCCGAAGTGTATCTTTTAGCCATATGTCGCTTAAATCTAAAATAAAATACAAATAATAAATGTCTAGGTTTAATAATACTTCCTTGTTTTTGGTTGACGAGGCGGCATGTTGCCACCCCATTTTGACACATTGCGACCCTTTTCAAACAACACACCGCCTTATGTGCATCCCTTGAGGAATTGTATAACAATAACGGCCATTATTTGCACCATGGGGTATAACTGCGTCTAACACCAGGGCGGTGTATGGTGGTTTTACATCGTTTGTTTTCAATAGCTCTCTCTTATTTTACAATTTGCTGAGGGTGTTTATTTATTGCTTGTGGCGCAGTAAATCTTATTATTACAAGCCACTGGGTGATATTCATAGAAAGGCCAAAAATTAAATCATTTATTGCAGCTCTAAAACTATAAACTGATATCTCCATTTCCCACTTCCTCCCACAATTTCAAATTAACAATATGTTCCCTTTCATGCTATATTAATCGTGATTTGTAATTTTTTTCTATAGTTCATCTCGTAATTATATCTATTGCTTTTGAAATGCCTGTATTGTTGTTACTGACTCAATATAGTTGTTCTGGTTGCTACAACAAACCAGCCATGGATTATATACAGTGTACGATGTAATTACAGATAAGAATTATCGTAATGCCTTCGGTTATTATAAGCTAATGATCGAATGTAGAGTAAATAAAGATAACTTCGCTCGTTTTCGTGTAATGGACTCTAGGGAGAATACGGACACTACCTCTCCCACTAGAATTTATGAAAATGGATAAATGCAATTTTATATCAGATGGAAAGCAAAGTAATAATAGTAGTCGGTAATAAATAAATCAGATGATCGTTAATTAGTATAATAGCCCGATTTTGGTAGTGAATTGCTCTCAGCTCAACTAAGTAATATAAAACTTAGTTAACTATACAAAAGAAACAAGTTTTTGGGGAAATTAAATAAAATAGAGAAAAAAACTTCTCTTTATTTTAGTTAAGTATGTTTGCGATATGAGCACGTTAAATATCCCCAAGACAATAGAAGTCGAAATGTCCAAATTAAATGTGCCAATGGTACGCTATGCTTATATTCTGATGTATGTGGTTGCCTTAGTTTTTGTAAAAATATTGCGCCTTCTGTATATTAGCGATTGGCCCTGATTGTAATGCTCGTATTCTCTCTAATAAAACGTGTACCATTTTCTTCATTTGCACTACAATTTACCTTCATTAAAACTGATATATCACTGTTCCAAAGAAAAACCTGGATAATAGTCTTTTAATTTCAATGTTATTTATACGATCTGTTTTTCTGTTCATATTGCATTTTTTACAAGAGTTTCCCATGCGATATTCCTTATATGCGGTACATATCAACCCATCAATAGAACAATAAATCATACCCTACACGTATGCGGTATGGGCGCGCACAAAGAAATAAAGATCATTTGATGGAAGAGTCGATCTGTCCGGATTCATTTCTCTGATTGATGATGATCAATTGACAAGAAGCAATGTTCAATTATTTCTACTTACAACTCAGCTGGTCAGCTTCCTGTATGCTAACAAGAAACAACTGACTATATAGAGTTGCTAAATTCATTAGCATTTAACAAAATTATCATGGACTTGTATAATGTGAAAAGCTAATTTTATATTGGATTATCCAATGAGAAATAACAAATGAAAAAGACGGAAGATGGAACTAGAGATAATTTTTAAGTTGATGATGATATATGTACTTGTTCAGTTTAGTATATCGGCTTTTTGATCTTCGAACTTACAAAAATTTAATACAGTTACTTTTAAAAAATATATTAACAAACAGTATGATAATCTGTGGCAACGCATGGTTTACGCCTGAGCTCCTGTTGTTTGCCGTTGTAAGATCACTAACGATTCCCTTAGAGGCATCATAAATATTATAATCACTAACACACCATACTTTACGCGTTACAATATGTAGATTACACGTATAGCGTTTTAGCATCTATCAATAAATATTGTCTACTCGATTTACTTTTGTGGGAACATGGGAACATTTGTTTTTTATTTGTGTCAGAAAAACTTGGTAACTCTCGGTGGTAATTGGAATAAAATTATACTCTTTTGCTTTTTAACGCGCAGATTTTTGTTTAAGGGCTGTTTTTATGCGCCAGTGAAAAATCTCCGACTGTGAAGTGTGAAACTAAGATTTAATTTGTTTTAATTTTAATTTCTTCCGATCATGAGTCTTAATTATTCGGTGTTACCAGTTGCGACCGCCATCAGGAATAAAATCTCTCATGTTATTAAATTATTAACAGCATATATGCGAGAAAAATTGAGGAAATGATGTTAAAAAAGTAATCAATAGAGGAGAAGTTCGCACAAAGTATTAGAAATTTCCGAATAAGAATAGTAAGTTAAGCTGGACTCGAATCCTCTTCGCTAAGTATGCCAACCGCCGATGCGCTAATCACTGATCATCGACGTACATCTTTTGAGCAATTAAAAAGTTGTGGTATTAGTTCCATAAAAGGCATCATTAATAAAGCTGCAACCGCTGAAAAATCGCTGGTTAATTATGTTCATTTCTGATCGGTTACGGTTAGGCTTCAAATACTGCAATTTATGCTTAGAACTTGTGGTTAACCAAGAATAAAACGGTAATAACAAATCATGTGGGTTACCGTTAAAATCGCAAAAGTATGAATTAATCAAGGTGATGGATGCGTATTCAGTAAACGGTTGTTTTGGTCGAAAACCCATTTGCGAATTAAAGTGGTGTTCTATTTTAATTGAATTTAAAAATAAATAAACCTGTTATGAGAGTCTCTCTGAAAGTCATCAGATTAATGATTAGATATGTGGCAAATAATCATATCCATTGTTTAACGAGCAATTTACTTTATACACCAAATTATAGAGCAGAAGTAAAGCTATTGTTTAAGTGCCATTGCCTATAATGGGAGCCTAATAATACACGCTACGCTGGATGATAGAAGATGGTATGGTATATCAGTGGCGGAACATCCGTCAAAAAGTGTGGATGAAACTAATTTATAGGCAGCGAAAAAGGTAATTTTCGAGGTTAGGCAAAATTAGTTGGGATGGTATGAAATTTAATATGGCGCGCGTTGGCTAAAGGATATGGTTAAAAGCTTTTTCCTTAGACACCTGTAATTCGAATTATCACTAATAATCTCCCTAGTGCTTGAATTATTACCGGAAATTTTTCCAGTGCACACATTTTTTGAGAATTATCCCGAGTCGAGGGTTAATTTTCTTATAAAATTTGTTCACTAGAAACATTTTTGGTTATTAATTCAAGCACATGAAGGATTCTGTAAAAAAAATTTCACACCTAAATTAAACGAAAAAATAAATGAGGTTAGAAAATTTTATGGTAGACGTCAAAATCACCACTTTTCGTTCACTCCTCCTGCTCCGAAAATCGCAGCGAGACTGTGCGATTCGCTATATAGTTCCATGTTGGACCCTCTACCTCCTTGGATTTCTTGCCAGAACGGCGACCTGGTGGCGGTTTTTTGTTCGGAAATAGCGTTTGAAAAGCAAATGTCAAATATGATCGTATTTCAATAATTTAACAGAAAATTTTTCACTAATTAATTTCGCTCAGGCCCTGGAGGATACAAATTTCCGGAAATTTTTTGGGTTCTGATTGGCTAAAAATATACGTGCCTTTGTTTAGGGAAGATGTTCCTTGAGAATAACTTAGCAGCTGCGTTTATGTTTCAAAACGTAGATTAACATTTGCATATGAATCCAAAGAAAGTTTTCTGTTTTTGTTGATTTATTGTAAGCCCAAAGATATTCCTCGAATAAAAGAGGAAAGTTTACAGTTTTTCAAACCAAAGCTTCCAAGAAGGTCAAAGAATAGTCGACATACAAGAGCAAAAGGTCCCAAGGTATCAAAATCTAACTTAGCTGACACAGAAACCGATTTAGTTGCATTTTTGTGAAAAATTCAAGGTACGTTTCAAATCAGTACATTTGGAAGTACAGTATCACCAGCTTACAAATCTACTTCATTTAGTTATTTAAGGACTTACAACGCAAATTGATATATTATTATTATAGTATGTGGTTGTTTGGTTATGCAACTCATATAAGTCGATGATCTTTTCTTTAGCGTTGCTTAAACACAAGGTGCATCTGTTTTGCAAATTTCTTTAAGGATTTGCGCAATTCTGTAGCAGCATTTATATATTATAAAACACAGACATAACATTTGCGTGTTATTCCAAAGAATGTTTAACAAAAAGAAAAAAGTCTACACAGTTTACAGTTTTTCAAACCAAAGCGCATTTGGTATTTCTACGCAGGGTTGAGACGATTTATATAAATTGATTTAAATTCTGGTACCTATAAATCAATATAAATAGAAAAAAAATGTGATTTTTGTAAATCGTGAGTTTTTAAAAAATCATGATTTTAATCAATCTCGTTTATGCGGCAACGATATATTTAGTGAAGAGTGTCCCATAAGACTAAAAAAATAGTCAATATGCGAAAGCAAAACGCACAAGATCTTACTTAGGTAAGATCGGAATATTCGGAATCAATTTATTTTTTTTTATTATGAAAAATTCAAGGTTCACCTTAAATCAGTAATTTTCCATTTCCATTCTATTTATGCTTTAAGGAGCGTAAGGCAGAAAGGTTGCAGACTATTATTATGATTGTTTTGGATGTTGAAGACGCAAGTCGATATTTTCTTCTTTTACATGCACTTCAACTTTAACGCCTATCTTTTGGAAATTTGCTTGAGGAAAATTTATCATTGAGAGCAGTTGTTCGTAACGTTTGCTTTAAGCAAGTAGATACCGTTCTTAAAAAAACAAGCTTTATGTTCAGAATAATTTTTAACAAATTCTTCAAGCTAAAAACATGCAAATGGATTATTGCTTATCTAATCTTCGTCGCCAGTGCAATCCAGGGTTGGAAAAAATCATGATTTAAAAAAAAAAATCATTGATTTTTATTTAAAGGTTTTTTTTTGTTTTTTTTTTTTTGATTTTTTGAATTGTGATGTAGACTATTTTAAGTATTTTTATATGCAAACAATAAGAAATAGTATTTTTCTGTTTTGACATGTCTTGTATTGGTTTATTTAATTTTTGTTAAAACTTGCAAAATCTAGAAATCGCTGCGCCCGCATCGCCCTCCTCCAATTTACGAAATAAACTAGGACTGGTGAAAGTAGAAAAATTAGTGTTCCTGTACAAATACTATAATGAAAATTTTACGCCAACATACATTGTGACTCATTTGAAAGCTTAATGGCCATTTTGTGGCAAATCGATAGATTCTATCACAAAAATCAAAGTCTACTTTGCAATTTTTTTGGAGGTAAAATTCAAAAAATTGTATTGGCGATTTTTTACATGAAAAGAAAGTACGCCACTGTATTCAGCGACCCCCAGACCCATTTTAGGTCTGTGCTAAATTTTATCCAAAAGTACCTCATGTTACAAATTGATATTATTACTTTGAAAAATTAATTTATGCATACCTGGAAATGTTCAAATAATCTTCTCAATAAAATAATTTGTTTACAGTAGCGTACTTAGTTGTCATTTAAGAAAAATCGCTAATACGATTTCTTGAATATTCGCTCCAAAAAAATTGCTAAGTAGGCCTTGATTTTTGTGATAGAAATCTATCGATTTACCACAAAATGCAGTTTTCCATAAGCAACAATTTAAAAAAAAAGTTGATCAAAATCGAACCAAAAATAGCCATTTTACAGAGGTAGTCCGCTTTTAAATGAGTCACACTGTATGTTAACCAATAAAATAGGAACATTTCTTAACTTTGCCATGAGAACCTATGTATTTCTTCGGAAATTAACTCCTGCTGAAGTACCCTGGAACGTATTACAGAGGAAATTTTTTAACAGTTGCATATAAAAACACGATAACTTCAAACGCTATTTCCTAACGAAAAACCACCTCCGGACCACCGTTCTGGAAAGAAATCCAAGGTCCAACTTGAAACTATATAGCGAATCGCATGGTCTCGCTGCGATTTTCGGAGCAAGGTGAGCGAACGAAAAGTAGCGATTTTGACGTCTACCGTAAAATTGACAGTTTCTAATTTTTTAACCTTTCTGTGTCATTTAATTTTTCATTTGATTTAGGTGTGAAATTTTCTTACCGAATACCAAACTTACTTAAATTATTCCTGGATATATTTTCTTGGTCACGAATATTTTAAGAAAATTATCCCTCGTCTTCGACATTGGAATAAAATTATCCCATTTCTTTAAAATAGCATCTGCCAAATTATTGTACCAACATGGCAAGATTGATAACCTCGATGTTGGCTAATTCTCAACCCTTTATTTATTATCAACAATTTATTTTCAACAAAAACAAGCAAGTATTTATAAAAATTATATTTTAGATTAATTTATCTTTCTTCCAAAGTAGTTCAATTCCTACAAATTAATTACGAGAGAAATTACCTCTGTTATCATAAACATCATGAGTTTACGCTTCAGTAAATAAGAGCGTAAAAATGTATTTATAATATAATTCCAAGTTAGTAAATATTAACTATTGTTACAAAAACATTTTTCTTTAGAATTCTCCAGTACCATTTATAATTCTCGAATTTAATTTGTGGCATTGGAATTTTTCGTCGCTAATAAAAAAGCTAAAATATGTGAACCGTCACAGGCTTCTGTTACTCTCATTATATCGGTTCCAAACTATGATTCTATAAAGAAGTCATTGAACAATATACTTTGAGCGCCAGGCTGCAGACAGAACCCCAAGGGTATGCAGTCAGACTACCGTTGCCTTCCTCAGAATTGCCTTATTACAGTCAGGTAAAAAGGAAGCTCCAGTTTTGTAATTTTCCCCTGTTACACGCCAGGCCTTTAGGCAAGGACTAAGTGTGGAAGTCAATCACCCTCGTCTCGGTTGTAGAAAAGCACGTGTACTATGATTTGAGGTTCTCAAATTAAGATGGCTTGTAATCACCGGGGTCAATAAACAGAAGGCGTAACGTATTAATAAATGTTCCATTCCTTCTTGTTGGATGCTGAGGGGTAAACAGGCCAGTCGACGCCCCTTTAGTCCCAGTAGTTCCATATTCGAAAAGCATCTACTTTAGTTCCAATACCAGTACATTGACACTTTCCTTAATTCATGTTAAACTTTGGTTAGAAGCGTTTTCATTTTTTTTTTGTTGAGAAACCAATATCCTATCGCTTATTGAAAAGGTTGATAGACCTCGCCATTTGCAACAAAAATGTTCTTATTTTTTTTTCATTTCATTAGAACCTCCTACGTTTACTAATGTAATCATAGGCTTTGTCATTATTGATCCTGTACTTACAATGAATCTTTCCTAAATGCTAATTAAAGTTAATAGTTGTAAAATCATTTATGTTGTATTTGAGAACCTTCTATTCTTCCTTGCTTAGCTAAGATGCAACAATCTGACGCAGGTACCAAGCAAAAGCAAAAAAAGAAAAACAAAAGTTGTATTGCGTGAATAGGTTCTTTTAGACGTTACAATGCAGGAGCCATTAACAATTTAGCTCTGCAGGATAATTTGCAACACGTAAGCTGCGTATGGCCGTCTCATCGCGTTTTTAAATTCGGTATTACCAACGAACGCAAATGTTGTAATGAATAAATGAGCAACAAATGCATAACCTACTTTATGTCCTGATACAGCTTACCCTGGAAACATTTCATTTATAATTAGAGTCGTATTAATATTACAGAATTCTTAAATCCCTCGTTGTTAGTCAATTAAATTAATTTGTTTATATAATTATATATCCCTTGTTAACCTGTAATTTACACATTGATGATGTTGTTTCAGTTATGCATATTATGCATATTTTATGGCGTCGTCGCTTTCAATTCCACTAGGCAGAATGTATTTTTCAATTGACTATTCTGAAACGACAACGTTCGTTAAGACTGATTTGCTAACAACATAATGATAACCGATATTAAAATTATATTAGATAACATCTACAAAACCGCATGGTATTATTATGTCGTCGACTTGAAAATGATGACAGCTTTAAAATTAACTTTCAAACACTTATTTATTATACAGGCAATTTATTACATCTACTGATGAAAATCGATTAATGAGTATTGTACATTAATTGGATTTTATTAGAAATATATTGAAAAACTTCCATTGTCTTGTACGTTATACCTCGTAACTACTTGCAGAAGTTAACAATAATTACGATTGACATCCATTCAAATGTTACTGATTTTGTTTTAGATTTCCCGTCAAGGATTTCTTAATCTGATTTACCTTTGCGGCTCGATTCCTTATGATGAATTTTTATTTGAGCAGTCTTCTCAAAAAAATTATATTGGACACTTTATTCAAAGGGTTCTACCTTGAACTTCCAAAATTTAGATGTATTTGAAGGAAATCCATCATCCACTGATGATACGTTGCCTATTTTCAGGCTTCAATTTCCATCTTAGGCTGAACTTTTATACGACGCCAGTACCTTCTGTATCCATATATAACAAAGTAATTGACATACAATTTGTTTACCCCTCAGTATTTCCATTATAGAGTCCACAGAAAATCACAGGTGCACATAAAGCTGTTAACTTCGAGTCCTTATCCTCATCCTCAGCTGGATGCCAAAGTTATGCAGATTATGCTTTCCTCCATATAGAATACAATAAGTACTCTTTGGTAAGAAGCCCATTGTAGCAACACGAAAAGAAAACTGTAACTATGTACAAAAGTTAGCAATATATTTGGTGCAGAATTTCCAGCACCTCTAGTGGCGTCCAACTCAAATGAACTTGAAGATTTCTAACTCTGCTTCCACGCCATTGTATGAGAGTATCTAGTTGCACAGATCACATTACTTATAAATATGGTATTGAGTCAATTGAAAGCCTCTCCCAGACGCTAGCGTCAGTAGATTTGGGCTTCATCATCTTCTCATACCAAAACCTTCGTTTTTTATCTTAATCAGATTCTTGTCTAAATTTCCTCGCATTTATATGCCAGTCTAGATGAAGCTCGGAATTCAGTAGATGTTTTTTTATTGAAACCCACCCACCTAGTCGCCTCGGCTGGTACTCAACTTTACGTGGAACAGTAAATGGCAAAGAACAAGACAACATCGAGAAACACCTGCCAAACTATCAATCTAATGGTACCTTACCAGCCTTACCGCTATAGTCATAGAACTTATGTTCGCGTCAAGTTTTGCATAAAATCATATTCACATCCAATACCAAATACACATTCATCATTTTCGATGTCAGTTTTCAACGATTAGACAATTTATCACGAATTGATTGTGAAGTGGTTAACGTAATTTAAAGGAATATTTTTTGCCTCGGAAAGTGTTCCGATAGGGATCAGTAGTCCGAATTAACATTAAATTAGTTTTATTCGAGTTATGTTGACGAGATGCTTACCAGCAATTAATTACCTCCGTTTTAATTACCTCCCGTATAAATTGTTAGGTACTTAAAGTGTGGTTACGAATTAGTATGTAACAATAACTGGGCGTACTGTACGAAATTTACATAACAGATAAGTCGTAAAGATACCGGAGTAATTCATATTTTATGCCGCTGCACATACGTTACAACTTGACATTGTTATACTACAATTAAATCATGTGTAAAACGCGGTTCATTCATTCATTGATGAATGCGGTTATCATTTGAGCTTATTGCTTTGTCGAACCATATCGACTAAGTTGTTCACCAGCCACTGTGCACTTGCACCACGTTATCCAGGCTGACGTAACAAATGAACGATTTAACACATGCTGTCTGATTGCATCAAGGTACCCTGGGGTATAATATTATCCGTGAACGCCAATTGAGATCATACTTACGTTAACGGTAATTGTAACTGTTGCTGTACTAAAACTGCGGATACTTAATTGTTTGAGCAGCACATTAATCTGATATTAATCGTTTAAGAAAACCACATGGTTTTAATGAATAAAAATGTGAAGCATAAGCTATAACTGGATAATCTGACGACAATAAAACGTCGCACGAAATCAAAACAAAATAAGGTGTTCATAATTCTTAATAAGGACAAATCTTCCAAATTGTCTCAAATGATGTTTTGTAGAATTTCACTTTCTGCATCTTCCCTTGATCCTCTGTCCAAAGTGGAAATTCTCAAAAATGAACATTTTTAACACCCTTCAAGCTTCAAGACATCAGTCAGAATATTTTCCCGTTATTCCCTTCTCTCCAACTCATTCAAAAAGTTTTCTTCTTTTAAAATCTCATAGAGTAATAAAAGTATATAAAGAAAACAGTGAAGAAACTGTTTAAACGATTGTAGCACACAAGTGTAGCAGTAGCCTACCAATGATCTATCAGTAGTGATATGTAGACAGTAGGTACATATTACCATTTCAATACTATCAATATAGGTTGTAACTTCAACGACTTTAGGAATATTATATTTTGGCAAATTAATATTTTTTTATTTAATGGAAAATGAGAAAAATTAAAAAATTATTATTTTATCACATAATACTTAAGTCATGCGTACATAGATAAGTATTTAAATTTGCTTTATTGAAATACAAATGAGCACAAGGGATATACCTGTTATTGCGTCAGGAACACAAGATATCCGTTTCTCTTTACATAATACAATTTGCAGGAAATGAAACCAGACCTTCCGGTACTCCTGAACTTGAGCCGAGTCTTTTAACAAATTTTCAGTGGATGGGAGAACAAATATAAAATAACTTTGAGTAAACCAAATAGATGATGGCCAATGGCCATCCTCTAAAACAGTGATAAATAAAAAAATATTAGGTACATTATTTTATTCTTATCCAGCTTAAAAATATTTCACCATACAGAATTTTGACGTAAGATATATTGATACTACATATTTCACGGACAATTGTTAAATAAAATCAGGATTGATTTAGTTGCTGCAGTTTTATGGGCATTTCGCGATATTCCTCATTTATTATTCCTTTAATTCTTAGGCTTTCGAGGAGCTGCAGAATAATTATCGGGCGTGACGTTTCGATTATCTTATCATCGTTGTCTATTTTAGTGAGTTTTATTAGCCTGAATTCAGAGTTTCTCTTCTCCTACCGATGAATAAATAATGTGGAGGAGCTCAGAGGCCAACACAGTTCACTTTGCTTCAGAAAAAGATATAGGGTCATTGAATTCTGAAAGTTTCAAATAAAATTGAGAAGTATATCGCTGACCGGTAAGACTTGTCAAAAGCCTTGGACACTACAAATTGTTTACTCAAACTATAACACTAAGAAGTAGTGACCACACATAATTAAATAGAATAGTAACGTTTCTAAATTATATCCTTCTTATGGAATCCCGTAAGGCCTAGAGTAAGGACCTCTTTACTTCAACAACTTCATAATTTACATAATTTTCAAATCTATGTCCTACATGCTATGTCTCTTTCATAGCCATATCAAAGGACACATCTGAAGCAAAACCAAACTAAAATTGACAAATTGGTTTGGTTTAAATATGAAGAAAATTCAAATTTGATTAGTTGTATGTCGTTCTTTTTTATAGAGGAAAAGGTGCTAGTAATAAGCTTTTTATTAAAAAAAATTATATTCAAATCTTAACTTAAATCTCACTCTCTTCGCTAGCAATATTTATTTACAATATAAAATTAAACACAACATTAAAGACCAAATATAAAAAACATATATCTTAAAAACAAAATTATTCCCTATCGCTATTACCTAATGTTCATTCAAAATATAAAATTAAGCAAACAAATAACAATAGATAACCAAAAGTCAAGTTTAAAAGAAGGAGTAAATTTGTAAAAACACCATAAGAGGTGAAAATAAGTTCATAGTAAATTTAGCTATAGTACATTTGTGGCAAAAATTATTTAAAAAATTACTCAAAACATTGAAATCCCCGTCAAAGATAGGTGGCGGAACGCCATTCCGTCGTATTCCATCACAAGAAATTAGGTACTGGTTGTGTGTCTTCGAAAAAGGTTTTGCTAAGTTATTCTTAAGCGTATAATGAAAATTAGGAAAAATATTATAATTAAAACATAAAACTTTCAAAAGTCTTCAAGTACTTCAGCTTTCAGGGGTCGTTTTTAAAATTTCTCTGCTGCATTTTCAATGGAATTCAAAAATTTAGAAAAAATAAACATCTGAGAAGAGAATATTTTTCATGAATCAACCAATGTTTGGCCTTTTTTGTTTATCTGAGGGTGAATAAAGGAATTTAATTTCCTTGAGTTTTTTGGAAGGTATTTTAAGAATTCAAATTTATCTTATAAGACATTTAAAAATACTTCTAAAAACTCTTACAACTCAAAACTGGCTTCACCAATCGAGACTTGATATAGAACAAAAATAGCTCTTCAAAAAAATCCGAAAAAGTAAAAGAACATTGAACTTTTCGAAAAACACTGCTTTTTGAAAAATCGTACGCGTTAAGACGATCACTTTGAAAGCATTTTTCGTTTTTTTTTATTAAACTGTTGTTGGAATCGATCGATCTGAAGCCATCTTTTAAGGTTATGTTCTACTTTTCAAAAAGTTGAACTCATGAAGGTATGTTTGATTTCAAATCGAAAAGGTTGTCTAATAAAGCTTAAAGATCTATGCTATTTCGATTTCGCAACGGGCAGCATAAATTGCCAATACGGGAAAAACTCAATTTTCCACTGAAATTCGAGAAAAATTGAAATATGCTCTATTGATATACGTCAGATGAGAATGGTATTTAAACTGAATAAAAGCCTGATCAATTCTATAGAAAAATATTCTGATTCACTACAATTTAAAAATCAAAAGGCTTATTTTTAGCAATTATATTCAGGTAAAGTGCTGCTATTATTGAAAGCTAATAGAAGGTCCTTTCAAAACAGATAGACGTATCCCTAAATTCGTAACATAATTAATCACGTTAACAAATATAAAAGAAAAAAATTTTTTTAAATTACAAATTCTGTTTTAAAAATATGCTCAACTTCCAAGGTCGGTAATTTTTTTGAGCATGTTTCCACATTCCAATTCTATTCAAGTAAAGTGCTAATGAAAGCTGTTAGAGAGTCCTTTCGAGATAGATAGACGTGGTTATGATTGTCACATAAATTTCCTAACATAATTGAACACAATAATGTCAAAGAAAAAAATAAAAATATATATATCCACGTTGCGCCTAAGGAAAATCCGATGGAAAATCCATTGCTGTGTTTTTTTGATTTCCCCAATTCGAGGACAATGCTAGAGTCCTTTTCTGTTGCAAATTTCGTCAACCAGATACATGTGAATAAGATCTAAATAAGAATAATTTCTAAGGCCTTAAAATAGCAAAAAATCTACGACAAAAATCTAATTTCGTTGTTTACACAGTTACAAAATAAACAGAAAAAATACTACGAAATCTATTGCACCATGAAATAGTTATTTATGCAACATGTGCGTAAGGTGAGATTTTTCACGAATGGAAATTTTGTCGCGCGAGCCGAAGGCGAGTTCGACAATCCCATGAGTGAACAAAGCTCACCTTACGCACGAATTGCATACAATATTTTTTCTACTACCGAACTGGACATAAATTATCTAATAATAATATGAAAATTTCGAAACGTCAAAACTTACCTATTACGTCAAAAGTTAATATGTCATTTAAAAATCGTAATATTGCTATAGCCTACTTAATTTTAAATGA
Organism: Rhagium mordax; assembly: GCA_963680705.1. Classification (NCBI taxonomy): domain Eukaryota; kingdom Metazoa; phylum Arthropoda; class Insecta; order Coleoptera; family Cerambycidae; genus Rhagium; species Rhagium mordax. Next base: position 91,504,978 of record OY796657.1, on the reverse strand, counting down.
GTGAAACTAATCAAAGAATATAAATGAAACTTCAGAATTATCAAAAATTGAAACATTATTGTTAAAGAATACTGAGAATTAGGTATATATTCTAATAATATACCGTGATAATAAATAAATGAACTAAATAAAATAATTTACGCACTAGTGCGTAAATTTTAACTTTACGCATTATAAAGCGTGACGTACGCTCGTAGAAAAAGTATAATTTTGGATCCTCAGATGAGGTGTGATTTTTAATTTAAACGTTCTTTAACTACTTATCTCTTTTATTTTGAAAGAAAAACTCCGAATTATGAGTAAAATCCTAATATTCGAAAACATACAGGGTTTCATTTAAAAAAATATCTTTTATAAGTATTTAAAAATTTGATATTAAATTCACGTACGGTAAAAATTATATAAAATTGGTCATTGAGTATTTTTTTTATTAATGTTATAATCATTTTGGTAATGGCGCCTGATTTTTACCAAAATTTCTTGATAGTAAAAACCATCAATTTTTAGACTACTGTAAGTAAATTTTGCTTATAAAAACCAACTATGAAACTGTAGGGGTTCCTACAGGTCAAATAACATACCTATTTGCAATATTAGATCTAATGTTAGATTTTTATTTCCATGCTTTGAAGACACGAGAAGTATTTGAAATTCCTCATAAACACAAAAAAAAACACATTATTATGGAAGCCGTGACTGCATAAAACGAGCACATATCGAATAAAAATGCATCGTAGTGTAAAATCTTAAATCAAATCCCACGCCCGGTCAGTTACGTTTGATCTACTATGAGAAAGCAAACCAGAACCTGAGTCTTGTCGCAAGAAGTGAACTATAAAAATATAATAAAATTGTTTTATTATCGTGGCGTTTATGCGCTTTAAATCAATTAGGTACTGATCGTTGAACGGGAAGAATAAATTAAGCCAAGTGAGTAAATTACATGTCTATAGTGGTGGTACACAAAAAAAGGAAACTGGCGCAGAATGACACGCGTCTGGCTATGATCTGCTAGCCAGACAGTCTGTTGTTACATAATGCGTGTAGTGCAACTGTTTAGCATAACAGGTAGTTGATGATAGTGGGCGTTTGGCGACAATTTTGAATGAAGTGGATATGCCGGAGCAACGCCGTGACAGGATTCTTCCATTCTTTGACCCACAGCAAGCATTTGCACCTGTGCATCAAGAAGGCCGTCGACCGCTGACCACAGATTATCATACGCAACCCGTCTTTCCAGTTTCTAATTCGATATCCAGTCAACCGCGGGCTACAGGCGGGATGTTCTGCTTCTTCGGCAGCAGAAACCCTCCGGGAAACGACCTGTTCCACTGTGGGGGAGTTATATTACACGTAATCTAAATGGAATTGCTCTGTATGTTTTTAATTTATCATCTGGAACTATTATTACCTCTGGCTAATATGTAAATGTTTTTGATGAGAGGGCGGGTGTAGTGGCGCTACATTTAATAAGCACCAAATCGAGCACCAAATTGTCGTGCAGATATACCTACCTTCGCGTGTGGACGTTGCTTTCAAGTGTTTCAATTTCTTTTTTAATTTTCATAATAAACACCACACACATATGCCGTGTACAATTGTACAGGGTGTTCAACATAACTTAAGTATAGGGGATCTATACTTGCTTTATTTTTAAAATAGTAAAATTTAAAAAAATCTTATAGCATTTTTTATGTACTTTTTGAAATATATCATCGGATTGTAAAAGGTTTTTTAATGGAATTCAATTTTCTTCCAAAATATGAAAAAATATAAGTACAGGGCGTTCCATTTAAAAAAAAAATGTTATTTTCATAATAGTATATCTATGTCTTTCACAAATTCGACTTTCGATCGTTCTTCTTTTGTCACCATTGTAATCAGCGTAAAAAAGGCAAGTAGTTTGCTAATTTAACTGACTTTGTAGCTCCAATGATAACATAGTTAGCAATGGTGGACAGATAACTGTAAACACCGTGTATATTTTTACATATTTTGATTTGCTTATTTTTCTGATTTTATTTCGAAGAAAATCCACAAAAATCTATTAGAAATTGTTAGCCCATACTCTCAAAATTGCTCGTTCAAAAATGACTCCCCCCTCCCCGACTTCAATTTGCGTTTGTTATTTTGTGAAAATATCGTTTCAGAACATAGAAATTATAATCCTATTATTTTTTCGATAATTTTATGCACAGATGATTCATAATTTTTAACTTCTGGGTAGAAAAAATACTTATCACTGGGTATCGGAAAATTCTTATAAATACAACACCAAGGCAGACAGTCAATCCAGGTTTGGTGTGGCATATTAAATAATAAAATAATAGACCCTATGCAGGCAAGGTGATCTACCACGAGTGTACCAAACTTCAGAAGTCGCTAATTTATAAAAAAATAAATGGACTTGAAGGGGGATGATGAATATCATAAACATCAATTTTCTATTAGGAGTAGGTATAAGTCCAAGTGGTGACAAAGCAAATGAAATTTTCATGCATTACGACCTGGATGAAGGCGCATAAAATTACAAATTTCATGTTTAACAGCTTGCTTTATACTTATACTTATACTTTTTACTTATACTTTTAAGGGGTGAGGGGTAGTTTTTTTACTCCAAAAATTTTTTTAGGTCACTTTTTAACGCAAAAGTTTTAAATAAAATTATTTCCCGCATGCAATGGACTCAAAAGAAAGTACCTTTAAAAATGTTTGTCACACCAGCCGTTTTTGAATAATTTGGGTTAAACGGCAATAGGGTTTTCCAGCAGTCTATTGCCGCTCAACGCAAATTATTAAAAAACGGCTGATGTGACAAAAATTTTGAGATATACCTTTTATGAGCCCATTGCATGGGAAATAATTTTTTTTAAAACTTTTGTATTGAAAGTGACGTCAAAAAAAGTTAGTGGTAAAAAACTACCCCTCACCCCTCAAAACTACCCCAATAAAGCCAGTAAGTAATTTTATCCGCCTGCATCGAGGTCGTAATGTATGAAAATTTAATTTTTTTAGTCACTACCATATTGGACTTATAATCGAAAAATTCATCATCCCCCTTCAAGAGGTTGTAGCTCCCTTATTATACGTTTTAGGACATATGTTTATTAACAAAAGTCCATTTATTTTTTGATAAATTAGCGGCCTCTGAAGTTTGGCACACTCGTGGTAGATCCCTCTGTATATATTCATTAATGCGGCAATCATAATGGAACAAGATATTTAATCTTCCTACTAGAAAATATTGAACAATTTTTAGATGACATACCATTAACACAGTTAAGAAGAAATATTATTTGGCAGCAAGATGTGTACCCTGTCATAATACAATTTAGGTCCAGGAATTTTTTAATAATAACTACAGGGAATGGATTGGTAGACAGGGGCCAATTCTGTAACCAGCCAGAAGGCCTGACTTCACTCCCTTAGATACTTTTCTGTGTGGTCATTTGAAAAACAAAGTTTACCAAGAAAACCATTTAACCATAGCTATTATTTAGGAAAAAATTCAACAAGAAATAAATTTTTTAAATAATAATGTTTTAAGTAATGTAATAAATGACAATATTAAAAGATATAGGTTGTGCATAACACAAAACGGTGGTCTGGTCACACAGAGAGCATCTTTTATGATGTAAAATTTTCATTTAAAAATCTTTTTTACTGTCCTTCCAATAATGATTGTTGTAAAGATAAAATAAATATAATTTTTTGTTTTTTTTATTGCTTTATTATTGCAAATGGATTTTTGTTAATAACTTCCTTAATATTATTGTGTAATATGTACTTAGTTATTGTATATTTTTGGAATCAGAAAAAATGCAAATCCAAATATGTAAAAATATAATAATATAGGATTTCCATTAAAAAACCACTTTTTTTACACCCACTAATATTTTTAGATATCGATACAATCCCATGACATTTAAAAAAAAAATTACGTAAAAAATGCTATAAAAAAATTTTTTAAATTTTTTTATTGTCTTAAAAATAAATAAAATATAGGTGTATCAAGTTATGGTGCACATTGGGTGCATATATTTTCTGCAATTCCTGCGTCAGCAATAATTATTTAAAATTATTTCAAGTGATTCCGCATATTAGAGGTTTTTTTTTTTGTTTTTAACGACTCATTTTTCGTGGAAAAGTCTCCAAGATCAAGTAGAACCCATTTTTGAATCACTGAAAAGTGCTTTTTTAAAAACGTAATTATCGATATTTTTTAATTTATTTTTTTTTTTCGTTTTTTTGTTGACAGTTTTTGTTGCTGTTTTAATTAAAAACAACAGCAAAAGCTACAAAAGAACAAAAAAGGAAAATAAAAAGAAAATTATCGATTATATCGTGCCATTGGATACAGTGAGGAACAAATTCAATATCTTTTAAACGTCCAAGTTTTGAAAAAAATCGCTCGGGCAAGTCGATTTTGATTTTAGGCCTGTTTTAATTTTTTTTTTGTTCTACAAGGTGTCCCAAAAAAGCTGCGTGAACAACTTTGATTTTTCGAATGGCAACCCCCAATTTTTTGCAATTTCGAATTCCTTGTAAAATTCTAAACACTTTCTATGTATCACACCCTATACCTAAAAGCAATCGTTTTCTAAGTTAGTGTTGTTTAAAATTATTTTTTTTTGAAAAAGAAAATATTTTTAACATTAAATGTATTTTATTTTTAAGTTAGCTACAAATTAAAATTATTTCAACATATGTGTTCAAAATGCCTCCCATTGACCATTGGTTACTTGACAATAACCTAAACGTTTGATAAATTCTTCTTGATTTTTTTCTAATCATTTCTGGTGTAACTAGCCTGTTCAATGCGAATAAAAGTTAATAACTCAGAAACGACTGATTTTAGATATAGGGTGTAAAACATAGAAAATGTTTAGAATTTTACAAGGAATTTAAAATTGCAAAAAAATGTTTGAAAAATGAAAATTGATAGTTGCCCAGCTTTTTTGGTGCACCTTGTAGAATAAAAAATATTTTTGAAATAGGCCTAATATAAAATCAAAATCGACCTGTCCGAGCGATATTTCCAAAACTTAGGCATTTTGAGGAATGAAAATATTGAATTTGTTCCTTACTTTTCGACCTCACTTAAGTATTACAAATGAAATGAATCAGTAAGAAACTACTTTTCGATGATCTGCTTATACAGGGTGATTCTAAAATGTATGGCCAAAATAGGTTGATTCAACCCAATTTACCTATAGACAAAAATGCACCCCTAAGAAGTTACAGCCCTTTAAATTTCAAATAAAAAAAACTTTTACTTTCTTGCAGGTAACGTTTGTATTATGACAGTTCGAATTATTTGATTGAACATGGTTAACCAGCCTACTTGTACATTAAATAATAATATTACATATATTGCTACTAAGGTTAAAAATAGTTCGATGCATCTTCTTCATTTTTCTTGTTTAATTTGCAAACTATTGATATTATCAAAAAAATAAAAGATAGAAAAAAGTTTCCAAATTAAATTATCTATCAAATGATACTGGAAAATCGACTATACGTTAACGCACAGAAAAATAAGGGTGTGAAATAAAGGGTGACTGCCCCTAAATTACCCCATCCCTTTAATGTATTTTATTGCTGTTAATCTCAAAACATTGGCGTTTATTGATAATGAATGTACACTGAATTAGAAAAAGATATCTACAGCCATTTGGGAATAATCAATAATTAAAGTTTTTTTTATTTGAAATTTAAAGGGCTGTAACTTCTTAGGGGTGCATTTTTGTATATAGGTAAATTGGGTTGAATCAACCTATTTTGGTCTCCTGTTGCCGCTGTATCAATTTGGCCATACATTTTAGAATCACCCTGTATATGTTAATACATGAAAATGATCTAAAACGATGTCTTCCATTCCTCCCACAAAGACAATTTTTCATTCACGAAAAATATGAATCAAGCATATTATATGAAATCACTACCCTGTAGCATCTCATATAATATTGACATTTATTATTCATTTTAATTAACGTTTTAATTTGATTTCATGAGAAATCTATCTCTTAAATCCAAATTACCTAGTTTCTTAAATTAAGTCAAAATCCTGAGTCAGTGTATTACCGTATAAGAGCCTACTGTTTCCAACGTATTCCCTTAATATTTCAGTCACGTCCAATCCGATAATTTTATCTACTATTGGATTTAAATTTATGGTCCGGTTTTCAATGACTGCAAAGGAAAGGACGAAAATATTTAACTACATTTATGACTGACTGACTTCATAGGTCAGCTGCGGTAGATGACAATGTCAGTTGTGATGGTTTTGTGTGTGTGTGGGTGTGTGTGTGTGTGTGTGTGTTTGAATGGTGAAATGACTAGAACATTAATATAAATAATGCGTTAAAAAGCTTCATAGAATTTGATGACCTATGTCTCTTCTTTTCATTTGATCGATTCATTTTAAAAATTACAACTTTTTTTAACTTTACAAATAAATGCAACGTAATACTGTAACCATATTGACCAAATATTAAACTAGTCACAGAACACTTCACTCGTATCATTTATCATGAGGTTAAACATACATATAATTATTGCACAGTTTATTTTATCTAAATTGTTCGACTAGAAAATGGGTGTGACAGAAACAAAACATATTTCAAATCATCAGTATCCTCACACAACAAAAAAGACAATAGTAGTGGCATTTTATATCCATATACACCAGTTTTATATCAATCGTAAAACATTTTACACTTCATAAAATATTTGGTATCAAGCATGGTGGTAACTAGCCTCTTTGCCGATTCCCAACACTGCAGAAATCATCAAGCTAAATCGCTATTGTTCCTGCAGGTATATCTGTCTTCGATAAATATAATTATATCATCGTTTAGAATACATATGTCAGACAAGAGGGGCATTGTGTAGCGAGGCAGTGTTGAACATTGTCTTCGCAAGGTACACGGTACACGACCAGTGATTCTAGAGGACTGGACATTTTTATTGGTGGTCTGTGAGTGTTGTCGTCTGTCACTGTCAACTCGGGGTGGCAGTGCCTTGTTGCGATGCAGATTGCTGATTTTGCAGGCGGGTGATCTCAGATATCGCAGCCTCGGTTTGGACCAGTATTTCCTTATCTACGATCATGATCGCCAATGCTGTTTTGACTGTCGCCTCATACTTGGATTCATTTCACTTGCTGCTTATTTAGTTGATATAGATATCCTGATAAGTGTTGCTCTGCTTAAGGAGAGGCCTGAAGCTTTATAACAATACAAATTCTCTCAGGAGTTATCACGTTTAGCCTCTAAGACAATTCCAAAATACATAAATAAAAAGTGGGCAATATCTTTCATTTGTTTCTTTTTTAACAAAATATTACCTTGAATTGCAAATATCTTAAAAAAAAGTTTAAATTGTAATATCATTTGAGAATTCGTGTCTAGATTAATCATTTGCCACAATAAAAAGTTTAAAATTATTTTTATTGGAAGAATATGGCATTTCACGTTAGGCTCTACATCTGCCAAAATTTCGACAAAATTTAGAATATTTGAAAAACAGCTCAATAGAAAGAAGTACATGTTATGATAGTTCATTGGAAAGTTCTTGGCATTCTCTAATCAAATTTGGGATAATGTATGGGGTGTTCCATTTAATTTAGCAAAATTTGTTACTGCCCAGCCTAAATGGAACACCCATACAACTAAAAATATTTTTGGATTATGCAAAGTTGATTGCTGAACAACTTTTGTTTGAAAGAATTTTGGCTATCTACAATAGCTAACAAGTTATGGAAGAAATATGCATACATGGACACCCTGTATAGAGCAGAGTAGCTTGAATAAAAAAATACTAAAATACGCAAAGTAATTTACACTATTTCTTTTTGTAGTCATTAAAAAAATTAATGTTTTAATCTGTTACTTTCAACATATCCAAACCCTTTATTCTTTATAAAAAAACGATTAAAGAACATCTAAATTTTCTGACAAACTGTTAATCACATATTTCGTTGGTATATGCCAACACCAATCATATTTACAAGCTTATTGAATATATTCCAGGGTATAAATAAATTTATATTTTAATATTCGATTACGTATACATAGATTTTAATGAAAGGCAATAGAGGACTACTTTAGACTACTTAAACCTGGCATAAATATTCATGTTTTTAAAAGTGACTATCCATCTACTTCATTTCAATTTGACGGGTGATGTCTGAAAGGTGAGGTGAAATAAAAATGAAGTACGAGAAGATAACTTAGGTATGTGGAAACTGAACGTTCTTTACTTTTAGAAATATTCTAGGTGGCTTAAAAACCGTTAAAACATTGCTGAATAAGATAAACGTGAAGAGGATTAACCGTGCAACGAATCAATTATCGCTGTAACAAATTTATCTAAACGTACATTATGCAGTGCTGTGTAGGTATAGAGAATGTATCAGTGCGTGGACACAGGATGATATCTCATTAATTATGATAGTTTATTTAAATAAAATATCCTGTTTTTACTGGGTGTTTTTAATTTAAAAACCGACAATTTTTCTAAGAATCTGCAACTTGAAAGTATTTTAAATTAAATTGTAAATATTTCATCAAGTTCTCAAAAATGATCGATGGTATGATTTCACAATTTAAAAATTTTGATTGTTTATGTAGGTTGGAAGCTCGTAACAAAGTAATACTAACTTTTTTAAATGGAACTTCCTGTATTTATCATAACATAATATGAGTTGTTCATAAAATAAGCTCTTACAGGGCTTGTAAAGTTTTATTTTTAACTGTTATTTTAATCAGAATTGTATTCAACACCAACAAATATAAATTTGTGGAATATTTTTCTGTTGAATATTTTGAATACTTAACTTCTCAACCATCTAGCAATTTTCTTCTCACCAGGTGGTCGAAACGTCAAGTATTCAAAATATTCAATCCGGAAGAGAACCCAAAAACTCTTCTACAAACCATCAGCTCCGCCAAAGCCTTAAAGCCAACAAACTAGAGCATGAATTTTAAACTCTCGAAATGTCTGTCTGTCTCTCTGTCTGTATGTAATATTATTTTGTAACCTATCGAGAAAAACGAAAAACTGTAGGAATATCTTAAAAATAAAAATGATCCTCGAATATAAATGACAATCATTGAAGGCTGTGAAGTAAATTTTTCCAAACCTATAATCAGTAGATTTTTTTTAATATATAATTTTTTTTATTAAGTACTTATTACATATTATATTTTTTTTAAATACGGACCTGGATTATTTATTTTATTTTTTGTTACCTTTGAACCCATCACAAATTTTGATTTTCAAACGTTTCGATGACAAAAATGACATTTTCTGTATTTTTTTAAAATATTTAATACAATAAGTACCTACTATTTTTAAAACAAATTATTTTTTCAACACTCTTAATTTATAGGTAAAAAATAAATGACTTCTTTGGATTTCATTTCTAAAAAATAAATACCTAAATTTATGATACTATAAGAAAGTAATTATAGGTAATTATAACTAAATCACTTATTGTTGATAAGTTGATGATGGTTTCTAGAAGACGAAATGTCGGATTTGACAGCACCATCTTGTAGGGGATAAAACGTGGCAATGACGAAGTGTTGTTATTCATTTTAAAATTTGTTCAAAAAAAATAAAGATTTTATGAAATTTTGATTTTTTCCCGATGAATTTTCCATATTGCAACACAGTATGTTGAAAATCATGAAATTGCGCAACTTTGCCATAATTTAATTGACCCTGTATCTCTTACTGTTTCCGAGATCCTAATGATGAAACTCGAAAATGGGTCACCTTGTAACGATACAATCCAAAAAAATTCTGGCAGTCCGTGAACAACAAGAAAAAACATCGGGTATCCCCAATTCTATGAATTATAATGGAAATAATATTGATGATGGGCAAAATATTGCTAACGCATTCGCAGATTTTTTCCAAAACTCGTATACATTACCTAGTCCAACAAATATTTCGCAAATTAATGAGACAACTGACAATTTCTATTTAGATAATTTTAAAGAATCAGATGTTATTAACAGTCTTAAGAAATTAATGCCTAAGTTCACAACAGGTCCTGACAGATTACCAGCATTTTTTATTAGAGATTGCGCAGCAATATTTGAACAACCTTTAAAAATACTTTTTAATCTTTCTATTGAAACGAAAACATTTCCATTGTTAACAATTTGCTAAAGTATTTGAAATTTTATTATATGATTATACATATATGCACAATCGCTAAAATAATTGTCAACATGGCTTTATGAAGTGTAGATCCACTATTGCAAATCTTGTTTGTGTGACTCAATTCATAGCAGAATCTATTGATGCAGGACTACAAACTGATGTTGTTTATACTGACTTTTCTAAGGCATTCAACAGACTTGATCATTACATATTTATTACTAAACTTAAAGCTCATGGTTTCTCTTCGAGTCTCCAAGAATTTTTTAAATCCTATCTTACGAATCGTAAGCAATATGTTGAATGTTCTGGTAATTAGTCTGTCGAGATTTAGTAACATCTGGTGTTCCCCAAAGATCCAACCTAGGGCCACTCTTCTTTAACATATTCATTGATGATATCACTTGTAGTCTAAAGGTAAATTGCTTACTGTATGCCGATGATATGAAACTGTAGGGTATCATCAAAATCATTGAGGATTGTATGGAGCTGCATCAGTAATTGGTGTTTTGCAAATAAATTGCCCTTAAATGTAGCAAAGTGTAATGTCATGACATATAGCAACAAAGCAAATCTAATTACCTTTAATTATTTTATAAACGACACAAATTTAAATCGACCTGTTACCTACCGAGATTTGGGAGTGACATTTGATCAGAAACTTTCATTTTTTAATCACATCAGTAATCTTACTTCAGACTGTTTTAGAGCCCTAGGGTACATTATAAGAAACTCTAACGACTTCAACAATATTAACGCATTAAAACTGCTTTTTTATTCCTTTGTAAGATCGCGTTTAGAGTATGCATCCAGTATTTGGAGTCCCTTCTACAATGTCCATATTCAGAGTTTAGAAAAAGTGCAGAGAAAATTTATAAATTATTGCTGTTACAAGGAAGATGAAATCTATCCTCCAATTGGCTTCTCACACTCTGTCATGCTTAACAGATTTTCTTTTGAAAGTTTGCAAGTTAGGCGGGATAAGTCGCAACTAATATTTTTGCACAAATTATTAAATAATGGAATAGATTGTCCTGATATTATGGAAATGTTGTATTTTCACGTGCCGAGACTATCAGCACGGGAACATCCAACTTTCCACTTAAGTACATCTAGAACAAATTTTAAACAGTTCTCCCCACTGCATCGAATGTGTGCTACGTATAATTCGAAACAAAATTTTATTGACATATTTCAATGCAGTGTAGCCTCAATCAAGAATTTGAAAGAATGACCTATTGTTTTATGCATGCTTAATTTTAATTTGTAGCATGTATTGTTTATTGTCTTCCTTAGTCCTGTATGTATTTTTAATTAATTTTATTTTTCGATTTTTTTTTATGTGTTACATCACAATGCATATTATATATGGATATTTATATAATAAATATATTCTGTATATTTTCAATAATGTTACGTACCCATTCTGTAATTGGATTGTTAATCTGTTGAATGGTTGTAAATACATAAATAAATAAATAAAAGAAAATATAAAAATATAATAAAAGGACAACACAAGTACACAAAAAAATATATTCAGTCCCAAAGTCAGACCCCACTACCCTCATTAATGCGTTGAAACCAAATTTGACAATAAAAATTTTTTGTAACTACTTAGTCAATTTTCCGCTAGCACCCCTATTAACCCCTATTTGGAGTTGAAATTATTGCACCTTTCCTTATAATTTAAAATTCCCCACTTCCCTTACGTATTTTGATGCGCTGAAACCGAATTTGACAAAAAAAAATTGACGATGAATTTCAATTTTTTTTCCTATATCTATATTGTTCATTGTTATGAGATCTATCTGGAAACTCAAGAGGAACCAAGAGATTGCTTCTAAAAATATCGTTTAGAAACAAGAGAGTTCGATATCCTAGGAAAAAATAAATAAATTTATCAACAGTAAAAACACAAGAGCTTTTTTTTTATCGGATAAATTTCTCTTCGTAACGAAACAATTTTGCCAAATAGTAATTTTAAGAGAAAAACTGACATGAAAAAATCGCGAGACCGGAGGTCGAGCGATTTTGTCAAATGTCAGTTTTTCGAGCAAAATTACTGATTGGCAAAATGTTGAGTTACAAAGAAATTTATCCTTAAAGGAAAAGCTCGAGTGTTTTTTGACAAGATAAATTAACGACAGAATATGTGAACGAACAGCAACAATAATTATTTTTATTTATACAATTATTTAAAGGAACAGTTATTAAAAATACAGTTGTTATAAATGGTTTGGTTTGGTGTACTGATTTTAAAGTGACGTGCGACTACTAGATGTACACTGATTTTGAGGAGCAGGCATTTTTATCAACAGTAAAAACACAAGAGCTTTTTTTTTATCGGATAAATTTCTCTTCGTAACGAAACAATTTTGCCAAATAGTAATTTTAAGAGAAAAACTGACATGAAAAAATCGCGAGACCGGAGGTCGAGCGATTTTGTCAAATGTCAGTTTTTCGAGCAAAATTACTGATTGGCAAAATTTTGAGTTACAAAGAAATTTATCCATAAAAAAAAAGCTCGAGTGTTTTTTGGCAAGATAAATTAACGACAGAATATGTGAACGAACAACAACAAAAATTATTTTTATTTATACAATTACATATTTGAAGGAACAGTTATTAAAAATACAGTTGTTATAAATGGTTTGGTTTGGTGTACTGATTTTAAAGTGACGTGCGACTACTAGATGTACACTGATTTTGAGGAACAGGCATTTTTATCAGTGATAAAAAACGATGCACCTTTTTTATCGCTGTCAAAGTGACAAAACGTGACTGTCAAATAGACTTTTTCATATAGGAGTTAATTTATCGCGAAAAAATTTACTCGTCAAAAAATTTTTTTCCCAAATTCCCAAAAAAAAATGCTTATTGTCAAATTCGGTTTCAGCGCATCGAAATACATAAGGGTAGTGAGGTCTGTTCATTGGAATGAACATTACTTTTTGTGTGGCTGTGTAAATGATGTTCGAACATAAATTTCAATTCAATTTCAATAATTGTGCAACTTCTGCGGAATACCAATAACAAGGAATTCCACATGTACGTAGGCCAAAATTCCAAACATGTTTACCTCTCATATTTCATAGAGAAACCACGTAGGTACTATCCTTGAGGACAAATAATAAAAACGAATTTTAAGCAATTATTGAAACTACGTTATTGTTAGTTGCAATTTCTTCAAAATGAAGACGAAAACATGGTCAATATGATTTACATTGTCGGTCTGATGAAGACATAGGTTTATTGCCTATTTTACTAATAGATGTGAAAACTTTAGTGAAATTCTTGTCCAACTATAACAAACATAAACTTTATGTAGCAGAGAAACTCACAACTAAAGAAAACGTGAAATAATTTGGATAACAGTACCAACCCAACACCCATCAATTATTTTGATTCACATTCAAATTAAGTAGATCATTTTTTAAGTCAGTAGTATTAACCTACTGGCAGCTTATTGCAATGTGAAGTTCAAGCTAGGGCCTGACAAATATTCAAATAAAAAACGGAAACAAATATATTAAATATCTGAAATGACAATAAATGGGTAGCCCCCTCTATTTTATTATTTTCCTTGCTTTGTATGGCAAGTAAGCTGCAAGTAGATGGAGTCACCCAATAAATTACCAACTTAATTTGTTCTAATTTGACTTAAAGAACTCAAATTGTCGTTGGGAGTGTTCGATCCAAACGAATAGGCTCAAACCAATCTATGGTAGTTCCCTAAAATTATAACTAAATCCTTCACCGAGCGCTTGTAATAAATTGTTTCATATTGCCTACATGTGTTTGAGGACCCTACCCTATAATCAATGGTATGCACGTAACCGCTTTTGGATGCAGGAATGTTATCTCATTTATAGGCTAAAGGAAAGGACTGTGAATAGTTTTAAATATTTCATGTATTTGCCTCTAATTTTTCTATTTGAATAATGATTCATTTTAAAATACCGTTGGAACCATGAAATGGTCATTTTGCTACATTTTTAAAATTGGAATCTCAGCGAATCACGTTAGAGACTGGTGGTTGTAGGCATCAGCTGTAGCTGTTAGTGGTTTGTATGTGTTGTATTGTTGTAAGTGGGTATTTTCGTCATTTGAAAGGTCATATGAACATGTTATGCTTTATTCACTGAATCAGGATGGCAAAGTTGTAAATTTAGTGTTTCAGAAATCTTGAAAACTAATGAAAATGCACGTGAATAACCACAGTATTATTTTTTAACTTCTTCGTTAAATGAGAAAAAAAACATGTCAAAAATTCGAAATCGAGATTTTGTCAAATCGTTACATTTTTGGGTCCTAGGAACACAAGAAAAGTTTTAAAAATGCTCGAAAAAATGTATGTTTGTATGTAACCACAGCATAAACAGCTGAACCGATCAAGTGGAAAAGACTTTGGGTAACTCTTCTGGAGCGATTGAAACGGCTAAATCGATTTTAATAAAATTTGATACGAACATGGTTTAGGCAACAAAAATAAGCTGAAAAGACTGGATTAAATCGGGGTGAAGTTAAACGATATTGATACATGTGGAAAAGGTCTGTCATCTCTAAGATTGCCATTTTTTTTTTTTTTCAGTAAAAATAGTACGTCACTGCAATTTTCCCAAATAACTGAAATTACATAAACCTATCGTATTTTATTCGCACACTTTTTCCTGAAATGTTTCAAGATATTTTATTGAAACAATTTTTAATAAAGCATAAAACTGGGCATTATTTATTTATTTTTTTTTTATTTTTAGAAGAATTCAGATTTTATGTTTCAACTTTAAAACTTTGTGTCACTGTTTCGTCTCGAAATAAACCGCAGAACCACGCCTACATTTCCTTAACTTACCCCTATATAATATTTTATTTCACATACATATATTATAAATGTTTTCCTTATTTAATTTTCTTAGTAAACTTTACAGACATCAATAATCTGATCCATTTGTCTTCATAACTTTCATTACTGCTCCTTATAACTTAAAACTGGACTGTACTTAAACGATTATCTATAATTATCCACATTCCTGCTCCATAATCGACTCTCTGTTACGCAGTGTAATAAACAGTCACTAATATTGAAAGGGGAAGAAATTACCTTTCGTTTCAACTGCAATATTTATTACGTATCCACCTACACATCTGACAAATTAAACGAACCTTGGCATAACACATTATTAAAACATTTTCTCATTTTAATAAATATATCCTGCCTCTGTCGCCGTATCGTGTTTGTACGTATGGTATAATTTAAGTAAAACAGTGTTTAAACCTACATCATTAATTATCACGCGGGTAACAAATTCGATTTTAAACTGCGTATGACGTGTGTGAATTATATAAATTTAATTGCCGCTCGGCCCGAAATCTAAATCTAACATCATTATACAATTTTCCATTTACTTATGCCTATAAAAGAAAGCACGTATATTTCATTTTAATTTGTTTAATAACAATATAATTTATATTCCTACCATTACAATGTCTTAATGTGTGTATATGTCCACGGGGTATTTGTAACAACAAAATTGGGATAAAAAAGCATACAAATTTGTTACACAAAAAGAGCTCGTATAAATGAACGCTAGTTATGAACGTTTATAAGTGTCAAAACATCAATTAATTGATGATGAGTCCAGTTCGGCAAAAAATCACGTAATCACTTTTTTTAACCACCAGTGTAAAGTTTATACAAACTATAAGCCATTCCATATGGTTTTACATCATTCGCTTCATATAAGAATAAAAAATTCTTTTTCAAATTAATTGATGTCATATATCATTTTAAATTTCGGATTAATTATATAAATCCACGTTAACTTTTAAATTATCACTATAAACTGTCTCACAGTGATGATTCACAGGTATGGAACTTCAAACCAAAGGAGTGAGTTGTCTGTTGTCTCGTTAGAAAGCACCGATATAAGTCATACCTCTGTCTCCATAAAAACAGCGATTGAAGAAACTAAAATTGCCAATAATACAATTAAATGATGGTTCAAAGAAGCAAGTAAATTAGTAAAATCAATCATTTGGTTTGTCTTTATTACTTTTATCTCCTTTTGTTTATATTATTGAATTGGCAGCAATTTTGATTTTTAAAAATTTTAGGAAGACCAGTTTAACCTCATTTCTGTTTCAAATCGACTCATGCGGAAATAGAGTTGAGTTACTATTTTCGTGTCCTTTTTTGCCCAATTTTGCCTCATAAAAATTTCAGAGAAATCAATATAAAGGACTTTTATATCTTTTTTCTTTCTCTTTCGAACCTACTCATGAAGAAAGTGACCTTAAAAGATAACAAAGAATTTCCCATTCTTGTCCTATCAAGAGATTTTTATTGCCAGCAATTTTGCTTTGTAAATATTTCAGAACGATCTTTCATAATTTCTTATTTCTGTTTCAAACCGACTCATGAAGATATTGACTAGAAACAATTTGCTTTATGCAAACTTTAGAGAAATCAATATAATGTTGTTTTATAACTTAGTTCTTGTTTTTTTTTCCTGTTTCGAACTTACTTATGAAGATGAGCGGCCAAAGAATTTTCCATTTTTTTCCCCTTCATATTGCTTTAAGAGATTTTACTGAATTGGCATCAATTTTACTTTCAAACCTATCCATGAAGAGATAGATTATGTTGTCATCTACTTTTCTTTTAAATGGAACCCCCTGTATATTTTTTCCTTGTTAGATTCTTTATAGAAAACTGATTTGGGAGACCTATACTATTTAGGGACAAGAGTGTATAAATTTGAAGATGCAGACATTTGAAAATATAATTTTTTGAGTTGAATAATTACTGTTTTGTTGTGTGATATTTTATAATATAATAGCAAATAAACAACACATAATAACATTAAAAATTAACTAATCAAATGTTTAAATAAAAATCTTCTTGTGCCTGCCAGTATCCCAAACGATCAACGAATAAAAGGTATACACAAGAGTTGAATTTGTGCCCTTCTGCTGCTTGAGAAAATGATTATTGAATTGACAACAATTTTGCTTCATAAATACAAATTTGTATGTCGTGTTTTATTTTGTTTCTCTTTCAAACTTGCTATGAAGAGAGTGACCATAAAAGATAAACAGATAATTTCCCATATTTTATCTCCCCCGCCCTCTCTATATTCCTTTCGGTGATTTTTTATTGAATTGACAGCAATTTTTATTTATGGAAATTTCAGAACCGCCAGTGTATTCTTCTATAACTTCTTATATCTGTTTCAAACCAACTCGTGAAGAAATTGATCATAAAAGGTGCCACAAAGTGGAGTTACTTATTTTTTAATTGAGTTCGAAATTTCCGATTTTCGGTGAAGTTTCAAAATTAAAAATGGTTTTACCAAGCACAGGTATCAGGCACAAGATCTTGCCTGGCATGGTAATGTTTGGCCCAATTTTGTAAAATTTCCACTAATTAATGATATAGTTAAGTCCAAATTAATCCAGCTATTTTATGAATCTGAAATTGTAGGAATCGTCTTATTAATTGCTCTCTGAATGAATTAGTTTACGTGGTACTTCCTATCAGCAAAAATTTGCACAGGATTACTTGCAGATAGTGACTCGTGAATGTGAAGGAGAAACATAGTGAGCGATGAAAAGGGTTCCTTGTGGAACACCAGACTTGGTAAAGCGCGTCTCGTTTTCACTTTGGAAGAGAACCACGACAAGAAGGTCAAGGCATCAAGCGCTTCAAATAATTAACGTGTGAAAGAGAACTCGAAAATCATTCTACAAATGTCTCATATATAACCGATTGGATTTAGGTCAAGTATCTATACTGGCCACTCCGTTTGGATAGTACCAATATTCTCCAGAAAATCCTTAACTAATCCATCGTTAATGAGTCCCTGTTGATATAACGTTTGGACGAGGGAGGAAATTTACTATATAATTTGCAAAAGAAACTCTTTCTGTTATAAATGTCTCATTGCTGTCCATCAGCGTTCATCAAACCTGCTTTTAATAGAAGATTTCGTTCATTTGTTTTTATTTTCTTTAAATCAAGTGAATCTAAGATTTATTTTATTGCCTTTTCGTTTGACCATTTTTATCTACTAAAGTAAAAAAAAATGAAAGGAACACATAATGCTTGGATACAATGTGGATTGGACCATGCCGCTGGCACACCTCACAGATCTTTCTGAACATGGAGAAAACATTTGGAAAAACTGAACACGGGACAATCTTTGTATCTAATTGCAGAAAATCATTTAAATGGTAAAGAAATCGAACATCAAACAATTGTCGGTGTTTTTAATATGTCTAAATTGTCCATCAAAAGTTGGCTAATCAACATGTAGGTATTGTTTTCTGTCTGCGTTTGTACTATAATACCATGAACACAGAATCAAAATTATCTTAACGCACACGGATGAAACGAGATACTATCATGGCATGATAGTACGTACGCCTTATAAATCTAATTGCCTAAGTCATCCGATCCTAACAAAAGAATAATAAATTGGATAAATTGTTCCGAAGAAATAATTTCTATTGCCGCTTCCGACCACATTAACGACAATATAAAAAACTAGACGTCGTAAATTTGTATCCCTTTTAATTTCTCAAAACACTAACAGCAATTGTTGAAGTATATACAATGTTAATCAATTGTCATAATCATAATCGGGTTATGAATTCAGCGATGTCGCCTACAAACATATTTTTTTAATCTCGTTTAGCTTCCTGCCCAGGGGAGCATCTCCGGAAATAGCAGTATCATCTCGGTGTATTTTTATCTGTACACTTTGTTATCTAAAATTTTAAATTCGTTGTCATTCATAAATAGTTTTTTGAGAATTCCATGAATTTAAAATAATGTGGACTTCTAATTAAATGCCAACTGTCATCGAAACATGCATCGCCATGTTCAGACAAATTCTGGAAAATTAGTCATTTTAGGTCGGCGGATATGGAAATTTCGATTGGCCACACTGAGCAATGTCAGGAGTTTACCTTGTTATTCGGATTATGACTGATAAATTTGATGTCCTACTGTTTTTCTGTTTTTACTTGCAAATTTTAGAAAATATTGTAATAAGAAATTTCTACAGAAGACGAAATAAAAAATCACGCGAATAATTTTTTATTCATTTTAGTGTGGTGATGATTTGCAAGGTTCAATTGCATCGCCTTTAGTTAAAATGCCAAAATCAAGTCTTTTATTCAACACCAATATCTTTAATCAAATCGACTAACTCAGTTTTTCTCGAGGTTTTTCTATATACCAGGTGGTCACGAAAGTATTGCCTATGGAATAATTCGGTTACTATGAAAGATAAGATATCTGAGATTTAAAACATGGATGTAGACCTATTAGGCCACAAGTCAGAATCTGACATAATTGTGTATAAAATATTACTTCCCGTATAACCGAAAGTGAAAGTAACACCAACTTTCTTATTTTTAATGAAACACCGCGTATTTTTTTATTCGTCATAAATTACGGATTTTAGCGATGCATTTGTTTAAAAAAATGGCGTAGAAAATGTAAAAAAATTGAAAAACACAAGTAGGCCTTTGCAGGGTCTAGTTTTTGAACCTTGAAGAAAGAACTTAATGCAAAGGCGTGTTTTTTGTCACTTCATGTATGCAAAGTTCGGCTTAATTAAAAAAGGGTGGTTTTGCATTTTTCACATTTAATAATTAATTTTGTGGACAAATTTTAAGTGGGAACATGTTTTTTTCCTTTGCACCATAAGAAAGAGCATACACTCAGCTTCCATTTGATATGAATTATGTCTAGGGGTGAAATCTCAATTATATGTGCTCTAAACCTTTCCATTTTTATTGCACCTAATTCAAAATGAATGAGTAGGTTAAAAATAAGGGAACACCTTGTATAAAATATTGTTAGGACCCCTATCCGGAATGCGGTTTGACGTAATTGATTTGAGTGCCTAAGTTAAAATTCGAATATGGCTGATACTCTGCACTAGACTGGACGCTACGTCAACAAATTTGGTGACGTACCTAATCCGACTAGTTTCTAATTTATGTTTATATGCTGCTAGTATTACAGTCATCTTGTTTAATTCCTTGTGCGTTTTTTAATACTTTAACTTCATTATAAGTATTTACAAAGATTATTATTCCTAAGCCAGCTTAATTGGTATATAAGTACATATTTTGAACTCGTTTTGGATTAACCAAATGTTTATTGTGGTCAATATTATAAGATGACAGTCTAATTTTGAAGGCTTTAAGAACTTAACTCACAATAAGTCGCAAACCACACCCGAAATTTCCTTTAAGCGAATAACAGCCGATATCGTGATGCGCGAAAAAACTTGATTGATCGAAGAATGATTTTAGAATCTAACGGTTTAATAGCAGTATACACAGAGAAGGCCGTTCCGTGATATGTAAAAATTAAAGATCTGGGCGGATCTTGTCAAAAGTATCTTTCGTGTTCGCTACACCGCATTTAACTTGTCTAACATAAGTTCAAGTCATCGTGTCCATAACATAAGTCGCTTGGTTTTATATACATGTGCGTTAAACTACTACTTAAAACTAATATGTTAATGCGTTTGTACCGCCGTTAGATAAGATCAATACGATTTTAATCGATTGAATAAACTTATCTACTATTCAAGTATGATAATTACAAGTTATTATGAGTTGCAATAGTCATTAAATGCCTTAATTACTTTTTTGCAATTAGCTCGCTATCCTTCTTTACGATGAAATTCTAGACTTGTCTGGTGTGACGGCACTAATTGGTGTTTTGCCTGCTTATGGATAATATAGATTAAATTGAATTTATTGTGACAAGTTTGTAAAACGTTTGCGTACAGATTTGAGTATTGTATTTTTAAATCTTAGCCACCCGTGTCTTTGATGAATAAATTATTCTACAGGGTGGTCCAGTTGTAACCGTCATTGACTTGAAAGTCGATAGAACTCGCGCAAAAATTGCATTTATCAATAATTGTACGATCCGGCTCGAAGGACCAATGTACGTCCGACTCGACTGAGGCTGCGTTCATCAATGTACAATTCGGTTCGAAGGACCAATGTACGATCGTGATTCGTGGATTCATGAATTCGAACAGGGCCACTATACGAAACGTAGGTTAGATGTTTGTTGGGGTGGTTTTAGTACATGGACCAAGATGCTTTGTAAATGTAATACCCCTGAACGCAGCCTCACGTTCTAATTAATGACTTGGAAAGGGGTACCAGTGAGTATCAACAGGTTAGTTGTAACTGTTTTATTAACGAAAAGTACATTTAATTTATACTAATATTATCATAACAAACACGAAAACAAATATACATATAAATAAAAGTGAACTTGCTCTACTAATCTAGACAAATATGCAAGTCGTTGCAATTATTTGCATAGTTGCATTTTGCTAACCCTGCGACGATAATTGAAATGGTAATTAAATGAAATAAACAATAAACAATTAATATGGAACACAAAATAAGAAATATGAATTGGATTAAAAAAATGTTGTTAAGTAGGTACCATTTAAATAAAAATAGTACTTTTGTTTTCGGTATGCTACATGTATCTGAATAATTTTTTTACATATTTGAAAATTCGCCCATTTTATATGAGTTTGTCAAAAAAAATTACCAAAAATAACGAATGTACAATATTTTATATTGTGCCATATCGCTATTCATTCTTTCATTATTTTTGTGATTGTGGCCCAAATCTTTGGGGTCTCGTGACGAAATTTGCATCAGTACTAAAAGAAAACTATTTTTAGAAGGGATTGAAATAAAGGACTGTGCCTGTGGCCGTTAGGCACGCTTAACTCGCTGGTTCATATTATGTACACAGGTGCATCGTTCTAGTATGTAAACATCTCAGCTTTCCCTTACCGTGCATGGGAATTTATAGTTTTGCGTGTGCTGCATATTTCTTTCTTTTTTGTGGTCTTACTAAAAATATATCAAGTTTAATAAGATAATCTACACGTAATTATATCTGGTGTAAGGCCCTGTGGGACCAATGCACTTTTAATTGTTACAAACCATGTATGAATTGTGAATTCTGTCACAATCACCAAGTTATCTTAAAACTGTACTTAAAGGTTTTAGATTCCAATGGAAAAACGTATTTCCAGGATACAATTGATTTAAGAATTAAGTGCGTCAGTATCCAGACCTTCAACAGTAACCAATGGGTTTCTAATCAACTGGAAGGTGGTTTGAACAGTTCTAGTACTGAATACTGATCATAAAAATGAGAGTAGGCGGTTGATTATCTAACACAAACACTATTAAGACATACAATTTACTTTTAAATTTGTTAGGAAAGTCATGATTTAGGGCCCCTCCACTTTTTCAGCTCCCCACTCCTTCGGGCTATCCACCATAACCTTACTTTTCGTGGCCCGATCGAGCTGTCAACCATCACCTCACGTTTCGTCGTTCCTATCTAGCTGTCAAAAATCCATAACCTTACTTTTCGTGGCTCCATCGAGCTGTCAAAGATCCATAACCTCACTTTTCGAGCTGGGCCCCCGTCCCGTTGATAACCTCACTTTTTAAATACCAACATAACCGCACTATACACATACACACGTAGGATTCTTAATAGAACTGAAGGCCCGCTGCTTATAGACAAAAAATCATGCGCAGTAGGTTTCAAATATACGCGCACTTGTTTTTCCATGTAACTCTCGAACAGCTGGGGATATCGGAAAAATAATCGAAAAAATCCCTCCCTCAACATGCTCGCTCCGTTTGCTAACCTTTTACCTGCACGAAAAAAAGATAAGTGGCCTTTAATTGGTCAACATTTAAGTTCTCATAACTTTTGAACGAGAAGAGGTATTTGAAATTTTTAAACAGATTTTTTCTTGGCTTTACTTTTACAAAAAAAAAAAATGAATTGGTCTGAATGGTCTCGAGTCAAATTCCGGCATTAAAGTAAGATCGCTAGGCAAATAAGGAGACTTAAAGTAGTACACCCAATGATGCGTAAATGTCAATGATCATAAGATATTGGAAATATTCATATGCAGATGTTGATGTTATTGAACTTTAATACAAATTTAAATAGACATCTAACGATGCCTACTGTATTAAGTAACGAAATCCATCAAATCATAGATAGCTTTAATATTCCAATTTCTTGATGTCCGATCGATCTAAAATTTTACGTGGGTATACTAGATATCAAATAAAATCGTTTGACACAAAGTGTCAGCAGGGCCTTACCTTAAACTTTGTCCATTTTTCATTAAAAAAATTCATCAAAAAATTTACCCTATGAAACAACTGAAGGTAAATTTTCTGTAGTTTTAATACACTGACGACCAAAATTAACGCACCATCCAAAATTTACCATTATTTTGAATTTGATTTTTTTCTAAACCGTTTGTCGTCTAATTTTAATATGTTTTTTTTTTTTGTTTTGTATGTTAACTCTTCTGGAATGTATAGCAGTGCCGATTTTAAGTAATAATTATTTTTTCTTGAAATATAGATCGTAACAATAACGTTATGTTTTTTTTTTTCAAAAAATCAAAACACCCTATGAGAATCGCCAGCAGCAAAATTAAACTCTGGTTCAGACCCAAATGTAGCTTCATCTTTTCTTAACATTTACTTTTTTTGTACACTTTTTTATCTTTGCTATTAAAGGAGATATACCGAGTGGGTAAAAAAATTAAAAACTTCTGTTTCGTGGATGCCATTTTTTTTACTCAACCGATTGGAATAAACTTGGCGTCATTAGATAGGCAATTTAGTAGGCTACAAAACCTATAAGTCATTATGGTATACATGAAAAAATCAAAATGGCAGACACCTTTAAAAATGTATGTTTTTCTAGCTTCGTTCATTATTAAAATCTGATCTGAACTAAATCGGTCCATTATTGGTTAAGAAGATATGACCAATTAAAAAAATGCTAGTAATTGATATTTAAAAGTATACATTTAAAGTTATTGAGGGTAGCTCTGGAAACATAAATAGGTTCAATAATTACCTATGACATTTCGACCAGCTGAAAAGTTGTCTATTTACCTAATTTCTTACTACTACTAAGGGGGCTGGTCTTAAAAGCATCAGAACAGACATTTATTGGTCATATTTTCGTAACCAATTTATTTAGATTTAGCTCAGTCAGATCTTAATAAAGAACGAGGATAGAAAAACGATCGATTTTTAAAGGCGTCTTAACATTTTGATTTTTCATGTCTACCATTTTGACCTACAAGTTTTGTAGCCGACTAAATTACCTATCTAATGACGCCAAGTTTTTTTGAATCGGTTAAATAACAAAAAAATGGCATCCAAGAAACAAAAATTTTCGATTTTCTTCCCCACTCGGTATATCTCCGTTAATAGCAAAAATAAAAAAGTGTACCGAAAAAAATTCATGTTAAGAAAAAATTAAGCTACAATTGGGTCTGAACCGGAGTTTACTTTTGCTGCTGGCGATTCCCACGGGGTGTTTTGAATTTTTGAAAAAAAAAACATAGCGATATTGTTACGCCCTATATTTAAAGAAAAAATAATTTTTACTTAAAATCGGCACGGTTATACATTCCAGAAGAGTTAACCTACAAAACAAAAAAAACACAAATTAAAATCAGTGAAACGGTTTAGAAGAAAATCAAATTCAAAATCATGGTAAATTTTGGGTGGTGCGTTAATTTTGGTCGTCGTCAGTGTATATTATAAAAAGCAACGCACTAATAGGTGCGTGTAATTTATTTCGTGTATACTCATTATCCACTTAGGTGTCCTGCGTCTAGTATTTAAAGCCCAATATTTTGATTCTAAACAAATTATCACCAAAACAAACAAAAACCCTATGACTGCATATTTGCTTTGTACTCAAAAATGTGTCGGTAAATATTATTCTGTATCCCGGTTGTTTATAGAAACACCACATTATAAATCATTTAAGGTTTTGTCGGTATTTGTACCATCTACCTGCTGATGGAACCCAAATTTAGTGACATCTTCAGCGAGGCATTAACATAGTAGCGTAAAGAATCAATCCGATGTGCCACTTCCCCTTGGCTGAAGATTGCTAACAGGTAGTGAATTAAACAACGCCCTCGCAACAATAGATAGTGTTTCGTAATCGTGCCTACTTTGTTCAACATATCCAGAGAGATGTCAACGTGGGCATAGGTCTCACGGCATCAAATGTACCGTTCAAATGGAAATTGCACATGTAATGATGTTATTGAAGTGAGACAAATAAGGACAAGTATATGATGACTATACATAAGTGCACTAAAGACTAACTGTGTCATAATTATGTCTAATTGCTAATTTATTTTAATCGCACCTCAATATTTATTACCACACGAGTAGAAATTACGCATTCACGACGCTTCGTTAATGCAGGGAAACGAAATTAATGGATGTGACAGTCAGTCATGGGACAGAGATTTGCAAATTTATTTACATAAATTAAGAACGGGAAATACTGGCATTTATCTCAAAACAAGGAACATAACGCAGCTACGAATACGGGTTTCCGAGTTGTCATCAGCGTAGGGTAACGTAGATGTGAGATTTTTTTGGGCATATGGACTATTTCCTGGCTTCATTATTGAACCTTCTTAATTCTTTCATTAGGTTATTGCGATGCGAGTCGCACGATATAAAAAGTGCAAAATCCCTATTTCAATCAACGAAAGAATGTAGTTGAACCAGTGCAAAAATCACCGAAATCTTCATCCAATATTTGAATAATGGCCTCAATGATATAGTCGTGATTCTTCGTCTCAAACATTAACGTCGACTCTTCAACAATCGGGAATATTTTAATAATCTTTTGATAAGCAATTGAACAAGAAAAGGTTCAAATGATTAAAATTGCTTAACAATACCTACCCAGGGGTCGGCAAGTAATTTCTAATAGGATCCGGATGCTCATGAAAAGCTTTTTCGAGGTCCAGAGAAATTTTTTGATTAAACTCAAATTTCTTTAAAACCACGACTTTTATTCAAAAACCCCTAAAATGGTTTTTTACAATTGAGCCACTGCATCTTCACAAAAATTTTGTTTGGAAAGAAATGGTGGCGCAGTGAAATTTGTTAAAATTTGCATTGTGTTATTTACCACCCTGTATTTTAGAATTGAAGTTCCTACAAACCAAAACACAACGATCTACTCTAAGACCGGACAATAGGCTCTAATATGCTTCAAATCGCGTTCAAATATCTTTCATATTTAACTTCAAATGTATACTAAAAATTTATTTTATGCGTTTCAAAGATCCAGCAATTTATATTGAGTCTGCTATTATCTCTTGCTGGAAAGCACCATTTTCCCATCTCTAGAAATATGGTGGTGTGTCAATACTAATATTTGCACCGTATAAATATGCTTTGGTGCAAACCTGTTTCTTTCTATAGTAAAGGTGCTTCCAGACATAGCTCCTTGGAAAAATAGTCTTTCATTCCTCATATAATTGAAATATCTGTCAATGACGAACTCTTCAACTCCCATCGTGAGCATATACCTAACCAAAGTCGTGATTCATCACTGAACATTGTTCAACCAAATTCTGCATCCTATTGGTCACGTTCTTGTAAATGTCATAATGGCTCCATGTATAGGTACGTAACTATTTTAAATCCGTCGAGTTTTCATTAATTCTGTGTACAACTTATTAGACCCGATGATAAATTTTCCAATCCATTAGCAACGACAATCATCCACCAGACCCCTGGACAGTACCGTTTCTTCACTGTAGCTACCTCAGCCTATCCCAAAGCCACTGAGAAAGAAAATGCTGTTCGTTGCATTCTGAAATAAGGAACTGGCGCCACGAAATTCCGTTTAAAAAAGTGTTAAAAAGCTAGCAGGGACCGTTTGCAGAAGATAGTAAGTTGCAAACAGCCCCCATAAGGTAAAAAAAGAGCGTCGCATCTTTATAACGAAGATTTATTTATTAACCAAATAATATATTCATTCATGTTTCATAAATATTCTTTCTGTTCACCTATAACTATTTTTAAGCATTCGTTTTAATTTATTTGCAACAAAGCTTGTTATTCTGCTTTTTTTATAGACATTAAAACAATTGTAAAATCGCCAGAATCAGAATTCATTTTAATCTTAACTATATTCTTTTATTTATTTCAATATTTAAAAGTCGAAAAATCCTTGGACGCAGGAGAACCAGATCACAAACGTCCGGCTCGAAGGACTAAAATTATCGACAAGAATTAGCATGCTGCAACGAGTGCTGCAATGAAGGATTTTAAAGATTCATTTTGTTATTTAAAATTAAATGTCGCAATTAAGAAATGTAATGACCCCCACACACTATTTTTGTAGATCTGAAAGGTTTATAAATTTCATCTTGATTGGAACTTAGTATGTACTTATAAATGTGGATAAATCGCACACAATACATATCTGTTTAAAGAGTTTCAGATGCCAAAAGAAGAAGAACAACAATTGATTGATTTTTTGTAAATAAACAGAATTATGTTTCTGATGTTGAGATTATTTTCAGCATATTGCCTAAAATTTCCCTTTTCATTCGAATATGTACGGAATCGTTCGCAACCATTCATGACCACTTCCACCTATTAAAATATTTGACAGGTCATCGTATTTCACTCGGAAGCACTTGGTTGAGAACAAAATTTATGGAGTGTTAAGGAAAAAGTTAGGCAGTTAATTCAGTGCCTGTTGTGGTTGTTTTTGTTCATCATGAACACTACCGACAGTTACGTTGTACTTTTTCCGTCTCTGGTATTAATAGCATCAATTTGGTGTGTGTTTTTTGTAAGTTAACGTCAGTTGCGGATGGTAAGACAAGTTAGAGCTGAAGGTGCCACTGTCTTATCCTCCGTGAAGGAATGTATTCAATTTAACGGATAATATCCGTGCCTGAGAACGGCAGACGATTTCTTTGTGATTTCTGCACGTACTGGTAGCGCCTGTCGTTATCGGTAGCAATTCTACACCAACCACGGTTAGCGTTTATCCTCTGTGATATATCATTGCCAATATCAAATCCGAATTGAATTTACTTCGAGCTGTAAACTCGCATCACTAGTTAAGCTCCCATAATTACATCAGTATCGAAGCTAATTGGACTTAATCAATCCTTTTACTATCAACACAGTATTCTATACCGAGAACGAGTTAACGATTTCTTTAATTGACTAGTGGATTTAGATTTAACTTGAATGAATTATCGAGCCAGATGAAAAACAAAATAAATAAAACTAAAAAAACAAAAGGTTTTTGATATTTTCAAATTAATAGTGTCATATTATCAATTGTTTTATTTGGTTAAAACAAGTATCTTTTTAAATGACTTCACTAGTGAAGACTAGGGGAGTTGCAGCAAAGCATTTTTATGTGCAGAATATCTATAATTTTGAAAATTTCTGGACAATGCAGAATTGTGAAATGAAGCCTACTTGCCGTTATCTTAATATACTTATTAATTTGCATTCCTCGCTTATGCCGCATAATCAACCGTAAACTAATTAATATTAATATTTAATTAACAAATTTAATCTGCTCCAAAATCAACTAATTACATCAAAACACTAATTAACAAAATTAACTGGTTTCTTTGTATTGGAAGATTTATGTGAGACCGAATTTAAAGGCATTTATTTTAATTAATTGTACTGAATTATGAGGTGAACAATACGGCATAAACTAAAATTACGTCTTTTTCTGTTTCAGAGGTCGTTTACACTTATACTTCAGGCTGTGGATCATAATAATTTTTCATTACCTGGTGAGTAGTAACAATTAGTATTTTCTTAAAATATCCTGCTGCGAATAATTAAATATATGTAGAAAATTATAAACAGTATTATAAACAAAAAACGTGACTTTTGGAAGCTTTTTCAAAAATATATCGAAATTTAAACAATACAGTAAATAAAGTCATTTATAAACAATGCATATCAAGCAAATAATTGTAAAAAAATAATACAGAAAATACATAGAAACATGTTCTGAACAACTTTTTATTAGTTGTTTAAAACGTTATCAGTCTGGCGTCCTGGACTTAATAGGATTAAAAATTTACAAGAACAACACATTATTTGAGAAATACAAGGTACAATATATTGTGAGATAATTCTTTATTGATCTCGTAGCAATACAGTGAGCACGTAAAGTCTTGCACTATTAGATTAAATTTTTGGTATATATTTCTGAGAGAAACCCGCGCACAAGACATTTTTGCTTTCCAAAAAGGCATCTTTTCTGATAAATTTCACTTTTCGATTGTGTTTTATTTCGAGCTGTGACGTCATCGGTATTTCTTTTTAAATGACAACCCCACTTTTTACGAATTCTGATACAGAATATTTTTCTGAGTATGGCAATGCCAAAAAAGTGCCATGTCGAAGAGGAAAGTTTTTAAGATATTTGAACTCAAACTTAAAAAAAAAAAAAAAATCGAGATGGCTATGAAATTTTGATCTATCTATTTTTTTTTTTTTTGTCAATTTAGGCTCTGAATTTTGCCATTGTATTTTTGCTTTTTTTATTAAAATATGGTGCGTTATTATAGTGAAAAACAAATAATAGAAATTCGGATGATGAGAGGATATGGAGACCGGGCTACGACTTATGATGAGGTTTGCGTCCTATTTAACAATAAATATCCAGATCAAGAGTAGATTACAAGAACAACTGTAGGCAGGATCTTGCGAAAATTCGAGGAATGTGGAAATCGTAAAAAAAATGGGCTCCCACAAATATCAGAAGAAGATCGTTTAAACATTCTGCTAAATCTACAACAAAATCCTCATAAAGCCACTCGAGAAGTTGCTGCAAACCATGGAATTTGCCAAACTTCTTCTGAAAATATACAAATTGCATCCTTACAGGGTTACGTTGGTACAGGGTTTGTTTTTGGAAATAAAATAAAAATGTTTAACGTAACTTCTGGTATTTTTTCTAAGGATTTCGAAAAGTTCAACAAAAGAACAATTGGAAGTCAGGAAAGTCAAATAAAAGTGGTAAAAAAACAAAGCAATGTTTTTTTAAATGGAATAGTATTTTTTCCAAGGAATCCGAAAATTTCAACAACAAAACAATTGAAAGTCAAATAAAACTGGGAAAAAATAAGGTTTTTTTAAAATGGAACACCCTGTATATTTTTAAAATTTTGAAAAAGATTTAAATTCACTTTCTAAAAATATAACATAATATATATATTTACATTATTTACCTTCATATTTAGTAAAATACCGAGTTCAAAAAGTCAACTTGGTGTTAAATTATTTCAATTATTAAGTATCAGTATTTTACTAAATATGAAGGAAATGTATGTTATGTTATATTTTTGGTAAGAGAACTTAAATCTTTTTTCAAAATTGTAAAAATATACAGGGTGTTCCATTTAAAACAACCTTGCCTTATTTTTTCCCAGTTTTATTTGACCTTCAATTGTTTTGTTGTTGAAATTTTCGGATTCCTTGGAAAAAACACTATTTCATTTAAAAAAACATTAATTGCTTTGTTTTTTACCACTTTTATTTTTATTTGACTTTCAATTTATTTTTTTGTGAACTTTTCGAAATCCTTAGAAAAAATACTAGAAGTTATGTTAAACATTTTCATTTTATTTCCAAAACAACCTTGCCTTATTTTTTTCTAGTTTCATTTGATTTTCAATTGTTTTGTTGTTGAAATTTTCGAAATCCTTGGAAAAAATACCTACTATAATTTATGTTGAACATTTTTATTTTATTTCTAAAGACAAACCAAAAAATTGAGGTAAGAACGTTATAGGAATCACCCTGAATGAAGATGATCCTGATCGTAGGATAGAATTTTACGAGGATATGATGAATCGGTGTGTAATGTCGAATTTGTGAATAATATAATATTTTCGGATGAAGATTCCTTTTGTCGTAATGAAACAGTGAATCGACAGAACTGCCGATACTTTGCTCCACAAAATCCTCAGTGGATGATGGAAGCTCACAGTCAGTTTCCTCAGAAAGTCAACGTTTGGGCGGGAATTGTTGGCGCACGGCTTTTGGGACCATTCTTCATCGATGGGACGTTGACGGGTGATAAATACTTGTCTTGGACTTAAGAAATGAGATAATCTCCACTCTTGCTATTGCATCCATACCAAGAGGATCCTGACATACCTAATAACAACTTGTGGTATCAACAAGACGGTGCACCTCCACACTTCCAACTCGTCATTTAGATAAAGTTTTTCCAAATCGATGGATTGATTTTGTGGGGTTACCTCAAAAGTAAACTTTATATCAACCGACTATCAAATATGAAGAATTAAAGGAAATTTGTTCCGAAATTGGAGCAATCCGACCAGAAATGCTACAAAACATCCTTAAAAATTTTAAAAACGGGCTTGCATATTGCCAAGATGACAATGGAAACCAATTTGAGCATCTCATTTGATTTGTTAAATTTTGTGCAATTTCTTTAATAAAATAAATCAGTTGCCAATTTCAATAGCTAGCTCGATTTTTAAATTTTTTTGAAGTTTGAGATCAAATATCTCAAAAATTTTCCTCCTTGGTATGATCACAGCTCGAAAATAAAGCACGATCGAAAAGTGAAATTTATCAGAAGCGATGCCTTTTTGGAAAACAAAATTGTCCTATGCGAGGGTTTCTCAGAAATATTTACCAAAAATTTTATTCCAATAGTGAGTAGTAGAAATAGGTATAGTTTGTCAATCTTCAGTGGACGAATTCATTTTATTTAATGTCAGATAATAATATCTACATAGATTTGCCTAACTCTTGCCCTTTAATTTTTTTTAACAATGGTATTAATCAATCAATTCTATTTTGTGTCCAAATTCCTTCTGCTCCTCAAAATAGTCAAGTACGTACAAATTTATAAGCAACCTGCGAATATGTTATGCATGTAAAGACCCGTTCTGTTAGCAATTGCAAATCACGTTTAGTGGGCGTCTGTAAGTCTTTAATGACTACTTGGCCATTTTAGATCCCGCATCCCGCTTTAAAAACGTATTACATGAGTGCATATTGACTTATTGAAGATCTCTCCTACACATCTCACACTTTCTTAAACATAACTCAACTCAAGTACTGTTTTCTCAATAACCCCAATTATCCAACTAGAATACGACACTTTTGCTACTTTAAACAAAACAATCTAAGTGGTTGTTTGAACGATTTTTGTGTAGGATGAAAGCTTTATTTACATCTACAACGCACATATCTTATTTGTTAACATTGGGTTTCGAGTGGTAATGTTGACGCTTTCAGTGTAATGGTATCTTGTTTTTTATTGTGAGAGCTGTTGTTAAAGTTAAGGTTTGCTTTTTGTGTATTCGTATGCTACTTTTAGCTCATGTCTGATCTGCGAAATTAAGCACACAGGTTTTATATAGAACGATCATATTCCAGTTTTTTCTCTCAGGATCAAACAAGCTGTTACTAGTAATTAGTAGTAATACCTGTTAAAATGTTTAAAGACTAAAGATCAATTATTTAATATTCCTATGCGGCTTTAGACAATTTTTTTATGTGACACCTTATATTAATGTCTTAGCCGAATTCAAGATAATATGGGTATTCTACCACTCAACCAGAGCACAGAGAACCAGTGACATTACCATCTACCTACCAGTCGAAGTCACAAGAAATATGCAACTGCTCCAAATCGCTTGTCATTTACGTCTTTATCGTTTACAAAATAAGTGTAATTTATATGATTAAGAGGTCACTTATGTAGATTTAAATAAATAGAGGCCCTCATATAGATCCTTGTGGAACGTAGCATCGTTATTTTTTAACGCTTTATTCAGTTATTTACGGTGATATGTTTATTTTTTGGTAAAAAAATTAAAGCCATAGTAAGTCCGTATTTATAAAAAAAAATTGTGTTTAAAGTACAATGTTACACATTATCGAAAACTATTGACAACTGGATGGAGTTCTCAATACTAGTAGGAGTAGCCAGTCGTGTCATATTAACCTATCATAATTCCTCGAGGAATTTTTCTTATTTTATTTTATAGAGGGGTTATTTCAACATTGATTTTCACCGTATACTTTTTACGTTTCTAAATTTAATTAGCAATTAAGAAACACTTACTTTTTTATTATAACTTTACTGATAATAAAATTAAGTTTTTATTATAAGTAATAATAATTACTTACTTTTACTGCATTGTAGTGTTCATATTGTTGTTTTTCATTAATAGTGACATCGAAGCTTTAAACAAAGCTGACTAAGTAGTAGGCAAGCCATTAAACTACCTACTTAAATAAAATAAATATTACTTAATTTCATTAATTTAAATATTTCCAATCGCTTTTTCATATTGTCATACGCTGCACTCATGAGAACGTATTTCCTGTATAATGAGCAGACATAAGCGACTCGTCGGAAATACAAATTTTGTCTAATTAGAAAACAAAATCATTTTAACAAAAGAATATTCTTTGCATAATATTTATGACCAAAGTAAAAGAATATACAGGGTAATTCCCTATATTTTGACACCTGCCTACAGCCTTTATGTTTAGAGATATGAAGAAAAAGTTTAGAGACATGAGTTGTAGATTATGGTGTCAAATATCTTTTGCCGAAAAAATATAAAACAAAATAGCATTGAAAGTAGAGAAAGAGACACAACTTATGTTTTTTTTTTTTAATGGAACACCCTGTATATTTTTGCATATTTTGAAAGATCATTTTTAGCTGATTCCAAAAATATAATATAATATGTTGGCATTTGCTCGGGTTGTTTTTGAAACCTTTGTGTAAAACAGCGTAGATAGGTTGCCATGAAAAAAATTGACAAAATATTTCTCATAATTTCTGACAGTTTACCACTAAATTTTTATGCAAAATTCCAGATACTTTAAAACGGGTTATTCAGATCATCAGATGTGGAAAAACATGATTTTATTTGTCATTCAACAATTTTATAGTTCATTTCATTACTGTTCCGCAGATAAAAAATGCCGCATTTATAAAGCAGAAACGCGGCCTCTTTGAAGCCGCCGCAGGTGTTCCTTATAGAATTTATTTATAAAAATATCTATGAAAAAAGTGTAGAAACAAAAGTTGTAGGTTTTGATGTGATATATTTTGATGATGAGAAATAAAACAAAGGAACATCAGAAAGGAACTTGTATTATCAGAAATATTTTGTCATTTTTTTTTTCATGGCAACCTATGTTTCATGTAGTACTGTTTTGCATAATATTTCCAGAACGGTTAGAGCAAATAACAACAAACTTTTTATTGTGGCAGCTGATTAAGCTAGATACAATTTTTTCAAAGATGTATTAGAATTTAAACTTTCGTCTACAGGGTGTTCATAATTTAATTTCGAATATGTAAATTTAAAAACATCAATAGCTTATTTTAAATGGAACACACTGTATATTATTTCTTAATCAAATAGAGAATTACTTAAGTGCTTTCTGACTATCCTTCACACACGATATTTATTTTGAGTAGTTTTGAAGATATTAGCAATTTAAGGTAATATTTTGTTAAAAAAGAAACAAATGAAACGTGTTATTAAATGCATATTTGATTATTATAATATGATTCCTAGACTTTTTGGTACTTTTAGTGTTAAAAAATGCATAGAATATATGACATATTATAAAAGGTATTGTAAATTATAAACGTACTTAATTAATTTGGTAATGCTACCTTAATTATCATATTTATAGGTAGATAAATTAATTTAATAATACGGTGTCAAATTAGTTATTAAATGTTAATATTATTACTCGTAATAAATCAGTAATAATTAATATCTACCTACTTTTCACCGATTAACAATAATTTTATCACCTCAACCATTAAGTGTGACGAGTCGCAACTGGCATTAATGTATTAAAATAAGCTAATTCATTCATTTTCGCATAATCTCCAGTGTAGGCCGATATGATTCATAGAAAGTTGCATGAATGAATGCACGACTGTCCTAAGGGTGTGTAAACAGTAGGTTGTGTTCAGCTCGACTGCACCAATTATGGATGTCCCAGGGCAAGGACGAAAACCATTTCAGGCATACTGGTTTAAAGTCGTATCTTCCTTTACGGAGTATTTTTTATCTTTTTCAAATGTAATTTAATAATACCATGCTGAAAAATTGTATTTAGTATCTTCTTTGTTGTTTTACTCACACAGCAGCCAACGTGAGTTTGTTTTACGACCGTATTTTATTTTTGCAAAGTCAGATAGTGAATTGGAAAGGGATCAGGTTTTTATAACACAGTTACTAATTATTGTGATACTGGAATTTGTTATTCATTAACAATAATTAATAAGGATTGTTCTTAAAATGTTTACATAATTATTATCATACGTACTTAATTATATGCATATATTTTATATGAAGTTTCTGTTGTGATGATTCGAGTTGTAAATTATGGTATGGTCGTTTATTTGTCAGTACCTACGTTTTGAAAATACTCGTATTATAAAATTTGTAATTTTCATAACGCGGTCAAAAATTGAAATACTCAACGAATCTCGATGCAATTTGGATACGTCAACTTCTAATTGAATGTGGAAAATTCCTTCTGACACGGTCAGTTTATCTAAAAAAGGAGAGGTCTTTTGCCCGATATTTATGAAATTCAGACTAATGAAAGATACTCAGAAAAAAGTCGAATAAGCAACCGAAAATGAAGATAGTAGCATTTGCAAATTTTCATGAAAACCATTATAAGTCAAAAATGGTTTAACTGATCGAGACGAGATAAAAACCGAAAGATATTCCTTGAATAGCTGTATTAAAAAGGTTCATTCAGGAAAAGTAAAAGAAAATGCATTTTTTCGAGAAAAACTTCTTGTTTGGAACTTGGTTTGGTTGACTTTCGAAATCATTTTTCAACTCAAATGAATCTTGATAAAAAGAAAGGTTGGACGTAGGAGTAGTTTGATCGGAAGTGACCTTTTCAAGGCCATGTTTGATTTAAAAAAAAAATGGTTCACAAACATTTGAATTTTAGGTTAAATCTGACTTTTTGAGGTTCAAAATAGCAAATTTATTCGACTCAGCATTTCCATCTGTCTGCATATCTGTATAGCTTTTCTCAAATAAGGGGAAACCTTTACATATTAGATCTAAGACTTCTGAGAGAACCAAGATAAATTCCAGTTGAATATTAGTGAAATTGTACATTTCTCTCAAAAATAAAAAATATTTTCGCCAGTAAAAAAATGTTTCATATCAAAATTTTTGAAGATGATGAATCATGTAGAAAAGTTTAATCAAATCAAGCACATCTAACAAAACATAAAAAAATTATCTTTTATCCATTTAGAGCAAATATTGCATTCTATGTTTCGCCAGGCTTGGAATTCCCAAAAATATCGCCTAATAAAAAACATGGGATTGCATTTTCATAGGGATTAGTTTTTTCGACTAGCGGCTTTGAAATTTGCAATCTAAGAGTGGCGGAACTCCTATTAAACGAGTTAATTTCCAGTATTTTCTAAATGATATATTAAAACAATTTTTAATAATTTTTATTTTGTTTTTTCAGCAACTAATAATATAATAGAAGAAGCAACATATTCAGGGATAATCGACCCTAGCGCCGAATGGCACACTTTAAACCATAGAGGACCCAGAGCACGCTTGACGTACAGGGTGCGAGTCAAATGTGATTTTAACTATTACAATTCCACATGTACAAAATTTTGCCGACCAAGGGACGATAAGTTCGGTCATTTCCGC
This sequence comes from Rhagium mordax, assembly GCA_963680705.1. Classification (NCBI taxonomy): domain Eukaryota; kingdom Metazoa; phylum Arthropoda; class Insecta; order Coleoptera; family Cerambycidae; genus Rhagium; species Rhagium mordax. The sequence goes on along the minus strand of OY796657.1, from coordinate 91,468,139 downwards.
TGTGATTTAAATGGAGATAAGAAATGTATAGAAGGCTGGAAGGGAACCACATGTGATGTTGGTGAGTTTCTTTTTCTATCTCATGGCATCTATCCACATTATATATTATACTATGGTCTAGGTACATGCCAATTTTTTTATATGCTGTATCTTTCCTAGTCTCTCCTATCCTCAGGTGATATTAGTCAACTTTTTTTTTAATAGTTAAACCTTGGTCGTATGATTTATCTAGCTTTGGAGCATAGAAGGAGAATTATTTAGCAACACTTTCTTTTTTTTGTGTTAAACATAAAATGTCATCAACAAATAACAATCATAAATGTAAAAAAGTGAAAGTAGTATTAATAAAGTGGATGGTATTTATTTCTTTATTTTAATCAAAATGTTAACCGACAACCGTCCTGACAACAACTTTTCTTAAATAAATGTAGTTTTTCCCACTAGTTTTAGTTCCTCATAATTTTTAAAAATAAATATTGTCACGTATATTTACAGGTTTTTTTCTCTGATAGTGCTTTGTCTTCTTGTATTCTTTTATTTTATTGCGCTTACTCTGCCAAACGAGAGTTTGCAGTTGTAATTAATTTTTGATTATTTATTTAAAACATATAGAATCAAAAATTTTTTTAAGGATCTATTAGCTTTAACATTTTTTTTTTTTTGCTTAAAAATTGCAATACCTGTAAAGACCTCAAATTGGCCCAACTGAAACATTTTATTTCCCGGGAGACTGGCCTCCATTATGAACATATGAAATGTAGATCGTGATCGACTGGTATGTACTTCACTACGAGTCAATTCATTTCAATTTTAAAGAAATTTTTCACTTTTATGACAACAGCAGAAGCAATGTGTTCTGGCTTTTGTAAAAATCAATACAGTGAGGTCGAATAGGAAGGAACAAATTCATTATCTTCAAAATGCCTAAGTTTTGGAAACATCGCTCGGACAGGTCGATTTTGATTTTATATTAGGCCTTCTTTGGAAATATTTTTTATTCTACAAGGTGTCCCAAAAAAGCTGGGCAGTGATCAACTGATTTTTCAAATGGCAACCCCCAATTTCGAATTCCTTGTAAAATTCCAAACATTTTCTATGTATTACATCCTATATCTAAAATCTGAGTTATTAATATTTATTTGCATTGAACAGGCTAATTACACCATCATGATTAGCAAAAATCAAGAAGAGTTTATCAATTGTTTATGTTATTGTCTAGTAGCCAATGGGAGGCATTTTGAACACATGTTGAAATAATTTTAATTTGTTGCTAACCTAAAAATAAAATACATTTATAATAAGTATTAAAAATGTTTTCCTTTTCAAAAAAATTAATTTTAAATATCAATAATTCGGAAACGTTTGATTTTAGATATAGGGTGTAATAACATAGAAAATGTTTAAAATTTGACAAGGATTTCGAAATTGCAAAAAAATTGGGGGTTGCCATTTAAAAAATTAAAGTTGATCACTGCTCAGCTCTTTTGGGGACACCTTGTAGAATAAAAAATATTTCTAAAATAGGCCTACAATATAAAAACATGATCGACCTGTACGATCGATTTTTCCAAAACTTAGGCGTTTTGAAGATATTGAATTTGTTCCTTAAAATTCGACCTCACTGTATATTTCAATAGGTATATCTACTATAATACGTTCTTTAATATAATTTTGCAAACAATTATTGTAATTTTATTTTTCAGCCGAATGTAAGCCAGGCTGCCATCCTGTTCATGGCAAATGTGATAATCCTGAGGATTGCATGTAAGTAAACGAATTTTATCCAAATTAAAATACAAATATTCATACATTGTTAGATATAATTTGGAGATATGTATTTTAAATAAATAAAGTTGTTTTTTAATATTTATATATTCTTAGAACGTCTACGAACGACAATACTCATAAAATTTGTGAATTAATGCCGAGACAATTTTTCCGCTCATAATACCATGCCCATGAAATAATAGGTAAACGCATCTCAATACTGAACATCCTTCGTATACATACTCCTCGGGTTTGAACCATGTGACTTTCTCCAGTTTTCAAAACCAATAGGATATTAAGGTCTATATTTTAGGGGTACCTATATGGCATTTTGTTTTACAATTCAATCCAAAGAACCATCTTCTATTGTTTACCTTGCGAGATTGAAACGGGCAGTACATATATAATATGTGCGAACTATTCGAGACCCTATATGTAGCAGATTTTCTAGGAAGGTTCAAAATAAATCTTGTGCTGTCGGCTTTATTTTAATTTTTCCTAATCTCTCCAGTAGGCAAGGATTAGTGAAGAAATCCCTATTATTTTTGAAAATAAACAACAAAGTTTACCAAAAATTAGATTGATTTCATTATTAAATAGTTCCTGGAGTGTGGTAATCTTTGAAGAAACACTAACACTGAAGTTAATTTCTATAAACAGAATTATTGTACAAAATTGCGTATATACCTACAACTATAAGCTGGGTTAACATCTGAAGATGATGATGTTAAACAATATGATGAGTACTTCCATGGTTAAAAACTTTTTCAAGAACATCTAAAAAACTAATAAGAATAAAATAGAAAATAAATATCAATATAGAAATAAAATAAACAATTTGTTAAAAAAGGCAAAAAATAACTATACCTACCAGGTGACAACGATATCACTAGCTCCCCTGTTTTGCATCTTGTTTCTCAATATATCAAAATGAAACTCTGCATAGTTAATATAGTAAAATGTCACATTTTGACGTATTCTTTCGGACTTCCTGTTTAGCCGGAGGTGACACCAAAACTTGAATTTTAAATGTATAATTGCACTTTCAGAACTGTTCTGGGAAAATACTGAATAGGTCTGAACTATTTTGGTGAGTTTTTACGCCGAATTGATTTGTTTAGAGCCAAGTTTTGTTTTGAATCCAAAGTGCTGCGATTAACTTTAAATCATCATAAATGACATTAAAAATTAGTTTCTTGCAAAAAAGCTTTTTTTCAAATGACATCACTCTGTGCACCACCTTGTTTGGCAGTTATAAGAATAGTAGGTAATTTGTTTAACTAGGCAGGAAAATAGTAGATTGACTGCCGCGGCTAACAATTCAACCAAGGCAGTCAATCTATTTTCCTGCCGAGTTGAACATATCATTTTTTCGCTGATTGCTTAAAAATGTTTATTTGAAATATTTAAATTATTACAATTTCCATAATCTCCCTATTCTTGTTGACGTGAAATATTCACTTGCATGACAACCAATCATTTTCCCTGCCTAGGCAGGAAAGTGACACTTTGCTGATTGACATCTGTCAGCTAAATTAGTGTTTTGCTCACAATTGGAAAAAAATCATGTGCCAACAACATGATTTTTTTCCAACCCCCGAAAATAGCTCAAACCTATTCAGAATTTTCCCAGGATTCTGAAAATGCAATACTATTCAGGGTGTTCTATTTAAAAATCAAGAATTGTAATTGCCAGTTGCCACCTCCGGCTAAATGGGAAATCCGAAAAAATCTGCAATTGCCTTAAAATGTGACATTTTACGTCTGTATTAACTATGTCGAGTTTTATTTTGATATCTTGAAAAACAGGGGTGCTAGTGATATCGTTGTCACCCGGTATAAAATGTTTAATAATAAGTATACAAAAAACAAGTTACCAGCAAAACTTTATGAGAGGGAGTAAAAAAAATAATTAACAAAAAACACAAAATAATAATCAAACAAAATTTATTAAGAAAAATTCAGAAACAATTACAATATGTATTATACAGGGTGTTCCAGTTTTTTGTAGCAGGACTTTAACAGTCGATAGACAATTGAAAATTATTAAAAAAAGTTCCTATAAACATAGGTTGAAAAATGCTTAGTTTTCGAGATACAGGGTGTTAAAGTTTGAAAATAAATACGGATTTATATTAATATTTCCAGAATGCTAAGAAGTATCGAATCCAAACTTGCCAATTCTTTACATATAATTTAGAGGCCTATTTTAGAATAACAAACTACTACTTTACTTAACCATGGGCGTAGATATATGGATTTACTAAGGCTCTTTTTTACAAAAAAGTAGTACGCCACTGATATTTTCCCATGTTTTCCATTTAATTCAATAAAGCAAGAAAAAACAAAAATATAATGTCTCTTGGCACTTTTTGATATGACAAGCCGTTTTCCAGAAAATTTACATTTAATCATTTGACGCACGCATCTGGACGAATTTTAGACAAACTTGAAGTCGCTCAGAATTTCACCAAATTTGATGGTGCGAAAAGTCTCTTAAAAATAAAGAATGAAACATTTAAAATATTTATTGTAAAAGTTTATTATCATGTAAATCAAAATTTTTATAACACAAATGTGTTAAAACGCAACGGTCGAACTAAAATAAATTATTAGAAACACAAACACAAAAGCTAGCAACATATAAAAGTGTCTTACTTCATTACAAGCATCATTAACGATGTTTCATTCTTTCTTTTTAAAAGACTTTTCGTACCATCAAATTTGGTGAAATTCTGAGCGACTTCAAGTTTGTCTAAAATTCGTCCAGATGCGTGCATCAAATGATTAAATGTAAATTTTCTGGAAAACGGCTTGTCATATCAAAAAGTGCCAAGAGACATTAAATTTTTGTTTTTTCTTGCTTTATTGAATTAAACTGAAAACATGGGAAAATAACAGTGGCGTACTACTTTTTTGTAAAAAAGAGCCTTAGTAAATCCATATATCTACGCCCATGGTTAAGTAAAGTAGTAGTTTGTTATTCTAAAATAGGCCTCTAAATTATATGTAAAGAATTGGCAAGTTTGGATTCGATACTTCTTAGCATTCTGGAAATATTAATATAAATCCGTATTTATTTTCAAACTTTAACACCCTGTATCTCGAAAACTAAGCATTTTTCAACCTATGTTTATAGGAACTTTTTTTAATAATTTTCAATTGTCTATCGACTGTTAAAGTCCTGCTACAAAAAACTGGAACACCCTGTATACAGTGTGTCCCACTTTTCATGGAGCCACCCTCATATCTCGCCCATCTGATATCCGAATATTTTGAAATTTGGGTATTGAATATAGAGGTACCTACCTATAAAGTGAGTCTTTAGACGTAACCACATTTGATTTTAGTCAGAGGCGTCCGATTCTAGGATGAAAAAAGGGGGTGAATTTTCAAAAAAAAAGTATTAGCGATTTAAAAAAAAACTAGTAAGATATTCTTAATCAGCACGTTTGTACAAGATTACATCGTGGATTCAAAGGTATTTTAGATAGGGGCCGTCAAAAAAACAATTTTTTCAACTAAAAATAATTATATCTGTAGAACGGATTCTCAAATCAAAAAAATTTATTCTTCATTTTTTGCTCAGAATAACGTATTGTACTAGTTTCAACTGATTTTATAACAAAATAATTATTTTTTTAATAAGGCAAAAATTCTAATTCGTGCATACCTACAATTTTTCTAACAAATAATCTTTAATAAAGACTTAAATAAGCCATGAAAACAAAAGTTATTATTTTATTTTCTCATAACAAATATTACACTAATAGAGAATCTAAACTAGCCCAATAAATTATGGAACATTTTTCTTTGCAAACAAAACACAAAGTGCTGGACCCCCTTTTTCCCCTTTTTTATTACACCAACTAGTGAATCTGAAATGAAAATTATATTAGTAAACTTAAAAGTAATAGCTCCTAGAAAAAGATGTCAGATCAGAAATTATTAAAGATTTATAGGAATTTATTTCAAAACCACTTTGTCATAATATATTAGAATAATAGAACTATAAGAACAGATATCTATATTTTCAATTCTTTATAAAGAAGCAATTATAACTCCGTTATACAAAAGTGGTAAAAAATATTTATCAGAAAACAACAGACTACCAGACCCCAAAGATATCGGAACACCAATACGGTTTTCAAGAAAACAGTTGCCTTCTCTTATGTATAACTGCAGACCATTTTTAAGGCCTTCGTAATGTGTCTTCCTAGACCTAGCGACATTTTGACAGAGTATGTGATAGAAGGCTACTAAATAATAAACACCGAAAAAATTGTAACATGGTGTACCACAGGGAAGGAAAATTTACTATTAAAAACAAAAACTAAAACACGAAAACTAGAACCCTTTGTACTTAAATACTTAAAGACTACTCTTCATGGTTTAAGTGAATATTATTATTATGCGAAGGATTCTTTAAAAAGTTGTTTCCAAAAAACTGCTGACAACGATTAGAAATATAAAAAATTGCTCTAACTAGTGTTGTTTCTAAAGCTAGAAATGATGGCAAATTTGTAATAAATTTCAGGTTAATTGTTTCAAAATCAAAACTTTCCCAGTAATTAGGATAAAACAGTTGGTGAAGAAGCATTGACATCAGCTGCCATGTCATGGCAGCGGGTTTTAATGTTAAGTAAAAAGTACAAAAATAACAAAACTTTACCACTTGATGCAAATTTAATTGCTCGCTATTATAACCGACTCACCATCTATATTTTCGGCTGTTGTAAATATATTTATAAGCGATACCATGAGTAGATTATATATTAACTTCTGTTGTTTTACTTTGGCCACGCCCGCTGCTTTCTTTAGTAATTAATGTTAGATGGGTACCTCACGGAATCTGATATTATCTAGAATCGGTTTATATCTACAGACGTTCATTAATGAACTAGAATTATCTTGTTTGGAAATGTTGTTGCAAAATTATTAATCACGAAAAACTATTTTAATAACAATAATCGTATTGTAAAATTATTAGATTATGGCTTGCATAACACGAACCAATTTTTACGTATTATAATAATTCTATTTAGAAATATGAGTTATATTATGATTATTTAGATTTTGTAAAAAAAATTAAAACAACAACAATATAACAACATTTACTTGGGCAACTTGAGAAATATTTTTAGTTAAGCCACCTCTGCTCCCCTATAGAAAATTTGCATATCAAGAGAATAAAGAAAGTGTCTGAAACGACTTATTTTATAAAGTAATCAAAAACATTAAAATTCCCTGAAACAGTAAATTAAATTCCGTTAGTCGTTCCTTACCTAAGTAATATAACTAGACAGATGTTTAACGCTATTCAAATCATGACGGACTATCACGAGCTTCTAAAAGTAATCAATTAAACTCGATCCACATAGATACTAGGATACTTAGACTGTAATTTTCTTCCGTTTCATCAAAATACTTTTAGCACCACATGCGGTTAGACATATGGTTCATCGAAACAATAAATCTGTTTTAAAAAGATTGCAGAGCATTTCCGCAAAGATTAAGGATAGTTTCTCACGTATTTCAGTGCAAATTCCTAATCGAAATCTGATTTACTTCTTCAGTAATTGACGTATCTTCTTTATGTTAGATACAATTTATCCGACAATTGATATAATTTAATCTGTAGCTGGCAGAATGACTTTTCGCGTACAACATGGCCGGTCGATATGGTCTTGCTCTGAGCTACATTGATTACGTGATGCCGTGTTTCTAATGTCAAATGTTCTTCCGTACAAAAGTTGCAACATCGCTTAAATTCAGAATACGTGCCGTGACCTCCGAGGAGGATCACTTCACCGGTTCTATAAAAAACCTTTGACGTGCATGAATCGTAATAAAACTAATTGAAAATGATTAATTATTTTGCCAATTAAGGAGAAAGTTGCTTTGGCCTAAACCGTTTATGTGCCTAATAATTTAAACTTAACTTAATAAATACTGCTAAAGTTTATAAATTTGCTTCATTAAAATCTATATCAATTCTAATAATTGGACAGAGGTCTCAAATTAAATTCGTTTCCTGGGAAACGCAGCAGTCGATTCGATGACGAAGAACAGAATGATTTTAAAAACACTAAAATTTTCGTAGATGTTTTTCTAGCTGAGTTACAGTACAGGGCTTAAAATTCTGGTACAGCTACGGTTGTTTACACTTCTATATAAATACAATAAGGATAATACGATGTTAAATTATTTTTTTTACAACTTAACTTTGGTAAGTCATCTATGGAGCACAAGTAATTAAAGGTTATGAAAGTATTATATTCCAAAGAAGTGCATAATTATTGCCTCAAGAACTTAGTGGTCCTGGCAGAAAGGAACAAAGCATCAGGACACCAGGAATTTTAAGGTAATGAGGCAGCAAACTCTTTGGTAAAGAAGGAACGGAAAGGATTTTACTTGGCTCGTAACTCCATAAAACCGCAAAAATGAAAGTAAAAAACGAACTATGCGAACACATTTGTGAGACTTCCAGAAGGACTAAGGCAATCACGAATCACGAATGTTTTTTGGGATACCAAGATCCAAAGAATGTCTACAATTAACCAAGAAACAACTAAGGTGACCGAATACGGAGAAAATACCTTGGTATCAATAGAGGAGTAGCTGTAGGACACGTGTAGAGGAGGATGAAACTCCTCACCATATTCTATGCAAGAATCTGAAGGCATTGCAAACACATCTATCGGCAGTATCTTGAATTTCGTCAAGGATGGAGTAGGAAACACAATAAGCACAATTTAACTATTAAAAATGAAAGCTTGACACACAATAAACAGAACCAACTAAAATCTGCCGCAGCACGCCTTCCTGTGTGAACTAAATTCTTTTATTTTATTTCGTGCCACTGCAGATTTACACCTAATAGAATAAATAGTAATGACGCATAATGAAGTTATTAGCATCACAATACACTAAATATATTCAACGGAAGTAGTGGAAAGTAATACGATAAAAAAGTAAGGCGTTCTAAGAATGGCAACGTTAAAAGAAATGGAATTTCATGGTAAGTATATAATAAAAGATGTTGGAAATAATAAAAATAAAGGAAACGTGTAATATGGAACCACCACCCGTGTCCGAGATAGCATATAGAGAGACTTTAATGATAGATTCTAGTACGAACCTCGGTTAATATACCGTGTATACTATATCATATTACATGATTCATAACTAAAACGAACATCTATTGAAAAACGTGTTTAATGGTAGAAAACAAACTAGTGTCAATGTTCTGATGCCCAAAAGTTATAAATTACCATTTTTTAAATATTGCAACGCAGGTAAAATTAATCATTTCTTCTAAAACATTAATCCTGAATCTTTTACTCATATAAATTTCTGTTATTAACATCTGGTTATAGTTATAAAAGTATCGCGTTTCATATTTACTATTTTTTGAATGAATAATAATTTGTTTTTGGGTGTGGGTCCAAATGAAATGATTCGAAATCTCATGGAGACTGCGAATATTTATCCCACCATACCATAGATACTAAATAACATAGCAACGTAGAAAATCCATAGCTATTAGACATCACTAGGCATGGTTTTACCACGAACAACAGCTAAATTTATAAATATAGATTTCAAAAAATACTCCATTTCGTAAACATGAATGAACCGTATGTTTAAAAAGTTAATATTTAACTGCCAACACATCAGATGGTTAAATTACCTCACTAATAAGATTATGAGTACTAAAGAGTCACCCGATCAAAATAAATCCGTACATAAATATTGTACCAATTTAAGTAGGTACAGGGTTAGTTTTATAAATGTAAACCCCCCATTTTTATTTTTATTTTTGATCGATTCAAAAAATTTAAAAACTGGCCTTACACGGTTTTTTACGTAGATTCCACTTCTGCTAACGGATTGGCAATAGCGTTTTAAATATACAGGGTACGCAAAAAAGTTAGTTTTTTTTAATGGAACACCCTGTGTATTTTGACCAATTTGAATTCTCTGATTACAAATATATACACCTATTGTATAATCGGTTTACTGGTTTTTGAGTTATTTTCACTTTAAGGATACGTCGAAACAAAAGCGTCATTTTATAAACCCATATTATAATAAATCGATAAATAAAGTTAATCAACAAAAAAAAATATATGAATTATTAAATCAAATTTTCAACATAATCAACCAATATTAACTTCGATACATTTCAAACCACGTTTAATAAAATTTCGAAAAACAAATTTTTCGAAAAAGTGCTGCATCCAAATTTACCAAAGTTATATTTTTTACAATTTGATTTTTTTTATTGTTTAAAATTTTCCACTGGTTCAATGTTAGTTTTTTCTTTGAGCGTTCCCCAAAGAAAATAACCTAATGGATTCAGGTCTGGACTCCGTTCGAATTTTATTAATTGTTTGAAATGTATCGAAGTTAATGGTGATTATGTTGAAAATGTTACGTAATTTGTTTTAATAATTCATATATTTTGTTTTGTTTTTGATTTATTCCATTTATTGATTTATTATATGAATTTATAAAATAGCGCTTTTGTTTCAACGTATCCATAATAAAGTGAAAATAACTCAAAAACCAGTAAAGCGATTATACAATATGTGTATATATTTGTAATTAAAATGATTTGAGGAATTCAAATATCTCAAAATATACAGGGTGTTCCATTTAAAAAAACCTAACTTTTTTGCGTACCCTGTATAGTTAAAACGCTATTGCCAATCCGGTAGCAGAAGTGAAATCTACGTAAAAAACCGTGTAAGGCCAGTTTTTTTATTTTTTGAATCGGTCAAAAATAAAAATAAAAATGGGGGGTTTACATTAATAAAACTAGACCTATAAAAAATTTGTCGTATTTTGACTTAAAATAAATTAATTAATAGGGCTTCTTGTCTATGAATCAAAGGGTCTTATTTTTTACTTTAAAAAGATATTTCCGAATTTCCCGTTATATTGGGAACATGACATTGGAAATGTTAATTAAAGAATAAAAGTTGTTTCAGTTGCTCCAAACAGTTATCTGCTTCAGCTCATCTCTGTCTTCAGTTATAAAGTGAACTAGTGTTAATGAGCAAATCAGAACACTCATTATATTGTCAATGCACGATAGTCGGTAGTAATTAGAAGTTAAATTAAAATCTTTTATCTTCTGTATCGATTAAAACCAGTTTTGAATAATATGTCATAATAGATGTTTTTTTTTTAATTTTATATAATGAATATTTTATCAGATTTAACATAAGAAGATTTACTGATATGATTGACAATAGCTGCAATAAAAAAGTGAACAAATCAGTCTACAACAGCAATATATCCTTTGTGGATACTAATTAGTGTACAATAAAAACCAAAAGTTACTTCCAAATATAGAATTAGATACTTAGCCTTAAGAAGTAAATGTAGTGATATTTCTACACTTCCAAATACAGTTTCATAAATAATTTATAAATTCAAATGACTCTATTAACTGCCGATAAAAACTAACTATATCAATTGGATTAGATCGTAGAATTCACAGATTTTTATTTGTACCAGCTGTGAATTAATTTTATATTAAATTGTTAACAGTTAGTTAAGTGTAAACTGAAGAGACAAATGAGGTTTCTATTTAAAATTCAATAATATCTTGTATAAAAATCGTATAATTATCAAATTAGTAGGTTTTAATAGTGTTTATAGCAGCGAGAATTTTAATAAAATTGAAGCGATTACAAGTAATGGCCGAGGTAATTACTAAAGTAGCCACTTGTACAGCCCCGAGGCAACGACTACTATTTTCTTTCCTCTCCATCATTGTGTCTGCATTTAAGTTTTATTTATTGATCATTTAAACTGTTTCATTAGTCTTTTATAGTATTTGTTACTGAATATTCATTTTGGTGAAAATTATACCATTTTTACACAAAGTAAAATTATTCTATCTAGATACGAGTGACCCATTTGAAAGCGGGCCACCCCTGTCAATTGGCTATTTTTAGTCCGATTTTGATCAACTTTTTTTTAGATTGTTGCTCATGGAAAACTGCATTTTGTGGCAAATTGATAGATATCTATCACAAAAATCAAGGCCTACTTTGCAATTTTTTTGGAGCGAAAATTCGAGAAATCATATTAGCGATTTTTTTACGTGAAAACTAAGTACGCCACTGTGTTCAGCGTCCCCTAAAATGGGTCTGTACCAAATTTCATCCAAAAATATCGCATGTTAAAAATTTACATTATTACTTTTAAAAATTAATTTATACCCACCCAAAAATGTTCAAATAATCGTCTCAATAAAATAATTTGTTTATGAGTTGCTTTTATTCACTTATTTCATGAGTTACTTGATGTTCACAATGCATTTCCAGGTTTTCACGTAAAAAAATCGCCAATATGATTTCTCGAATTTTCGCTCTAAAAAATGTTCAAATAATCGTCTCAATAAAATAATTTGTTTATGAGTTGCTTTTATTCACTTATTTCATGAGTTACTTGATGTTCACAATGCATTTCCAGGTTTTCACGTAAAAAAATCGCCAATATGATTTCTCGAATTTTCGCTCTAAAAAAATTGCAAAGTAGGCCTTGATTTTTGTGATAGACATCTATCAATTTGCCACAAAATGCAGTTTTCCATGAGCAACAGTCTAAAAAAAAGTTGATCAAAATCGGACCAAAAATAGCCAATTTACAGGGGTGGCCCGCTTTCAAATGGGTCACTCTATATATGAAGAAGTGTGTTCCTGTGGCATGTAGAATTAGTAATCTTCAGTTTATCAGAAAAATATAAATTCCAAGTTAAATTTGTGCTAGTGTGCCAATAGCACATTATTATTATATACAAGAAATCTTTAAAATATTTTAAAATTTTAAAACCGGTTCTGATTTCTATTAAAATTTCATCCCTCTTGGGTCTCGCAAGTTTTTTATATTGCACAACAGCAAGATAAATAAACTGATGTGTATCTTACTCTAAAGTTTTGTTAATAGTGAATGAAAGGATCAGTAGTTTGTAGTTTGATGGAACAGTAAATAACTTTTAAAAAATTAATCACCCACTGTGTTATTTTCATAAAATCGCTTGCAGAATCTCGACCTTAAACGTTTTAGGCACTTATTTAGAGTAGATACACAAAAATTTACCAATTAGGTACATTTATTTAAGTATCTTCTAATTGGTTATATTTTTTCAGTTGTCGACCTGGTTGGAGAGGAGATTTTTGTGACCAGTGCGAACCGTATCCTGGCTGTAAACACGGCTATTGTAATGGTTCATCATGGCAGTGCATATGTGACACCAACTGGGGAGGAATCTTATGCGATCAAGGTAAATGAATTTTAAGACTTGTACCATTCCCTCTAGATATTCATTGATGGTGATTGGAGAATATAAAATATTAGACCCTTATACAAGTTAATGTGTTAGAAGGTGTTTTGTTTAGAAATTATCCCGTATTTCTCAAATTCAACTAAGCACTGAATTGGAACGAATATCACATCATATTTATGATTTTGAAATTAATAAAGACGATGATTTTATAACATTTTTTGTTTTACGTGAAAAATTTATAAGAATTAAGAAATATTTGTATGACTTTAGGAATAATTTATATCACAACTTCTGGTACCATTCTCCCAATACAGTGCTAAAGAAGAGCAGGTTGCAGGTTATATTATTTATTGGAGTTCTTCCAACAGATAGTTTTCCTTCTTGCAATTGAATTAAAATATTTGACACAACAAAATTTCTACACATATTATTTCAAAGCTAATAATTGTTTTATATAATCCTGTGAATACATAAACAGACCATTTAATAGGATGATTCGAACAAGAGCGAACCCTTCTTCAATAAATTCGCACTAATATCAAATAAATACTGATATGTGATAGCCCTCGTCGCTTTGACACACATGTTCAAGTACACACTTTAAAAAACGTGTTAAAGGGTTAGTTAATCACTTCCATATAACCCACATTCAACAGTCCTTACTGGCATTGTGTTTTTTAATCGGTAGGGGGTGCATACCGCCTGATCAAGTGCAGTATTGTTGGTGCTCACTTCCCGTGACGGCTCATCTACATGTTAACTCCCGCTAAAAAATGGACCCTCTTCAAGTTATTGTGCTCTAGTTTTTTGTATATTTTGATGAATGGTCAATGACTCCCTTTGGAGTTCCACACTATTTTTTATGTTTTTGTAGCAGTTGCATAAGTGTTGTGTGGTTTGCCATCGCCGCATCTGCTGTACTCTCACTAGCTTTTTATGGTTATAATATGAAAGGCCGAATTATTTATGGTTATGTTATGAGATGTTTTTTGACAGCCTAATACGACACCGCAAGTGTATTAGCAATTAGCAATTACTGTGATTATGTATGCGAAAGGACGCTTCAAATTACAATGAACCTTTTCATCTCAAATTAAACTCCGATTTCTCTCTCGTTTAGGAATATATACTTCAGACAATGTATCATGGCAATTTCGTCATTTTTTGTGCGCTAAAATATATTTTAATAATTGTCAATGTTAATTAACCTACTTACAGGGGATATCAAAAATATCTAATGTGTAATAATAAGAACATCTGCACATTATACAGAAATGAGTTTATTAGACGTTTCAGGCGAAATGGAGTTTTGTTTTGAAAATTTAAGGCAACCCGTATGCATTTTTTCAGCGATAACATTTCCAATTTTCTACCTATTCGTGTTTTCTAGGAATTTTAAAGGGTTCCTGCTTCTAAATCTTATTTATCCCTACAACATAATCCCATTAACCATTATTGCTGTCTCTCATTCTACACGAAAATAAATACCCGATTTTTCTCCACACCAACACTGTGAACTCTTCTGCTCATGCAGAATTGGGATTTGTCACTAAACACTATTCGATTCCATTCCTCATCGTACATAAATCCAACGAAGCTGAGTAGATACGATAGAAGACCAGGAACTTATTTTCTCATTAAACGATCTGATAAATAGTAGTTTGGCTATAGCAGTAGTAATTGATCTGATGGTACAAATATTAATAATTCTTTAATTCTTAAAGTGGCATTCCACTCGTCTAATAGTTCTTCCCACAACCTCGGTACCTCCATGACGTTGATGAATCTCTTCCTCTTTTGACTTCACGGTTGATACCTTTGAATCTACCTTATAGATAATTTCTTGAAAATGGTACTCTTCAGTAAGTAGTTCAGATAAAAAACTCTAAGATTTACTGTTTATCATTATCTATAGGGTGTTGCAATTTAAATCGCATAAATAGTTAATACATTACAAACTCAATTTATACTTGGCATTGTCACGTGATCCATAAGTGGCAGTAGCATTCGGTATCGCCTGTACCAAAATTTTATTTCCCAATATTTAATATTATGCAATACACAATTCGATAGATTAATGTATTATACTCATTATTTATAATTTATTCGACAGAATTGTATATACCTACGGAATGCCCACCGGTGTCAACATTGATGAATAGCAAAGATATATCTCTATACCGATTAATATATTTAGATTAAGAGAGCCCTGACTAATATAAATAAACTATCCAATTATGAGGATTACAGATACACATTCCAATTCTCAAGGAATATGAGAAATAAGATATGGATCACAGTTTTATGTCAAGTTAGTTAATACCGTAATTAAAATCGTTTTTTTACCCGTCTGCTGATAGCGAATCTACAAGTTATAAAAAGAAATTAATAAAGTAACATACCAGGCATAGTTAATATCGTAGATGAGTTGTCAGTCTAAAATTTCGATACATATTTTCAGCATCTCTCTAATATTAATTACTGATTGAATTTAATGTGTTGGTTATGCAGTGACGCAACGTACTGTAAGGCACTTCCAGCATCGTTTATATTATTCAACATCGGACCATCTACTAGGTACCTGCACCTGCGTAGGTATTATATAATATTTGATAATTTATGATTTTTTGTAATATATTTTTGCCACTCCCTTGCACATGATTTTTATATTCATTTCAAGTTGTTTTACTAGACTGAAGTAACTTAATTCAGGTGGCATAACGTTCTTGTGGAAGAATCCACAGTAGTGGAAAAAATTTATCTTAATTTTTGTGGAGTTAGAACGTTTTGAGTTACTGATTTGGCGTCGTCGTCCTGAAAATAAGTTTCTATCATTGTTTATATTCTTTCCAATTGGTTTTCGATCTCTTATTTGCTTCGGGAACTTCATTTCCATTATTACCATTAATCTCTATTTGACTAATGCCTGGACCCGTACATGTGAGAAGTTTGGTATATCTTATTTTTTTTTTCAACAATTGTTTGTAATTTTTTGCGCCTCCATTTGGAGATTTCCAATAATTTTGATGTCGGTTAACTATTGTTTTTCTATTGCTTACTATCAGAAACAATTTTTGTTATTAGCGTCCATTATTTGAGTTAGGAAAATTTGAGATTTCCTGCACCAGTACGGGGATTTAAACCAACTTTATTTTAATGAAACGCGTTTCTTTTTATAAATATTGACAGTTAATTTTTAGTAGATAAATATAGCTTCATTTTGAGCAAGGATTTTAGAAACCACTTATTTTGTGCTCATGTCTATATCCAATATATAGTTCTGCGACATTATATAATATTCGTTAACCATGCCTTTTGGTAGTTAAGGTAGTTTTGACCCCACATTAACTAACAACGTGACAAATGATCTTAAACCAGTTCCAGCCGTTCGAAGGATTCCATAATTACAAAAAAAGTTATTTGGGTACATGTCCAATCTATACTCACCCCATAAATTGTATTGTACGCTTTCGGCTGCCATATCCAAGAAAAAGTCTTATACAGTGAGGACCTTTAGGTCTGGAACGCCCCAAATAATTTTTATTCCAAAATTATTTTTTTCTGCAGAAACACTCAGATACGTCAATTTTTTTATTTTATTTTTATGTCACGGAGGCAAAATTTTATTTTATTTTTGTTATGGCAAGCCCCAATTTTTTTTCCAAAATTCAAAAAAAACACATTTTAACGTATTCTGGACCAAAAAGTTGGTTACATAAGAAAATTTTCGAGATAAATATGCAACTTAAATTTAAAAAACCTAAAAATTCGACAGTGAGTAAAATTATTAGTAAAAGTAAATACAGAGAACATGGTCACATTCGTGATTTACCAAGAATAGGTCGTACCAACATTGATGAAAATACTCAATTTTCAAGAAAATTCCCATATTAACATCCGCCAAATTGTCGTAAACATGCACATAAAGCAAAAATTCGGGGCTCAGGATTTTACATAAACAGAAATATCACACTGGTTCATGAGCTCGCAGAAGACGATTTTGATCGAAGAGTACAATTTTTTGAAATCATGCAGGAACGTTGCAATTACAATACCATCTCGGAAAAAATTTTTATTTTTTCCGATGAGGCCACTTTTTGTCTTAACATAGAACCCATGGTGGATGCAGCAATCGCACACACGATTTTCCAAAAAAGTTAATGTTTGGGCGAGAATAGTAAAAAACAGAATTTGGTACCATACTTTTTTATATGGGAACAAATATTTGGAATTCATACGAATGGAGGTAATTCCGACCTTAATTGGTTTATCTCCAAATACAAATGATCCAAATAAAATTGATGACCAGATATGGTTTCAAACATTCATTATTATTATGCTTTTCCTGTTTGTACTTACATGAAGTTTTCTCTAATAAGTGGATAGGTCGACGTGATGCAATAGAGTGGCCTGCTCGCTCCCCTGATATAGCCTCACTCGATTACTTTTTATGGGGTTACGTTAAAAGTTTAGTGCATGCTGGTGGACCAGAAAATATTGACGAGTTAAAAAACCGAATTCGTCAAGTAATACAAGACATTCCGCGTGGCTTTATCAATAATGTTCAAAATTAATTCATATCCCGTTTACCTCATTGTCAATGGACAACAATTTGAACGTGCCATTTAAATTTAATATTATTGTAAACTTTTTTTGATAATTTTGAAAAATAGTTATTTTCGTGTTTTCCAACTTATACAATGTTTTTCCCAAGTTATTGTTTTTATTTTTTACATAACCCCATTAAATTTTGAGTTTCAATTGTTTTATTTCAAATTCCAGAGCCTGCTCGGTTTAAATTTAGAAAACATTTTTAGGTTTTTTTAAATTTAAGTTGCATTTATCTCGAAAATTTTCTTATAAATATAAAATTTTACATCAATTAAAAAAAATAAATTTTACCTCGGTGATACATCACTGTACAAATAAATCAGTAACTCGAATACAAAAAAATAAAATCAAAAATTGATGTTTCTGAGCGTTCTTGCAGAAAAAAATTAAAAAATTATTTGGGCTGTTCCAGACTTTTAAGGACCTCAATGTATATTCAGTTGGTAATACGTAATGGGAAAAAAATACTGTTTCAATATTTTAACATGATAACTACTTCAAATTCTTCATATTGTAAATTATCTTCGTACGTGTTGGTTTTTGTATTAGGAGTTTTAATCAGTATAAATATTCCGATTTTTATATGATTTCTAGGTTGGAAAAAAACTGTTAATTCTTCTTTTTGGCATGCTTCACTGACACCAAGAATCAACAATACCTTCTTATTTTAGGAAAAATTCTTATAAATATGTCTTTTTCTATGTTCTTTTTTGGCTCTCGTTATTACACACCTCACAGTATTTCCAGAAGGAAAAATATCTTTTCATCAACCTGCATTGGCTATTGATATTGGTATAACTTCCCTACATACTATTCCTGTTCTACGTTTTAAACAAAACTTGATTAGCAGCATATTAAGAAGTAGATAAAGAGAAAATCATATTTTTTTTCTGTTTTTGTTGCCAATAGCTTCAGGATTGTGATCAATTTTTAGTGCTACTGGAGGTATTTGTAATTTGGCTACATGGCCCTGAAGATTAACGACAATCTTGAAACTATTTGCAAAAAATACAATACTAAAATCTGGAAACCTGTTTGGTTGCGCCTCTTTATTATTATTTACCCAATGATTGTATGGAGATAATGACTGAAGGAAATTAGCCACGTTACCATTAAACGCAATAAACAAAAATTACTAATATTAAAAATTGGTTATCATCTAAAATTTAAACGGTTTTAGATTTATTTCACATTCGCAAAAAAGTTTGTTGTAATCCTAGATGATAGTAAATATGAATGCAAATGCTTAACTTTGTTTTTCTTTTGATTTTATTGATTTACGTTATTTCATCTAAAATTAATTAAACCATCGCCTAAGCAACCTTAAATTTACATCATAACCTCAGACTGAATTTTTATTAATTAATGCGCTCCTGAGACCGTAGTTCACACAGCACCATGTTTATTTTCGTTTTATTTACGATGTCCTAGAAATGTCTAACTAAAGATCTGGTCTGTTAAAAATAATATATTCTTTGTTGTTACCTTTACAAACACAAACACAATTCAAGTTTGTTTCCTGCTACTTAGTTAAAACAAGTGGATTTTAATGCGCATATACAAGAACGGCTATAAACCAATTTAAGCTGCTTATAATAATGTAAAGCCGTTAAAGAGCGGCTACGGAGTCCGGACATATGCATGATCTTGGCTGTTGGTTGAAGCATTTTAAAACACCGTGGGATTCTGACACAGGTGCTAGCCAGTGCAGGCTACCTTTATTCCAGACTAGCTCTTTTGCTGAATCTTAGTGGCATTGGCGTAGAAACTTATTGAATGCAAAATCGCTCTTCTATTAAATTACTGTTATATGTTTTAATCGCGTTATGTTATTTATTTAGGTGGCAGGATGGATGAAGTAATGCTTATTGTAATGTGCTTGTGCTCTAACTGTATTTGTAGCAAAATGATTAAAGTAGAACTTGTAACGTGATTTATAATTATGTATTGTTAATTTTCGAAATGAGATTTAAACCGATTAGTAACTAACTGTCCGATAATTATAATTATAACGCGATTTGTGTAATTATTTATATTTGGGTAACATTTTTGGTACTCGGTTACCTAAAAATATCCGTGAATGTTAACAGAAGATTTAGTGGTCTGCAAAAAAAAGATATTATTTTAAATGATGTGCTACACAGTTCAAAAATATTGAAGATAGACTGACCATTTTCTTAAAAATCTTTTTCTTAAATTTTCATCATTTAATTATTAAGAAAGTTGTTTTTTGAAAAGAAACAGATGAGCAAGATACTTTTGTGTTTATAATATTAAACTTTAGTTGATATATGCCAAAGAAATCACCACTCCCGCCGCCCCCATATAATAATAATAGAAATAAACTTCTTTATCAAGAAAATGGCATTATAATAACAGTTGGATGGATATTATAAAATATAGAGTATTTATGTTGGCTATACCTATTATTATTAATAAACTGTGTGTTTGTTTGCAATTTGACTTGCGAAAATAAGTACTTCTCTTGTACATAAGCCAATAAATTATTATTAATAGGCGCGATTCAATAATTATAAAACTGCTCTACCTTCGAGCCTCTACAAAAATTGGTTTAAATTAGAAACAACAAAAAGAAATTCCTTACTGATTATTAGTTTCGCATTAATGTAACGGTAATACCAATAAATCTATTTATTATTGTAATAAAAAGGAAAAAATGTATACCCATAAATAATGTCTATATCCACCTACATACATAATACCAACATGATACATATTAATTTCATATGTAACTAATTTAGTAGATATTAATGAGCGTTACGGCTGTACGTCATTGTTCTTCAAGTACTTTTATGCGCAGGGTCCTTTAAACTGACCAATTATTGGTAATAACTTAAATGCACTGGAGATTTCATTAATATTTTTTGCAATCTCTCTCTCCATATACAGGGTGTTCTAGTTTTTTGTAGCAGGACTTTAACAGTCGATAGACATTTGAAAAATATTAAAAAAAAGTTCATATAAACATAGGTCGAGAAATGATTAGTTTTCGAGATACAGGGTGTTAAAGTTTGAAAATAAATATGGATTTATATTTATATTTCCAGAATGCTAAGAAGTATCGAATCCAAACTTACCAATTCTTTACATACAATTCAGAGGTCTATTTTGGAATAACAAACTACTACTTTACTTAACCATGGGCGTAGATATATGGATTTACTGAGGTTCTTTTTTACAAGAAAGTAGTACGCCACTGATATTTTCCCATGTTTCCAGTTTAATTCAATAAAGCAATAAAAATCAAAAATTTAATGTCTCTTGGCACTTTTTGATATGACAAGCCGTTGTTCATAAAATTTACATTTAATCTTTTGATGCGCGCATCTGGACGAATTTTAGACTAACTTGTCGCTCAGAATTTCACCAAATTTGATGGTGCGAAGAGTCTTTTAAAAAGAAAGAATGAAACATCGCTAATGGTGCTTGTAATGAAGTAAGACACTTTTACATGTTGCTAGCTTTTGTGTTTGTGTTTCTAATAATTTATTTTAGTTCGACCGTTGCGTTTTCATACATTTGTGTTATAAAAATTTTGATTTACATGATAATAAACTTTTACAATAAATATTTTAAAATGTTTCATTCTTTCTTTTTAAGAGACTCTTCGCACCATCAAATTTGGTGAAATTCTGAGCAACTTCAAGTTTGTCTAAAATTCGTCCAGAGGCGTGCATCAAAAGATTAAATGTAAATTTTCTGAACAACGGCTTGTCATATCAAAAAATGCCAAGAGACATTAAATTTTTGTTTTTTCTTGCTTTATTGAATTAAACTGGAAACATGGGAAAATATCAGTGGCGTACTACTTTTTTGTAAAAAAGAACCTTAGTAAATCCATATATCTACGGCCATGGTTAAGTAAAGTAGTAGTTTGTTATTCTAAAATCGGCCTCTAAATTGTATGTATAAAAATGGTAAGTTTGGATTCGATACTTCTTAGCATTCTGGAAATATAAATATAAATCCATATTTATTTTCAAACTTTAACACCCTGTATCTCGAAAACTAAGCATTTCTCAA
Organism: Rhagium mordax; assembly: GCA_963680705.1. NCBI lineage: Eukaryota > Metazoa > Arthropoda > Insecta > Coleoptera > Cerambycidae > Rhagium > Rhagium mordax. Next base: position 91,446,412 of record OY796657.1, on the reverse strand, counting down.
CTTATGTTTATATGAACTTTTTTTAATATTTTTCAAATGTCTATCGACTGTTAAAGTCCTGCTACAAAAAACTGGAACACCCTATATATGAGGGGTTAGTGAAGCAAATAGCCCATAGGTAAACCTAAAAAATGTGTTGGCACCTTAATTTCGCCGGGAAGTACAGGATGGCCATATTATTATTTCAAAAATAATAATTATACATTAATTATGTTTGCAGAGTGAAACAATCGAAGAATCCTTTGTTATATTTCTAAAAAAAGACTTACTAAATAATAATAATGCGCAGGTCCTACCTATTACTGCTGGAGGATTGGATAAACACATAGGTATTATTGAAGTACGGAATTCCGTCTGGTTTTCCCGTGCAACTGTTTACGTGTTGATTGCTGCTAAATTAAATCATACGGAAATCCCTTTAAGGGTTACTTTAAAACGCCTTATATACAATTTCATCAAAAACAGCTCTCGATGAATATGCTGTTTTTTTCTCTGTATTTTTAATCAAATTTTATAGTGGAAAGAAAACGTGGTTATTACCTTGTGAATAGAATAAGTAGTGTACTTGGCTATACTATACCTAAGCCTGTAATATTCTAGATGGTTGTACCAACGTAAATGAGATACTTCCACTCTTCAACATTTCTTATTACTCTAGTTTATTTATACCTCCTCACGTCTGTCTATCTTATAAATTCACCGAAGCCTCATATACTATAGCTTTTCTCAACAGAAAATGCTCTCCTATCGACTGTTAAATATCTAAAACTTATTTATGCAGCTCCGACTCTTTATGAGTTATATATTTGCAACAAATACTAAAGAACATTGATGCACTTATGCCAGTGTACAGGGTGATTCATAATAAAACCGGTAAATTTTGTCAGCACGCGCAGATAGTCAAATTAAGTATCAGAGATATTGTTTTGGTCTTTGAGAGGGTAAGATCTAACCTCTTAAAGTAGGTCACCAAGCCTATGTTGATGCATATGGTGGTATTTTTAAACATGTTTTATAAATATTTATTATGTTTATGTTGCATTTATTAATTTTTAATTTTCAAGTTCATACATAGATACAAATAATTCTTAATTTACATGGCCAGAGAACGTTGACGTTGCCACGATACTTTGAAATAGCTTTATACCACATTATTTGTTTATTTATTTTTATTTAGAAAACTATAAAATCGAGAATATCATTCGAATAACAAAACAATTGAAAATCCTCTCTCGAGCACATAATTTCATTGTATTATTATAACCGTACCTATAGATGTAAAAAGGAAAAAAAAATATAATTCCAATTTGTCATCTCACTAGGTATAGTTTCTTATCTCATTTCTTTTGACTAACGGAATAATAAAGCGACAATTAAATTTATTCATAATATGCCACCACATAATCCTCGGTCCAGTTCTGATCAATAAGCTCATCGGCTCTCTAATTCATCGTAAGCCATCTGATATTTTTATATTTTTTAGCCATAATGGTGTCATTATATCCCTTTGTTAACCTAATACGTTTGCTACCGATCCCTCTTCACGCGTCATTGGCCATGATGTGTGTCAAAAAGGGGCCAGATTTAGTTGACATCTCAATATTATAACGAATTTAAAACGTCCATCAACATTTCTGATGAAGCGTTAGTCTTTATTATGCACATTTTATTTATGTTTGCAAAAGAAAGTTTATCCATTTTTGAGGCAGGTGTTATTTATGTTGCTTCGACGTGATATTTAGAGGTAGTTGTATTTTAGTTTACAATTAATAATGTATAGGTATGCCGATCTGTAATTATAAATACGGTAGTAATTATTTTAATTACCATTTAGCAAAGGCCATGGACATTATTTGTGTACCTTGCATGCATGTAGGTTTGATAAATTGTGGTAAGCAGAAGCAATGCATTTTTAACAGTAGGTATTAATCTTAAACATCTAGTTATGGGTAATATCCTGCTTTATCAGCTATAATTCATACCAATAACTTATCTTACTTTACTATGGCGTACATTTTTATTCAGTCTAATAGCTTTTTGATTTTGTAGATAAGAACAAGGGCATAATTGTGGTTTACTTGTAGTGGTAACGTTGATGTTCCTTTGTATTTTATTCCGGAGTTTTTAAATAGGAAAGGCTGTGAAAAATCTAAATTCTGTTGGCATGAACAACCGTTTTATTTGCTTCGTTTATATTGAAAGATCGAAAATGTGACCAAAAACAAGTTTATAAATTCCAGTGCACATACCAGACAAATTCTTTATTTTTTTTATGTTAATTAGTTTTGGTGTTATTTTGGCCATATTTTAGAATATTATGCCTGTAGGTATCATAAATTTTACAATTTTATAATACTACTACACAAGTCATTGTCCACAAACTCAATTTATTGAAAAGTATGTGTCAAATCAGCTGGTCACTTTTTTAAGGATTCAATTAGGTATCTTTAAAAAAGTTACAGTCACTGAATCATCCATGTACCTAATTTTGTCAGGACCTAATACACAAAATAACAACACCTACTTTGTTAAGAATCTGGAATTTTATAAACTGTGTTCAATTAGTGATTAGTGTGTCATTTTTTATTATTCCTTTATTTGTACAAACAGAAAAATAATCCAAAAACAGGGTTATATAATATGATTTATCATGCAGCAAAATACTGTCTAAAATTATTACGAGATATATGTACAGGGTGTTTCCTTTAAAATTATACCCCCCTTCTATCGGTCAATTATTAACGATATAAATTTTTCAAAAACTAAACTTACGTAGAATTTTTCGTAGATTTTATATACGCTTTTACTTTTTTTTTCCTTCAAAGGCATACGAGGGTTTTAAATCGGTAATAATTGACCGAAATAAGGGGGGTGGGGGTATAATTTTAAAGGAAGCACCCTGTACTATCTTTTATTGTCCGTGTTTTACGCATAATTTCTGAACTATATTTTAAAATATTTTTCTGTTACCAGAAACACTCTCAAAATTATAATTTTAACCTAAGCAATGTATTACAATCCACTTTGATGAACTCTTAGCCATGCTATTTTGGCCAAATAAATATTTTGTAAAAAATGCTACATTTCTTGGTGCAAAGTTGTTCTAGTAGATTTAGAACATTTTTGGACAGATCTTTTCGAAAAAACTTCATTCCACTCTTGACAATGTTAAAAAATCAAAAACATTTCCCTAAAATAACTACAGGTCAAAGAAATTTTCATATAGGTACCAATAAATGGCAAATTCTGCTAATAAATATTTTTTAATTAAAACACTGTCATAAATGTTTTTGATTTTTGAACATTGTGAAGAATTGAATGGAGTTTTTTCGAAAAGATCTGTCAAAAAATTTTCAGAAAATGTCAATACTGGAACAAATTAAAACAACTTTGCAACAAAAAATTCATCATTTCTTTACAAAATATTTATTTCACCAAAAAGTATGGACTAAGGTTAAAATTATTGTTTTGAGAATATTTCTAAAAAACAACTAAATTTAATATTTGGATGTAACTTTGCATTATGAACAACTTCTTCAAATAACATTTTTCTATACCTTAAATAATAAGGGTACTTAGTTCACTCTTGAGCCAATTTTAAATAATTTGATTTTCCGACCTAAACGCCTGGACTAACACAAACTTGTGTAAACACTTACTCGTTTTAGACCATGCACATAATACTTTTATCAAGTATAAAATTTTTCTGAAACTCAATAAAATAATTTCCTATATGGTGCAGACTTTTTGGCGGACTCTGCATAACAAAAATGTGGTTTTTTTTACGGGTGAGTGTGGAGTTTATAGTACGAGCCGAAGACGAGTGCTGTAAACCACACTAGTAAAAAAACACCTTTTAGTCACGTGTTATATACTAGTTATTTGTGTATCAAGGCCAAAAAGTTGATCTTTCTCGGTGGAATCTGAGGTTTGCGGCCGAGGCGCAGCCGAGGCCAAGCAAACTTCGGATAAGGCCGAGAAAGATCATTTGGCCGAGGTGCACACAACATTTTTTAGGCAGCTGTCTCAAAAAATAAAATAAAAATATTTTTTAAATTATTTCGTACAAACTACTGCAGACGGACACAATTTTGCGAGAAGCCTAGTAGGCCGACATTTTTAATTCGTTTGACAAATGAAAACGTCACTGGATTGTGTATTGACAAGCCGTGCCGTTTCTGTCATTAGCAAAAATGAGTGATAGTGATAGCGATAATCCACCGGAAATTTATGAATCTGCAAATGCAATGTTGGAAATCTACGTCTGTTTTAGTTTTTCTTTAAGCCTAAATCCATTTGAAATATTATTATTAATGATCAATTAATACATAAGACAGTAAAGAAAATGCGGACGTGAAGTAAAAGCGGACGTGAAGTAAAAGCGGCCAACAAAACATAAAATTGACAAATGAGTACAAAGAGATGACGCTTTAGGAACGCTGTCAGATCCGTGAAATGTCACTTTTTGTGACAGCTGCCTAAAAAAATTTTTTGTATCGCCGTTCGAAATTACAAAAATCCAATATTATAATATTTTAAAATACAACAAATTTACAAATTATAATAATTACCACGTCGTGATACTAAATTCTATTGTCTCCAAAGTAACAGCTAATAAAGTAATGTCAAGATATTAAAACTAAGTTTTTATTTCATACTGATGTGAAATAAAATCTTTTTTTACACTTTTCTTTCACCCTTGTCAATAATGACATTGTTTTGATTCATTGAAACTGTCAAAAAATGACGTTTTAGGATATGGCGTTACAAAAATAGTTATTTATGCAACAAGTGCGTAAAGTGAGATTTTTTCACGAATGGGAATTTTGTCGTAGGCGAATGCGACAATCCCATTAGTGAAAAAACCTCACTTTACGCACAATTTGCTTACAATATTTTTTCTACTACCGAAATGGACCTAAATTCTCTATTAATAATGTGAAACGTCAAACCTATCCATTACGTCAAAACTTCATATGTCAATCATTTAAAAATCACAATATTGCTATAGCCTACTTAATTTTAAATGAGTCAAACTAATCAGCCTTGAGAATATAAATAATGAAACTTCAGAATTATAAAAAATTAAAACATTATTGTCAAAGAATATTGAGAATTAGGTACGTTTTATAATAATATATCGTAATATTAAATAAATGGACTACATAAAATTAAATAGCCACAACGTTTTTAAAATAAGATATGATTATTATAGGTTCTCTAATATGCAATTGTTTAATATTTTACTTTACGCACTAGTGCGTAAATTTTAATTTTTCGCACTAGAAACTAGAAAGCGTGCGTAAAGTTAACACTTTACGCACGTTCGTCGAAAAAATATTTTATAACGTACCTACACTTTTAAAAAGTAGTTGTTTTAACGAATTCGAAAATAATTGCGTTTAAAGTGAATTGAGTGATTTTTACGCCGCCCAAAAGATTTTATATTTTTGTATTCAGAAGTAGCACATAATAATAATAATAATAATAATAATATAAATATGTCAAATGGGGCAACATATATCAAATTGAATACTTTTGTTATTATGTTTAAAAAAAACCTAAAAAAAAATTGTTGAAAGTTGAAAATAATAATTTGTAAAAATTTATTCGAAAACATTACTGTTACATCCTTCAAAGTGATGACGACTAGAAATCATGTTTTTATTGGGGATTTCATTAGTTAACTACAAACAAGCATTGAGGCAAAACAAGGGTTACCATCCCCTGATTTATCTTATACTAGTATTGAGAGACATAAAGAGCATTACGAGCGCCTTATAGGTGGCAATTCTCAAAAAAATTACGTATTATTGTTTTATTAAAGTAAAGGCGAGCTTAAGGTGCAAATAACCCTTAAGTCTAATTTCCGTAGCTCCACGTTTTTACATCCATGCAGCATGCAGTTTTCTGCCATAATTTCACCAAGGTGCATTTTTTATACAACCTGTTTTTCTTCCTTAATTGTTTGTTTTCTGCATAATCGTAATCTATTATTTCTATAGATACTTTATAATATATTTTATTTTCAGATTTAAATTACTGTGGAACTCACGAGCCCTGCCTGAACGGGGGTACATGTGAAAACACCGCGCCCGACAACTACCTATGCACGTGTCCTGAAGGATTTTCTGGTGCTAATTGTGAGGTAGTTGATAACCCATGTGCCCCAGCACCGTGTCTCCATGGGGGCACTTGTTTAGAAGCCGGGGGGTCATTTAGTTGTGAATGCGGATCGGGCTGGACTGGACCTACCTGTAATATCGGTAAGTTGATTACTAGAAAATATTTTTAGTCTCTCCTTTCAGCTTGATTGTTTATTTATTATAATACGTTTCGTGTTAAACGTGTTTTAACCTGTCTTTATTGTTTTATTTATAATTATTACCGAGCTCTCTTTTTCTATCTATTTACGTCATTCTGAATCGAGATTTGCATGTCTAGTGTTAATGTATCATCAATATTCAGTTATTTATATCGACATTTGATTAGTATATCTAAATTTGAATATTATGTTGCATTTTACGTCTTTGTATAGCCAACAGATTATTTCATGATTTATTATTATGAATTAAAATTAAAAAGATTTGAAATTATATTATGGCTAAAATCTTCAGTGAACACTAACATATTACATAGTTTCAATCTGTTCGTTTTATCGATTTTTTTTTTAGTCGAATAAATTTTGCTGTATGACAGTATTTAGCTATAAAATTAAAAGGTCATGTTACTGCCACAGTCGCTGAACACTAACTGGTATAAAAACTACTTATCAAAATCTATGATGATGAGATCAACAAATAAAATGATAAATGTACGCTAAAATACTTTAATCTCGACTTTAATTTATAAATTATTATTTGATCAAATTTTACTTTCACGTCGGATAAAACCTTTTAATTCTGGCTTTTCCCTTAACGTCTTATTGATTGGCTCGTATTATTGGTTAATCAATCATGGATTCATGAAAATGTAATAGTAACTATAAACAAATACGTCAAGTGCCGGAGTAAATCAGCGTACGTTTTTTTGCCAATTGACACCTTTTATTATAATAAAGAAGTATGTTTTATACGGCACTAAAAACTCTACACAATGAATTTGTTAGTTAGAAAGTATTACAAATTACAAGTATTCTAATCTAAAAAAAAATAAACATTCATGTCAAAGAAATTTATCACTTCTGTATTTTAACGACATAGTTTACGTTTTATGATCTGCCTTGGATCTATCAACAGAGGTGGTAGTAAACCACTTAACAAGTGTTTCCTATTGAAAGATGTTTAAAAAACGAAAGCTGTAAATTATGTTCAAGTGCCTATTAGGAATAAGGCTAACCAAAGGAGCCCATCGGCTTACATAAAAAGTGAAATATTTATTTATTCCGGTAGGTACAATTTTATGATTTATTTTTTTAGGAAACTCTATCCCTGCTACAACTAATGTTTTATTTTTTATATACCTGTAAAACAAGCAAATAAATAATTATTGGAGCACTTATAATGTATATATAATTAGTAAACGTGGGTAAAAGAAATGTGCTCGAATAATAAAAACAAAAAATGCTAAGCCAAATTTAAACTTTAAAATATCTGATTTTATCCAGGTTTAACAAATAAGAAACTTTATACGCTGACCACCCATTCTTCTATAAATCAATATCCAGTAATTTATTTATAGTATTTTTTACTGCATATTCTCTGTAGGCACATGTTTGATAACTTGAAATAGAATATGCCGTTATTAGTTTATAATTTTCGTAGCAATTTGATCTTTAGATCTCCAATTTCTTATTTTTAATTTTGCTTTCAATTAACTTTTACTTTTCTTTTACTAAGAAAGTAAATTGTGTATTATCATGGAAATTTTTTACTTTCTCATCACCAACTTCAGAAACAAAAGAAACGAGTAAGATAAAAAATGTTTCCCCAAACTGTTAATCGTCAGCCAATAAGATGAAAATCTCTCGGAAAATCCTATCTGTAAAAAGACATTTTAATCGAGGACATCACAAAGACCGACGAATCCTGCTGAAAATTAACTATTCTCTTGAAATCATTTTTTGTGTCAATGAATCACAGTAAAAAAATGTTTAAAAATTCTATAAACTTGATATCTCTTATTTAGTTTTGCTTTAAGTACAATAACTTATGCAAAATAATAACATCTGTGCGCTGTTTCCAAAAATGGTTTGATGGGTTTAATGTTTAATTATATGTTTGTAGACAACAGTATACTACCACATAATAGACTCATGGAATTTATTAAGTTACACCTACACAGACATCCACTAAAGTATAGTAGTATTAGATTATTTTCTCCGTAAGTGCCGACCTCTCTATTAAATACTTATTATTTTTGTAATTGATCTGCTAGCGTAAGAAATATTTTTTTAATTAAATAACGTTTATGACAAAGAGCAATAATTATTATAACAGCCCCTTGAATTAATCTACAGGCCATATTGTAGTCGACAAAGTTAAATGCCAAGTCTTTTCTGTATTCTGTATTTTTCTGCAGATTTACAATATTTTGTTAAATTTGGTGTAAATAATCGCTGTGCAAGTTGCCTGGAAGAATATATTTATTTATATAAATATTTAGACAATTTTCTTTGCTTGATACCTATGATACGTATTGTTTATAAATTATTTAGGTTTTATACAAGCATAGTAATATAATAATGACAAAAATGTCCAATTTTTGATATATTTATATATTGATGCTCCACTTCTGAATTACAAAAATACAAAATCTATTTGACATAAAAACATTGAAACCACTTTAGAACGCTATTATTGTCGAATACTACAAAAATGACTACTTTTTTATAACTAGGGATATGATAAAATATTGGCTCAAATTACTAAATTCATAAGTCCAAAGGAAATGATTGTGGTGAGTTACCTATACAGTGTGTCGCACTTAAGAATGAAACACCCTTATAACTTTTTTCGTTTTTATCCGATTTGAACCAAATTTTACTCAATGATAGATCCCATTAGGATCAACTCATGGCCAAAAATCATTCGCACCCTAGTAGGGCGCGAATGGTTTTATGCAAAGCCACCTGCGATACCAAAATAAACGAAAAAAATCAAGAAAACATATTAGGCATTTTTTTATCGGAAAATTTTACTAATGAAGTTGTTCAGAATTGTCTAAAAACCTTATATCCAAAATCTCATCAAAATAAAAAAATATTGATATTTTGATTTAAAAAATTTTAAGTCCGAAAATATAATTTTACAATATCAATTATCATTCGTATTTGGTTGCAGAGTATTTCTTTAGTTTTTTTTTTATAAAAAATAAAGTATTACAATACAATAACCCATTAAATTATATTTTCAGACTTAAAAATTTTTTCCAACAAAATATTAATATTTTTTAATTTTGATAAAATTTTGGACTTGTTTTGTTGTTTTTAAACAATTCTGAACAACTTACATTAATACAATTTTTGATAAAAAAAATGCCTAATATGTTTTTTGATTTTCACTGTTTATTTTGATATCGTAGGTGGCTTTACATTAGTAAGGGGCAAATCGCTTTTGGGCCATAAGTTGATCCTAATGGACTCTATCTTTGAGTGAAATTTGGTTTAAATCGGATAAAAATGAAAAAAGTTATAAGGGTGTTTCACTCTTAAGTGCGACACACTGTATATATATTTAATTTTCAATAGCGTTCTAAAGTGGTTTCGGTTTCAATGATTTTTATGTCAAATAGATTTTGTATTTGTATGTTCAGAAGTGGAACATCAATATAAATATGTCAAATTAGATATTTTTGCTATTATTATGCTTGTATAAAACCTAAATAAAGTCATTTATAAAAAAATAGTATATACCGTGTGTCAACGAAATTATTAGACAAGTCATAGCATCCAGAACTTTCTAGATATAAAATTGAAATTTGGAGGACATACAGGGGAAAATGAAAATTTTTTGGTATTTGTCACATTTCTGCCATATCCGGTTTCACCGGAAATGACTTCAACTATGGAATTTTAAATGCAACATCCTGTATATTTTATATTTTTGGATTCTAGAGATGATTTAAGGTGCGACTGCACTTATTTGAGAAAGGTTTTAGCCCGCTTGATTTTTTTAGACCTATCTAGATTGGATGTAAATACAAATTAAAGATTTAAGCACATTTGGAGAGTTATAAAAATATATAGGGCGTTGCATTTAAAACTTCATAGTTGAGGTCATTTCCAGCGAAACTGGAAATGATAGAAATGTGAGAAATATCGAAAAATTTGCATTTTCCCCTGTATATTACATACTCCAAATCTCAATATTCATTCTAGAAAGTTCTGCGTCTAATAATTTCGTTGACACCCGGTATAAGAAAATGCATGAGACTAGTTTCCTTAAAAGTATGTCTGCTTGTTTTAAATACTGAAAATTATGGAAAATATTTGCATGCATAATGTTAAAGAGGAAAAACTCTGCTTGTCTACAAAACACAAAACTCCAAGAATGTACTCTAATTTAAATATGCACATACAAGACGAGGAGGTTCCCACAATCTTTATTTACATGTTCTCCAGAAATATCGTTACCAATATGGCCGCCATCTTGGCAAACTGACGGTTAAAACAGTTTTTTTTGCTGGGATGCTTTTCAAAATCAAGAACTTTCCCATGTGAAGTATAGGCGATTTGCTCAGTCTTAAGTATTAACAATAGTAACAATAGAGAAAAAACATTTAAACAAAATATGTAGTCTTTATTCTATACAATATCGGTAATTACTGGTTCTAGGGTCGAACTAACAGGAGAAGAGATAATCGAGAAAAATTTATTTATTTTTCCCAAGACCCCTGCCGTAGCGACAACGATAATTTTGGGGAACACGTGGAATAATGATTGTGGCAACTCAGCAACTCCCATTTGCAATAGAAAAGAAAAGAAATTCTGCCCAGAATTATTGTATAATAACAAATTGTCTGTGCAGATTATAATTTTTTGATTGCTGCGTTTAGAAACTGCAAAAGTGAAATTTTTCAAAAATTTCTGCCTAGCTAGAGAATATGGCTTTTTGCTTTTAAATTCACTACCTACCTTACACATATTGTATTTTTTAATGAATAAAGCCAGTCCTGGCGTAACCTTGTGGCAAAAGTGTGTGCGACGGATTAATTTCAGATTCCTTTTTTGTAAGGTACATGTTTCATTTTTGTAGGACGAAGAATACATATTATAATAAATTACAGGTCGTTGATTTGTGCAAATCTTAGAGAATTCGAAATATTTAGTAGTTTCTGGGTTTTAGGTATTATACAGCGTGTCTCACTTTTAATGGCCCCCCCTTCATAACTCAGTTATTAGTTATTCAATTTCAACCAAATTTGGTTCGGTATCAGTGACCTTTGGTGTGATCTTTTTGAATTAAACAAATCTAATTTTGTCAGTGGCGTGCATTTTTATTAAGAAAAAAGATAGGGCTTTTTCGAGAAGTCATATTAGGCATTTTTTTTTTACAGAAAAAGTAACGCAATATTATTAATCAGCCTGCTTTGTAACCCCCATGTCCAAAGTTTTACGATATCTTTTGGTTAAGGGTTTCCAAATAACGGGCCTAGTAAAAATACATTTTCTTGAGTCGTAAATGTATGTATAACTTAAAAACGGTTTGTATTTCGAAAAAAATGAATTCTTCATTTTCAATTTCAATTGATTTACTCTATGGTGGCGAATCTAAGTATGAAGGATGTCGACTTGTTATCCTTGTCGAAGTTGTGATTAAGGATCGTGTAAGGATCATCAATCAAGATCTACTTGAAATATTCTTCTCGTGGAAAGGTTAAACGGATTTGTTTGAGTTTAAATTCAAATTGGTATATGTGCAGAACTGTTGGAAATTCCACCATCTTGAAAAAAGCATTATTTAATTTTTTTATTTTTTATTTTGTGATGAATTTAGATTAAACCTTTTAGTATACTGGGCACCATTTTTCTTTTTGTATTAAGTTACTTCAGCGTTAGTTTCATTTCACTCACATCAGTTCCCTCCAGGTGCCATTTTTTTATCAAAACAGCCCTTAACTTTCTTTATTCATGTTTTAGTTTTTAATTTCAAAAACAATAGAATTCTTTTTCTTTCCATCATTTATTTGCAGTTCAAATTTCAATACGACCCTACTTTCCATTCTTGAATTATCTTGCTTACAGTGCGACAGAGGACGGACGGACATTTTGAAAATGAATGCGAATACTAACTTAATGGTGTAAGAAAATTTCTCCACAACCACAGCCGATTTACACGATTTTAGAAATCTGCTAGCAAATGCAAAAGGTACACTCTTCTATGGAACGCCGTTTTAATATTTACTCACTATTTATTCTTTTCTAATGTTAATTAGAGATATCACTAATTTAATTTCAGATATCTGGATTTAATTGCTGATATCAGAAATTAATTTCAGATATGAGAAATTTATTTCAGATATCTGAAATTGAATTAGAGATATCACTAATTGAATTTCTGATATCTGAAATTAATTTCAGATATCAGAAATTCAATTAGCGATATCTCTAATTCAATTTCAGATATCCAAAATTGAATTATTTATATGTATATAGATATAATTAAGTAATTAGTAATATGTATATACATATAATAAAGTAATTTTAAGTATCAGAAATGAATTTACAGGTACATTTACAAATTGTAATTTCAGATATCAGAAATTAATTTCCGATATCAGAAATTAATTTCTGATATCAGAAATTGATTTAATTATTTCTATATAGATATAATTAAATGATTAATAATATGTATATACATATAATAAATTAATTACAGATATCTGAAATATAATTAGAGACATCTCTAATTCATTTTCAGATATCGGAAACTGAATTATTTTTATGTATATGGATATAATTAAATAATTAATAATATGTATATACATATAATAAATTAATTTCAGATATCAGATATTAATTTCAGATATCGGAAATTAGCGCCATCTAGTGACCAGTAGCATAGATAGGAGATATCTTATTTAATCTGGCAACACTGTATTCTGACTAACTGCAAATAGTGCTAATTCTTGGCGTAATATAATTTGAAAATACTGCAATGAATAGGTATTCTTTGTTTAAACTTTTTAAACATTACACGGTATTTTATAACACTGGGAAGAAGTTGATAACACAACCGCAAAATCGCTTAACAGCGCGCTCTTTTATCATCATGAAACAGTTAAGAATTACGGTGTTGCCAAGTATTTATTTTATAGTTGTTAACCTATTGTTCAGTAGATGGCGCCATTTTCTGATATCGGAAATTAATTTCTGATATCGGAAATTAATTTTTGATATCGGAAATCAATTTCTGATATCGGAAATCAATTTCTGATATCAGAAATTAATTTCCGATATCAGAAATTGATTTTATTATATCTATATAGATATAATTAAATGATTAACAATATGTATATACATATAATAAATTAATTTCAGATATCTGAAATATAATTAGAGACATCTCTAATTCAGTTTCAGATATCAGAAATTGAATTATTTATATGTATATAGAAATAATTAAATAATTAATAATGTGTATATACATATAATGAATTAATTTCAGATATCTGAAATTAATTTCAGATATCAGAAATTATTTTCAGATATCTCAAATTGATTTAATTATATCTATATAGATATAATTAAATTATTAATAATATGTATATACACATAATAAATTATTTTCAGATATCTGAAATAGAATTAGAGAGATCTCTAATTCAATTTCAGATATCTGAATTAGAATTAGAGATGTCTCTAATTCAATTCCAGATATCTGAAATTAAATTAGTGATATCTCTAATTAACAGTAGAAATGAATAAATAGTGAGTAAATATTAAAACGGCGTTCCATACTCTTCTGCGAAGAACACTCAATATGGATGGACAAATCGTGCTCCTCACCGGCGTGCGTGTCTCATATGTAAACCGAGAACGAGTAGCCTGTCTGCTGTCGATGTACCCACCATAATCAATCAATATTTTTCGTGTAATTTTCTTTAAGCATTGTTGGCACGAATAATTCGAAGAACCTTATGAATATCACCTTTGCTGAATGTCAACTGGAATACTACTGGATATAAATATTTCAAACAAATTCGAGTTAGGTCATAATTTATCGTTTGCACAATTTATTGCAACACTTGTAATTAGATTGTCTGCTCACAATACCGTAAAATAATAAATAGAATTTGATTAGGGTTAGAGAGCGTAGATAAGGCAGCGAGTAAGGTGAACCGTTGTTCGTGCCGAATAGGTGGCAGCACCGGTGGAATGCGGGGTCAAAGTTGGAGGAGCGCATCGCTCTGGCGTAATTAAGTCTCCCCGCGATCTGAGCGCTCCCTACAACTAATAGATATAATAACGGGGCGGGGAGCACTGTAATTGCCGGGTACGTTGCTGATTTATACGTACTCTCCGTCTGAGAGACCATACAGCAAACCAACTTCCACATAACACTAAAAACTACCTACCAGAAATTTTTACCTTGGGTGCTTGTAACTTTGATATTTTAATAATACTCCTTGACATATCTTAAAAGGGATTTTTAGTTAAAATCTGCTCAAATGAGGAATCCATTTATCATACCTGAAAATAGTCAACCAGCTTTATGAAGTCTGTAAACGTAAGGCAGTTTCATTCTAACTGGCAACAATCAATAGGAATGTAGCAGCAAAAATACGAGGGACCCCAAGGATCGCTTCTGGGGCCACTGACGAGATTTATCTAATTTAATTTAATAACTCGGAAGTAAATTCCAATATAAGCTATCGTTGATAATTAATTTCAAAGATTCGTGCACACACCACAAAAGCCTTTGGTTTTTTGTTAAAACTGGTTCTACGTGCGTTTTTTCAGGCTATGTTCAAGTATTTTAAAAATTATGTGGTCAAGAAAACATGCACATAAAACATCTTCTGAATAGGATTTTCAACAATGTTGGTTATTGTAATTTTTTTTCACGGATAGGGAATCGAAGAGGAGTACAAATACCTTCGTGTAATATGAGTTTCATTCAAAACAATCGTTCTCTCTACATGATCCATAAATCGGGCTCTAACGGGTTTTTAATGCCTTCATATCAATATCCAGTTCCTTATGAAGTAACTGGGCATCTGTATCTTATGTAAATTTGCGAAACTTGTCCACATGCAGATGCCAGAAGTCGCTTTTGCATCAAATGAAGACATTAAGAAATGTTTCAATCTGACTTAAATTCATTACTATACCGGCAACTTATTCATCTAGTCATGAATACATCAAGCAATGTCATGCAAATAACTCTCAATCTCACAGCGTGTATTTCAGAGTAGCCATAATTTTTGTTCGCTATAACACTTTAGAGCCAGTGAGTTAGTTACTTGTATTGATATTCAAAAATATTTAAACGTATATAAATAATACGTAGGTATATGTATGTCTAATGTTAGAATGTTTTAATAGTGAATTAAGTTGTATACAAATCAAATTGTGTTATGAACTAATAATTCACATGTGAGTAAAGTTATAAATATAACTCGAAAGCATTTCTGCAAATAAAAGTGTTAGAAACAGAGGCGACTAATCTAGAAAAATATTTGATGTCGTTCCATCAATGGTCACTGGTCACTACTAAACATACTAACATTTTCCTATGCATACATGTTACATAAAAGAATCAAATGCCTATGTACAATGTGGTCAATCAAAGTTACCCTGCTCCAGATTTATTTAACAAAAAACAATTGAGTTTTTGAGTTATCCAAACAAAACAGAAACGACTGTGAATACCAAAACTGGACGACTGAAGATGTTCTATTTTTTATGGAATCAGAATTGGTCGTAGATCAAACGACTATCGAGGCAGACATATAAAGAAGAAGAAGAAATCTACAAAGAGAACATTATTATTGTCTTTTAAATCAAAAGTAACACACACTTAAATATAGAGATGAAGGAAGAAAATTAAAGAAGAAATCTACAAGATCATGAAATTGTCTTTTAAATCCAAATTAACACACACTTAAATATGGAGATGAAGGGCGAAGATTAAAGAGGAATAAGAGGAAAAATCTACAAGTAGAACATAATTACATACTGCCTTGTAAATCAAAAGTAACACACACTTAAATATGAAGATGAAGGAAGAAGATTGAAGATGAAGATAAATCTACAAGGGGAACATAATTATTGCCTTTTAAATCAAAAGTAACATACACTTAAATATGGAGATAAGGAAGAAGATTAAAGAAGAAGAAGTAGAAATCTAGGAGAACATAATATTGCCTTTTATAAACTACTCTCAGATCTGAAAATGTAAAGGAACTGTGATAGAAAATATTCCCTATGTTTCTTATTGAATGACAAAATTTAACTAGTCGTTGGTATGTTTGCTACAAAACCCATAGTTAGCTGTGGATGAGTGTAATGGAAGATGATTTTATTTGTATTCACGATAATGCACCACCACATACCAGCAGAGAAACTTTCTGGAAATAGAATCTGTTTACCATTAAACACTTATGCGACATGATTGAAAGAAGAATTAAAGCATGAAAAAGTACAGGTATAGATAATGCGAAAAACTCATTCAAGCTGCTTTGAGAAATTGAGCAAACTACTCCAAGAAGAAATCGACAATTTCCCTAGAAGCTTTTAGTACTTAACACCCAGTTCACATGATTGTCAACATTTTATAGAATTTAATCCCACTTGTCATTCTGACTTCTGCTGCTGCTGCTAAAATTTTCAATCAAGTTTAAATGAGGAACATGCCGCTGAATACACCTCTCAATATAGTCTTCCAACTACCACAATTATCGCAATGATTTGGTTTCAAGCTATGCACCTCCTAGGATTAGATGTGATGTTATTGAATCGGAAGCATTATACGAAATTTTTCTTCTTGGCATCTTCTATCAACATTTTTCAAATGGTGTTCAAACTCATCAATGAACATGATTATTTAGCAACTCTGGTCGCATGATTAGGAAAATGTCAAATGTTGAATTTAAACCCATCGGGAAGCTTCTTCTCTTATGTTAGCATTTCATAATGCAGCTTATGAATATTGTAATTGATATAATTTCCCAAATCTATGCACTACCTCCTTGAATCAGACATCTTTTTCCTGGTACAGAAGCATCAATATTATATTCTTTTTGATTGTATCCAAACAAAATTTCTCAGTAGCATTTAAACGCTTCAGTTAATAAGGGATCTTTAACAAGATTAGGAGATTGCCAACATTTTGTGGAATTTAATCGTACTCGTCGATCAGAGCTTCTTCTAGATATTCAACTGTATTTGTAGCAGCACGTTGTTGGTTGCACCTTTCAGGATAGTCATATAAATGTCCTAATTATCGCAATGATATGACTTCCTAAAAATAGACACTATCCTATCTCCTAGGAGCAACTTGATTTTTCTAGAATGGAAGTGACCCCGCTCTTCCTGTCATCTTCTAACAAAATTTGTTACACTGATCAGTTTTTGCCTGGCGGATTTTCAAATTTTGTTGAATTCAATCCACTTGTCAGTAGGAGCTTCTTCCAGATTTTCAGTTGTATATGCAGGAGAAGCAAAACATTCTTGAAATAGAAACTCATCAGTGAGTTCGCATGATAAGGAGATTGTTAACAGTTTGTGGAATTTAATCCGACTTGTCCAATAGGAGATTCTTCCAGATCTATAAACTGAAAACGTTACTGAATCATCTTCTATTATAATTTCATAAATGACTTAATTGTCGTGAAGATGCAATTGCCCAAAGCTATATGCCACCTCCGCATCAGGCGTGGTCTTTCATGTTGTCGTCTCCAAACAAAATATTGGAACTCATCAGTGAGCAGAGCAATTCTTTATTCTTTATCGACTCAGAGTGATAAGAAGTAAATCCAGTTATCCTGTGACTTAGTAATAAATTTGGTTTAAAATACGATCTACCTATATTACTTATATTATTTACCGACATAGTAGGATCTGTTGTTATTTCTTCTTGATATATGGTGGAATTGTTAGGTCATTGTTTAAAAATTGCACAAAACTAGTAGCATGGTAATTCCGAAAAAAGTTATAAATGTAGTAATTTATTTCAACGTCTCAAAGAAAATGATCATTTTGGAATTTATTAAATCTGATGACGACCACAATGAGATTTAAGGAACTAGAATCAACCGTTGCAAAATCGAACAAATATGTTGAGGTGTTACACGTTTCGAAAATTAACCAGTTTAAGTTGTCATATTTAACATTGAGAATTAATCGAACCATTTATATTATACCTATATGTATAGATGTTTATTTTGATTTGTACGAAACAGGTTTCGCCATTGTAAAATTACTTACAGTCAGACAACATAATGATCAATAAACGATATATTAAATTAGAACAAATACCATAAATGACAGTTGTTATATAAGCTCTAAATGTTCTTAGATAGTAAATCTGTCTGTGTTCCCTATTAAACCAATTCTCACAAGGTAGGTAAAGTCCGTGAGCAGGTTTTTATAACTTATCAATGTCTAGTCACTATCGTAGCAAACAATCAGATATCTAAACTAGTAAGATGTCAACTAAGTCTGTTATTAATTGGCAATCGGTTATAACTGACAATTAGACCTAAATGAGTGATGTATGATGAACTCCATGACGCTAGAATTTTCCGAGACATTCCTAACGTCTAATCCTTACCTGGCTCACATCGACTGATGTTACTTCCGGGACAAGGCCGTGTTGAGTATCCATCGATAGTTTTATTTGTATCTTATTATTATCCTCTTATTCTCATACACCAAATATACGAGTTGGTATATTTAACCTAGTCGGATCAGACCACGTCATATATCAAGCTATAAATTTAATGAATTCCGTAATGTTTAAGCTTCAACACTGGTTAAAAATTTTTATCAATTCATATGAGCTTTAGATGTAGTTGGTGTTAATACACACAAAGTTTGTACTACTCCGATTATAAGGAATTACAGAAATTTTAAAAATTTTTACCTATAGTTGAATGTATAGAAAATAACTTGAGAAATAATTTCTTCATAAAATTATGTATCTTATTAAAACAAATGTTTATAACAAGTAAAAGGACCATTTTTCTATATAATGACAATAATTTATAACCAGGGTCGTTCTTAGACCCTCTGTCGCTAATTTGAATTAGAAAAAAAATCAAAATAGGTACAAAACTAGAAGTAATGGACAAATTTAGATTATTATAATAAAATAAGACTGGGACCAGACCTAGTCCCCACTTAAGACCGGCCCTGTCTATATTACTATACGGGTACCTAAAGATGTTAAACAATAAACAGAAGGTTTCATCTTAATTGGTCTAACCATTTTAAAATTAAATATGTTTATATTGCTTAAGGTATCTAAAAAACAAAAATATACAAAAAGTGACCTACATAAAGCCGAAAATATAACTAACTGAAGCAATAACATTTTTGTAAAATTGAATGACATTCCGGTTTGGTAATCGTGAATTGTTTATAATTGTGAGATAATAAAGATTTATAAGAGAAAGTATCTAAATAGTAGAGTGAAGTCAAGTTGTTTTGGTACCACGCCTCTTGAGTTGCCGTCAAACTGTAAAGGCCTGTTATTTTCTGAGAAGTTAAATTAATTGAGTTTTTTCAACGGACTTAAGCGATTCTACCGTCTTCTATAATGATTCTTGGGTCGACTTCTTCAGTAAATGCTAGAGGTCTACCGTTTCTAAAATTATTATTTATTAAATTATTGGACGTTTGACTTCTTGTAATTAACTTTTTAATATTTTTTGGGAAAAACATGTAATATAGTTGAACATCGCTTGTAATTTTCAATATTATAGGGTTGCGGTTGATATAAAAATTACCACCGATCTGTCGGTACGTCAGCGGCAATTAACTGTACGACCACATTGTTTTAAAACTAAAATGAATTATTTTCTCATCAATTTGCGACATTGGAATTTGATAGGAATAAAACTAGTTGTCTTCCGAATATGATGAATATGTTTGAGATTTAATTTTTTTACTCTTCATTCTTCAGTGTCGAATACTTGACCTGCATTATTGTTTTATTTTCTGTTACAGACATTGATGAATGCGCCTCGGCACCATGCCAGAATGGAGGGAATTGCATGGACCTAGAAAATTCTTTTAGATGTAATTGTTCAAGTGCTTGGGAGGGCAACGTCTGTCAATTCGGTATGTATAAAACAAAATGCAATCGATCTGTTTTAACTTTCCTGTTGTTTGTAGACGCAGATGAATGCCTAATAAATCCGTGCATCAATGCAATGTCTTGCACAAATCTGGTCGGTGATTACCACTGCAAGTGCCGGGTGGGGTGGATGGGGAAGAACTGTGACCAAAATATCAACGATTGCGTTGGACAATGTCAGCATGGGGCTACATGCATCGATTTGGTTAACGACTATCACTGTGCTTGCCAGCCGGGATACACAGGTAAGTCCAGAAAATTTAGTAGGTAATCTATCAATAAATAAGTACAATAATAATAAATGAAATCAAGTCAGTAGCTAATGAGAATTTTGCAAATTTTTTTTCCCACCGTTACAACTGTCTGAAGTCTGTCCATAGTAACTCTGGTTTTTCATTAAGTGAGTATGTTAACTTTTTACAATTATTGATAATAATTTAATCAAACGCTTTTATAAGAGAAAATGATACAAATTTTACTGTTTCAATATATTAACTCATTCATCTCTAATCGCTAAGTGAAGATATTATCATTCACCCCGAATTCAGTTGTTACCATCCATACATCGAGTATATTTCCTCTTCAGTTTAATTTCTGTTCAATCTGTGTGGTGGTTTAGCAAAATTGGAAAAGATTTATGAGGGTGATTTATATGTTTACTTTTATAAATAAATAAATTTCAAGCTCTATTTTATGTATAATACATGCTAATTCAAAGAATAAGAATTACACGTAAAAAGTGACTCAGCTTAAGACGTTTTGCGCAATTCGATAATTAGAAAAGGTACCAAAAATTTTCGCAATTCGACTGATATTGAAATACAATTAAAAATCGGTCGTCTCCATCAGTCCTATTTATTAGCAGAATAAAAATAAAATTCAAATACCAGCTTGTTAGAGCCGGCCCTGGGTCATCACTTAAAGGAAACAGTGGATAATTATGGTAAGAGATGAAAGTTTAAAATAAACCTACATGCAAACTAACCATTTGCTGGTTCACGATTCCGCATAAACTTGATATTATACAATTATTAACACTCCCTTGTGACTACCGCACATGCATATTGTTGGCAGATTATACCTCAAAAATACGTATACATTTTTCTGGTAGTGTAGTCAGTGCAGTGCATAATTAGCTATCTTTTAATTTAATGTCAGTAATCAGAACACCCGTTCTTGTCCTTCGATGGTGGTAGTTGTTTAAATGTAAGTACTAAAAATTAATAACATGTATTTGTTAACATTTTTTACAAAAGATTTTTTTTACTATGTAGCACAGATGATGCACATGTATGAACGATCTTTGCATATTGGAATATTGTGGTCTGCTGGTACTTTTTGTTCTGTTGTAATTCGTAGTTACTGGTCACGCTATAAACCTACCCTACAAGATATAGAAAGAGTATCCTCTAAGTTCGTTAATCGTTCGCCAATACTTTCGACACTGAAACAGTTACCATGTGCAGCCGATGTTGATATTCGGTAGTAACAATAATAACCGGTCGATGATGTGATGCCTTTGTTATTAACGTCATACGTCGGACATATACATTAAATCCCACTTGAGGTTCTTAACTATTTTCCTGTGACATTTATGTACAGTATTACTCAGACGTCTTCGTCATTGATCGCTGATGAAATGTTGATTTGGAAACACCCAAAGAAGTAACACGAAAGGATCAAAATATTTTTGACAAATAAAAAATTATTTCCCAACTGGTCAAAATTCCCCAAACTGCTTCAAGATTGGGGGAGGCTCTCCCTCCACTCTCACTAATAGCTCCATCCCTTTACTTAACTATCTTAACTTCGACAAAGAAACTGTTTCAACGAATCATATTATTAGTTCTAAGATTTCGTTTAGACATCTTCATTATTATTGTATTTATTAGGTACTTTACTTCCAATTTCTCATAATACGTCATGATTCTAGTTTATTGCTTTTTCCTCAGGGAGAGATTGTCATACGGACATCGACGATTGTGCCTCAAGTCCATGCAAAAACGGAGGGGAATGTGTGGATCAAGTAAATGGATATAGATGTATCTGCCCTGTCGGTATCACTGGACACGAATGCGAGGTAAGAATATCAATTGTTTTAATCAGGTAGTACGTAGCTTCTAATTCCATCAAGTATTTATTGCTGCCTTAGAATAATTTATAAAACTTTAACGAATTGACAAATTGTAAACAAATGACCAGCTCACAACCATCATTTACAGCACAAATAAGCAGTAACCTCAAGAGAGGATATTAAGGATAATGACCAACATTTACTTATTTCTTGCGGCAAACAAATCATTTAAGTCGCTAATGCATACTGCAATAAGAAACACCGAGATGCCTTTGGCGACATTTAAGTAGATAATCGGCCTACATCAACAATAAAGACTCGACGAAACAACAGCGGAGGCGGCGATCTCACACCTGACTCGGCATAGGGATTTTAGATATTGGCCCTCTTTACCGTGCACCTGTTATACATTATTTTTAATGGCTGTAAAATACAGTGGTCATGTAATGACGTTTAGACAAGTTGTTGTAGGCGGACGTATGAATAATGCATGACGCAAAATGAATAAAATTGAGTTGCATGTCTGAAGCTTTGATATTCATTCGATTATCTCTTTCTCTTACAGAACGATTATGATCATTGTAATCCGGACCCCTGTCAGAATGGAGCACCATGCTTTAAGACGCAATCAGACTATTACTGCCATTGCCCAGAAGGATGGCAGGGAAAAAACTGCAGCCAAGCTAGAATTATGTGTGATAACCCTCCGTGCGATGACGGTAAGATTTTCCCATATTTGTATAATTGTTAAGAAGTTTAATAAATGCACCATGCATCTATAATAACTAATATCTTAATTAATCAACGATGTAGCGCATTTTTTGTTTTGAGTTTAAAAAGCCACGAAAAAACCTTAAAACGTAATATCTCTTCGCTGATTTGGGGCTGTTTAAAGACACAGCCCAAGCGACTCGTTGAGAGAGAGGTTTGAAGGAAAATATTGGTTATTTTTGGTCCATAACTAAAAAAAATTTCTTAATTAATAATTTACCAAAAAAATTGATGACCTAGGTAAGTTAAACCAGTGACGCATAAAACTGCAAAAATAGGAAAAAACATTGGTGTAATTATTGAAGCCAGAAACTGTTAAAATATGAGTGGGGGCGGCACTAAATTTTTCAGTTGCAAGTCGATTGATCAATTAATTCGCTTGCAATTTCATCAAAATCTTCCTCTATGGCTATGTTTCTAATTTACTATCGGATTCTGTATATTACGTTAAGAATTAGTTAAAATTAGCCCATCGCATGTATCGAATACTTATTATTTCAATCAGCAATAGCAGCGATGAAAGAACAAAAGAACAGTATCGCCCTCTGGTAACGACCACCCATATTTCCAACATATTCTAATTTCAACAACGTACGTCTTATAATAATTCATAAGTCATTGGTTAAGCAGTAAGACCAATTATGAGTTTTTATTAGAAAATTACTATTTGAGCTATTAAGTTATTTAAATTGCAGAATCTGGAATCTGTTGATTTCATATTTTTAACTTTAATTATAGTTATCTATGTATGGCTACAGTTTTTTTGATAATCAAAATAGTAAATATCCCCCCCCTCCTCTCTCTCTCTCTCTCTCTCTCTCTCTCTCTCTCTCTCTCGACTCTTATATAAAGCTCTTTTGAGAAAAAAAATTTAATATATCGTTTTTCTGTTTTTACTTTGATATTTTCTCTGGTGAGTAGTCTAAATGGAAGAAACGTACAGAATTCAATAGTAAACAAATTGTCTTACTGAACACTCTGAACAGTACACGAGTTTACGGTTTGCTAAAAAAATGGTACCTATACTGAATTATTATTTAATATATGTTCATTAGTAAAGTTGGAAACCCCATTCGCACCATCTTTGAAGATCCGGTACGCATTTTACAAAATCAGTTTATTAAAACTTTTAGTTGCGACTTCAATTAGACACTATGTTTACCAGACAAGTAACGGACGCTGGACTGGTCCGGCTCCATTTCTGCCACAGTAGGGTGCCACAGACCCCCATAGCGTTAGCTCCCCACTTCAGGTGTCTTGAAAATTACCTGTCAACCCGAGCGGTGTCTGAAGAGATTCATACCGATCATATGCCGACCGCGGTTGCTTAATGTTGGGTTATTTCAAATAATAATAATAATTTTTATTGGTTTGTTGTTGTAGCCATTTATTTAAGGGTCATGTAAAAAGAGACTTGCAAAAATGTTAATTTAAAGTAAATTGTAATTTTAATATGCGGAATTACGGAGTACTATTGGATCTTTCTTTTTGATCCATGCAGGAAAGAATTCGGGAAAGTTGTATTTTAATTTTTTCATACTACTTTTAAATTAATAAAGTGTCACGGATAAGACGTTCTTAATGTAAAAAACTCAATGTATTAAATTTTCGGAAACATGTTATCCGCAGCTCCATAACGAATAACGATTATAAACGCCCCAGTAATGAAACTGATCCCAGGGCTCCCGAAGATATAAACTCGACAAACTCGTCACTGATCTGTATTAGTAAACTTATCAATACTTGATAATTAATAATTATAATTAGGCTATTGACTATGTAATTAAATAAGGAACTAATTCGTTAAAGGTATTTTATTGTTTCATATGTTCAATTAATTGTACCCGAAAAATGATAAATCCACAAAGTAGGTATTAAATTTAGGCTTGGATTTTTGAGAACGGAGTAAATTTGTCCTCTTTATAGTTTTTTAACTATAACTCAAGAATTATGCATTTTTAGTAGGTACACATATTATTATACACTACTATTTTTGGTAGAGAATCAAATTTCCTTTCGAAATGGCACTTTAAAAAGTCACAAATAACTTTTTTTTCAACAAAATAAATCAAAACAACTATTTAAAATAAAACCAAAAAATTTCATTTTATTTTTGTGTATAACTTTTTTTTGAGTGGATTTAGTTATAGGTATTGATTCACAAAAAAGGAAGCTGATGTAATTCCCGTCAAAGTGATGCCCGAAAAAATTTTTGATAAAAATATAAAGGTAAACAGTGGTAAAATCTTAAAAAAAGTAGGTAACTTTCAACGATTGTATCTCAGCCAATTTTTATCAAATATGCTTTTATCGCGCACCATTTTGACGGGAATTACGTGTGCTTCCTTTTTCTGTTAACCAATACCTATACCTAAATCCACTCTGAAAAAAATTATACGCGAAAATTTAAAAAAAAATAATGAAATTTTTCAGTGTTACCTATTTTAAAGTTTTTTGACTTGTTTTGTTGAAAAAAGTTTTTTGATTTTTAAAGTGCCATTTCGATAGAAAATTTCATTCTCTACAAAAAATCGTAGTATGTGTACTTAAGTAGGTATACCGGGTGGCCACGATTCAATGTACGCCCCCAATTTTTTGGTTGTCTTTGAATTTAAAAATTTCGTTTTCGGATACAGTTAAGTAAGTTGCACCAATTCCCCTAACAACTTCGACTCCGCCCCATAAACACGTTAGTCCGAGACGGAGCGTCGACCGTCGACCCGTTCTATTCAGGGGAGATGTGTGCAACTTACTGAACTGTATCCGAAACAACTGAGTGGCCAGACGTGTATATTACTGTATATCACTACTATTATTTAAAAAAAGACCCCCAATTTTGACCATTTTCGACTTTTTTGAATCCATAATTTTTAAAAATGGCCCTGATGAACGGAGTAAAGGTCAAAAATGCCATCTTTGACCATTTTCGATGGTCTAATAAAATTTTAGCTTTGGTCGTTCGTCATTTATACCAATTCCATCGTAAAGTATTACTAATTTACCTTACAAACTCATCTGGATTCGTCCTAATCCGACTTTTTATTGCCGAGATATAACAAATTTTATGGATCATCAAAAAATTTTTATAGATCATCAAAAACGGTATTTTCGAAGAACTGTACCCCATTTATATCGATAACGTACCTTGCTACGCAAACTCCTGCATTTATAAGGTTGTCATTGCTCTGGCGATCTAATATTAACTAATACTGTTAATTAATTTTAGACTGTAAATTATAGGTATTCTCGTTCTTTGCGGAAAATCGATTTGGTAAATTTTAAAGCGGCATAACTTAAATAAAAATGATGAGAAAAAAAAGAAAAACGAATGTTCGCCTACCTTTAAAATCCTCGGCAATGTGTAAGATTGTAATGTGTTGAAAGGGACGTCCCTGGAGTTGAGTTGTTGTTTGCGGTTAAAATATTTGTAGAAAAATCGAGATAAAATGTAGCACAGCACTTGTCACCAACGTCTTCAGAATGCTTTCTTGATCCACTGCCGTCTGCGCAGTTGCAGACAGGCGAACATGAATATCGCGGTAAAAAATTATATATATATAAAAAAAAAAACTAGAAATATACTAAAAATCCTACCTCCAGATTTCTTTTATTTTGTAACATTACAAAAAAAGTAAAAAAAAACGAATTTATATAAATTCCGATATAAATTCTATACCTATACCTTAACATACTACCCACCATTTTTGTTAAATAGGGATTTAACAAAAAACTAAAATAATGAAATTTTGAAAAGCGAGAAAAAAAGATATATAAAAAAAAAATAATAATAATAAAAAATGTTATGCCTCTGGCAGAGGACATAGTTTAACTAAAGGACGTGAATATGTCCCTTGATTGGTCCTCACTTCGGCCACGCGGGCAACACCATCGGATCCATTAAACAGTTTAACAACTCTAGCTAATTTCCAAGACATAGGCGGTAAATTGTCTTGTTTTATTAATACTAAAGCGCCCTCTTTTAATGTAGTACCCGGAGCATTCCATTTAAACTTTTGTTGTAAGGTGTGCAGATATTCTTGGTGCCACCTTACCCAAAAATCTCTGTGCAAACGTAATAAAAGCTGATATCTATCAAGACGAGTTAATTGTAAATGAGATAAGTCCGGATCTGGAACACAAGTCAGAGGTTGAAGCGTTAAAAAATGTCCCGGAGTTAAAACCGAATAATCGTTTGGATCATTACTCATTGAGCATAAAGGACGGGAATTTAATAGGGATTCGATTTGTATAATGATTGTATTTAATTCTTCGTATGTCAATCGTTGTGCACCAACGACACGAGATAGGTGAGTTTTCACGGACTTTATGCCCGCTTCATGCAATCCGCCAAAGTGGGGTGCATGCGGAGGATTAAAATTCCACTTAATTTGTTCCTCGATAGCGGCTGACTTTAGAATTTGAAGCAAGTATTTGTTAGCACCAGTAAAATTAGTCCCCTGATCCGTTCTAATTTCAGTACATCGGCCTCTACGAGCGATAAATCTGCGAAAAGCGCATAAAAAATTTTCACTGGTCATATCACTCGCTAGTTCTATATGTATGGCTTTTGTCGCAAAACATACAAATACACAAATATAAGTTTTAAATACCTTTGCGCCTCTAGATTTGTTAGCGGTTGTAAAAAACGGTCCCCCAAAATCAATAGAAATAATTGAAAAGGGTTTTACTTGAGAAACACGGTTGGCTGGCAAATTACCCATAATAGGTTGAATAGGTGAAGGGTTAAGTCGAAAACATTTAATGCATTTGGACAATACTTTCTTTATCGCGCGTTTGGGAGATAATATCCAATAATTTTGAGATATTAAGTATTGCGTTGTTTGTACACCGGGGTGACAATATTTATGATGAGTATAAGCTATGATTAAATCTGTTAAATGACTCTTTTGAGGTAAAATAATAGGGTATTTTTTATCGTAATTTAACAGAGAGTTTTCGAGTCGTCCTCCTACTCTGACAATACCAGAATCATCAACAAATGCTCCTAACCGGCGAAAAGGTTTTGATAAGCGAGTTTTAGCGATAATATTGTCTATTTCACAAGAAAAATGTTGCTGCTGGACATGTTTAATAAAAACTATTAATGCCGCTTGTAAATCATATATAGTAAAATAAGAAGTTTGTTTATTATGCGGATTTTTTAGATTGAAAATAAACCGTAGTACATAAGCACAAACTCTTTGCAGTTTGTCTAAGGAGGAAAATTTCTCTAAAAGGTTGTCTAAAAAATCTGAGTTCGTAGTAGACATGAGAGCAATCTTTCTTTGTTCATTTTTAACAATAATTTCTTCAACTTGTGCGGAAAAATTTTGTGTAGGCCAGTCAGAATATGGTTTTTTAAGAAAAGGTGGACCTACCCACCACTGACGAAAATCTACAAATTCTGAGGGCAGAAGGCCCCGAGAAGCACAGTCAGCTGCATTATTTTTCGAAGAAACGTGCTGCCAGTTAGCGTTTGGTAACCTTTCTTGAATAAGGGAAATGCGGTTTGCCACAAATGGCTTCCAACGATGGGGAGACGAATTTAACCAATGCAAAACTACGGTAGAGTCAGTAAAAGCGAAAATATTTTTGAAAGTAATTCGTGCAGCGTACGTTTCTATTACGAATTTAATTAATTTTGTAAGCAAATAAGCACCACAAAGTTCGATTCGAGGAATAGACAAACGCTTCAAAGGTGCGACTTTCGATTTCGCACAAAGTAAAACAATATGAGAATCATCTTTGGCGGTAATTCGGGCATAGACACACGCTGAATATGCTTTAAGCGACCCATCAGAAAATCCACATAAATCGATATAGTCGTAGTCGGAATTAAAAATATGTCGCGGTATTTGTATAGAGGATAGAAGCGGTAAATGAAATTTATATTTTTCCCAACGATCTAAAATATTTTGCGGGGGTGAGTCATCCCATTCTAAATGTAAGGACCATAATTGTTGAATTAATAATTTAGAAACTAAAGTAACTGGCGTTAAAAACCCAAGTGGGTCATAAATTCGTGCAAGCTCAGATAAAATATTTCTTTTAGTACATGGTTTGTCCAAAGGTCGAACTGAATAAGAAAAAGTATCTTCCAAGGGATTCCATTTAAGACCTAAAACCTTTATGGTATTTTCAGTTTTTTCGTCAAAGCATAACGAGTTACTATGTATTACATCTTGTGGCAAATCACATAAAAGGCGTTTACTGTTAGAAGCCCATTTTCTGAGTTCAAAACCTCCGAGTTTAAGTAAAAGTGTAAGGTCATTTTGTAATTTAAGAGCTTCTTCAACAGAGTTACATCCGGTCACAACATCATCAACATAAATATCTGACAAAAGAACGTTCGCGGCCGAGCTAAAATGTTGGTTTTCGTCATTAGCGAGTTGCATAATTGTTCGAAGTGCTAAATAAGGAGAACAATTGACACCAAAAGTTACGGTTTTCAAGAAATATTCTTTAAGAGGTTCATCTGGTGAAAATCTCCATAAAAGTCTTTGAAAATTATAATGAGAAGGGTTTATTAAAATTTGACGATACATTCCCTTTATGTCTGCAGTCATAACAACCGGATGTAATCTAAAATTTAATAATATTGAAGAAATATCCTTTTGTAGTTTTGGACCAGTCATTAAAGTATCATTTAAAGATAAATTATTAGAATCCTTTGCGGAAGCGTCAAAGACAATGCGTACGCGGGTAGAAATAGAATCTGGTTTAAAAACACAATGGTGCGGTAAGTAATAAGCGTTATCATCACGAGTGGAAACTAATTGCATATGTCCATTATCTAAATATTCCTGAACTATTTGACAATATTCCTTATAAAGTTCTGAATTTGATAGAAGTCTTCTTTCTAGCGAATAGAATCTACGCAGTGCGGGCAATTTAGAATTTTCAAATTTAGGCAAATTATTATTAACAAAAGGTAATGATACAACATACCGTCCCGAATCTAATCGGAAAGTGGTATCAGAATAATATTTTTCACATTGGTTATCTTCAAGGGACATACTCTGTTGTTGCGGTATTTCTTCTAAATTCCAAAATTTATTAATACTATGGTCTAGTTGATTACAATCGCGAGTTGTGAAAAATGAATTAATTGGATAGAAAGAATTATAAACATTAGATATTTCACCCATAAGAACATAACCAAATGTAGTATTTATTGCGGTAGGTAAAGTAGCATTCTGTGCGGGAATTTGACCATCAATTAAAATTCTATTGAAAATATTAGCTCCTAAAATTAAATCAATCGGACTAGATATATTAAAATTCGGATCAGCTAAGTTTATATTTTTAATATGGTTCCACTTACTAATATCAAAGTCACAGACTGGCATATCCGAGCAGATTTTGTCCAACACAATCGCGTGAATATCATACGTGGGAAACATTTTATTTAGCGGCCTAATTGTAAATATAACCTCACCGATATTTGAATTAGTTTTCATTCCTCCTAAACCAGAAATATTAATATAACACTGTCTCATATTTAAACCCAAACGTTGCACACAAGTTTTCGATATGTAACACGATTCACTGCCCGAATCCAAAATCGCACGAGCCATTTGAAAATTTCCAAACCCGTCGCGAATATTAATTTGAACTGTGGACAAAAGTACCACGTTAGTATTGTTTACGTTTCCAAACTGGCAAAAAGTGTGTGACACAGGACCGGGCGTTGCGATTTCATTGTGGGTTCTAGATTCGCGATTAGAATTTTGAGACTGATTATTTATTTCAATAATTGGAATTTGAGATGAAGTATTTTGTTCAGTGGAGACTAGAGGTATATTTGTATGAGGATTGGTTGGTCGAATATTACGTGTGTAATGTAATAATGAATGATGTCGCTGATTGCAAGTTTTACATGTAGAATTTGAATTACAATTTGAAAACATATGACTATGACTCAAACAATTAACACATAATTTGTGTTGTTTAATTAAATTATAGCGTTCATGAGGATTTTTATTGAGCAAAAAAGGACAATTATAAATTAAATGATCAGAGGTATTACAAAATATGCAAGAGCGGTTGTTATTATTTTGTTTAGATGCGGTTAAAAAAGAGCTACTTTTACGTGAAGTATTTTGAGGTGAATTATTTTTATATCGATCGTTAATATAATTTTTGGGACGGTGAATAGAAGAACTGGAAGTAGAGGAAATGGTTTCATAAGCAATACACTGTTTCGAAATAAACTCTTTTAAAATTTCAAAGCTTGGCATAGCTGTAGATCCATATTGTGTTTCAAACCTAGATATTAATGTAGGATCTAAACGTTTTAAAATCATATAGGATAAAATGAAATCCCATTCGTCCACTGGGAGTTCCAAATTTTTAAGGGCGGCTATATTTTCAGTGAAAGTATCTAGAAGACGTCGGAGTGCAAGCGGATTTTCATTAATTAAGCGCGGTGAATTTTCAATTTCATTCCAGTGGAAAGTGGCTAGTAAACGTTTATTAGAATATCTAGTCTTTAAACTTTCATAGGCGACAGTATAATTTGCGGAAGTTAAAGGATGCGTCTGTACTAAATTTTTTGGCGGGCCTTCCAAAGAGGCAAGTAAGTGAGAAAATTTTTCTATGTTAGAAAGTTGCGAATTATTATGAACTAACGCTTCAAAAACATCCATGAAAGAAGTGAAGTTTTTGATATCTCCATTAAATTTGATTAATTTTAATTCAGGAAGTTTCGGTCTAGGTAAATTAGAATCCTCGTCTTTTATATTTTTATTTCGTTCAAATAAATCATAATGAATAGCTTTGACATTATAAAGAACATTTTCAAAATCGGTACGAATTTGATCCTCATTTGCGAACTCTTCATCGGCGTCGACCGGTAAATAATTAAAAACCGAGTTATGAAGTTTACTAAAAGATTCTTGAATATCTCTGACAGTTTCATATCTTTGAATAAATTGTGAACGAAGAGAATCATCTCTTTGAGCGGTTTGAGCTAATTTTAATAATTCCTGAATACGATTAATTTCTATAGAGCGGAAATTCTTTGCTCTTTTAAGTTTATCAGCGGTGGACATTGTTTGTCTGGAAAATAGCTAGAGCAGTATCTTAACCCAAGTGCGGACCTGAACAATATTTTTTGAAGTTTTTCAATTATTACAAAAAAAGGTATACCTAGAATATGTGAGTCGTTGCTAAGATACGATACATGCGCAAAACAAAAAATGCTTAACCTTGAAGAAATTTACTGTGGCTTTATTAAATTTAACTGGGCAGCAAAAACCAAATTTATAGGTATATTCAGTATTAATATTAGGTACGATATCGTTAAACAAAAGAAATCGTGGGGCGAAGGACCAATTTTATGTTAATTAATTTTAGACTGTAAATTATAGGTATTCTCGTTCTTTGCGGAAAATCGATTTGGTAAATTTTAAAGCGGCATAACTTAAATAAAAATGATGAGAAAAAAAAGAAAAACGAATGTTCGCCTACCTTTAAAATCCTCGGCAATGTGTAAGATTGTAATGTGTTGAAAGGGACGTCCCTGGAGTTGAGTTGTTGTTTGCGGTTAAAATATTTGTAGAAAAATCGAGATAAAATGTAGCACAGCACTTGTCACCAACGTCTTCAGAATGCTTTCTTGATCCACTGCCGTCTGCGCAGTTGCAGACAGGCGAACATGAATATCGCGGTAAAAAATTATATATATATAAAAAAAAAAACTAGAAATATACTAAAAATCCTACCTCCAGATTTCTTTTATTTTGTAACATTACAAAAAAAGTAAAAAAAAACGAATTTATATAAATTCCGATATAAATTCTATACCTATACCTTAACAAATACCAATATATTAGTCTTGGAGCATGTGATCCCAGCTCCAGACTTTAAGACATTACTACAAGACTCGGTAAAGGAAATTTCTTTGGAAAAACATTTTCCAACGGAAATCCCAAACTTTTTTGACAAGATTTGTAAAATATTTAAAACATTTTTTCCCAAAATCGACAGATTTCAAATTTTTTATTTTTTGTGATCACTTTTTTATATTCTATTTTAAATGATTTTTTAAAGATAACTTGAAGGGCCACCCATTTCCACCGGTCCAATGTAACACTGACACTGATATATTTGGATATTGTACAGTGTGACAGTGTGACCCATTTGAAAGCGGGCGGGCCACCCCTGTAAATTGGCTATTTTTGGTCAGATTTTGATCAATTTTTTTTAGATTGTTGCTCATGGGAAACATGCGTTATTTTTTATGAAATTTGGTACAGATCCATTTTAGGGGACGCAGAATACAGTGGCGTACTTAGTTTTCACGTAAAAAAATCGCTAATATGATTTCTCGAATTTTCGCTCCAAAAAATTTGCAAAATAGGCCTTGATTTTTGAGATAGACATCTATCAATTTGCCATAAAAGTTTTCCATAACAATCTAAAAAAAAGTTGATCAAAATAGGACCAAAAATAGCCACTTTACACAGGGGTGGCCCGCATTCAAATGAGTCACACTGTTATATGACAAGACAATTAAAAAGAACCTTATTTAACGTGTGATGTCAACAATGATTTATATCAGTTTGTAAAACGAATTTCATTTTAAAACGATCCATTATTGATTACTGATTCTCGAAGAATTTGACCAAAAAACTATCACTTTGTGCATTGATTATGTGAAGTATCGTCGGTCGGCAACGCCCACGAGCCAATCTGTCCAACTAATTGTTGATTAGGTTAATTTGTATTTAAACATTCTGAATTCCTAATACAAGGTGTTATATTCGGACACACAATAGCGTAAATAATGTTCATACAGGTGAATTGATGGGTGTTCAATAACCAACACCCACACTGTTTCACGGTTCTTTTTGTAGTGTCAATAATAATAACCTGTAAATAGATACTAGATAAACGAGATAGCCGTATTGATATCTTTCATCAGCGGCATTGTATTGAACTAAATACATGAATCGCGTCTTAATGACTTGCAAAGTCGCCGTAGCTGTATACAAAGGAAAATATCTTATTCTCTTCTTTTGTTGTGACGTAACCGCTTGTCTATTTTATAAAAGGTTTAACTAAACTTATCGCACCACATAGAAGACTTTTAATAAAACGCTTAAAAATAATTGTTTTTTTTTTTTCAGACATCGAGAGTTGCGTCGTTGTGTCCGTCGGGGGTAGCAGAGCTTCAGCGCCTAGCTTATGTGGAGAACACGGCCATTGTATCAATCAGCCGGGTATTGGCTACAAGTGTCAGTGCCAACCAGGGTACACTGGAAAATATTGCCATGAGAGTGAGTTTCTGATTTTTCACTTTTTAGATTTCGCTTATGGCTAAATAATACAGGCCGGACGTGTATATGCGTTGAATGGGTTGCTAAAGTTGTGATCAAAAGTTAGATACCTACTCATGTCCGCAGTAATTTTGATCTCAACTTCTGTTCGTATGGGATAACTAATTTTAAATAGCCTTCAGTTCAGGTATAATAATTGATTGTTTTATTTGTATTACATTGATTAAAGAATTAAGAAGATACGCAATGCAAATAGTAAAATGCGAGGCCAATTCTGGCCGCGAGATTATATCAGTCAGTTGCTGGCATTCCTGTGATTCACATAGTATGCTTTGATAAACCTGTGTCATGTCTGATTTTATATCATTTAGTGGTAATAAAAATTTAATGTTCAGATTAATTTTAGTTTAAAAATGTTAACTTAGTTTGTTCTCTCTGCCAACCGTTTCTCAACGTTTGTTTGACTTTTAACTTCACATGCTGGGATACAGCTCTATTATAATTTCTCTATACTCGCATTTATTTAAATCATAAATGAAATCCCTACGTTTACAGATTAAGCAATACCAAAAATTTAGCAAAATAAATATTATGTATAGGTAATTAGTATATTTTGGTTGTCAATGAAAATTTAATTTTTCCAGATATTAACGATTGTAAAGTAAACCCCTGCGAAAATGGTGGCACATGTGTTGATAAAGTCAATGCTTTTCAATGCATATGCATCGAAGGGTGGGAAGGTGCTTTGTGTAGCATAAGTAAGTTGTTCTACCATATATAATAATAACAATTCTTTGCTAACTTGTGTTTTTTTAGATACTGATGATTGCTCCCCAAATCCTTGTCGAAATAATGGAACTTGCATAGATGGCGTTGCAGACTTTGAATGTGAATGCAAGAATGGTTGGAAAGGAAAAACGTGTTCATTGAAAGATAGCCACTGCGATCACACGACTTGCAAAAATGGAGGTACCTGCCAGGATTTAGGAAACACTTTTATTTGTAGATGTCCTCCAGATTGGGAAGGTAAATTTAACTTTATACTAATCAAAGCAATGCAATTAAAATAAAAAAGCAATTGTTTTTACAGGTACAACTTGTCATCTTGCGAAACAAACAGCCTGTCGATCCAATCCTTGCCTTAATGGTGGTACCTGTGTTAACACTGGTGATTATTACCAGTGCATATGCCGTGATGGATTTGAAGGAAACCACTGCCAAGAGGATGTCAACGATTGCAGCCCACAACCTTGTTACAACGGTGGCAAATGTATTGATGGTGTGAACTGGTTTCTTTGTGAATGTGCATTAGGGTTTACGGGCCCAGATTGCAGAATAAACGTAAACGATTGTGCCTCCAATCCTTGTGGTTATGGAGGCACATGTATTGATGATATTGGAGATTTTAAATGTATTTGCCCACCAGGAAGGAAAGGAAAGAGATGTAACAGTAAGTTATTGATCTAATTAATACTTAAACCAATACTCAAACCATTTTGTTTTACAGTTGATGACTTAGCTTATCTTCCATCTCCTGGTAGCTGCAGTTGGAATAGCCATACCTTAGAAAATAATGTCACCTGGCAACACGAGTGTAACACTTGCATATGTACTAATGGTGTTGTAAAGTGTACAATGATTTGGTGCGGCCTTGGAAACTGCCGCACTTCAAACATACAAAATGCCATGTGTACACTTAATCAAGTTTGCGTACCTTCTTCATCAGAATCATGTCTTTCACCTCCTTGTTTGCCATATGGGGAATGTAGAGATTTAGAAAGTGGTAGAAGAGTCAAACCTCCTTCATTGCCTAGTCCAAGTACTTGTTGGCCTAATCAAGCAATTTTGAGCAATTCTTGTGCGAGATTAACTCTACTTTTAGACAGAGTTAAACTCCCCCAAGGCATTACCGTCGAAGGACTTTGCGGTGACTTAAGAAGACTTTTAGCAACCCAACAAGCTATAGAGGGGCTACAAGATGAGTTGGTTCTACTCTGTGACTTAAAAGTAGACTATAACGATACAGTAGAAGTTACTTTGGTAAGATTTTTTACTATACATTTAATTCCATATATCCTTTGATTTAACTGTTATACATATTTATTTACATTATGAATTTTTTTACA
Organism: Rhagium mordax; assembly: GCA_963680705.1. Taxonomy (NCBI): domain Eukaryota; kingdom Metazoa; phylum Arthropoda; class Insecta; order Coleoptera; family Cerambycidae; genus Rhagium; species Rhagium mordax. The sequence continues at coordinate 91,409,916 of OY796657.1, read as the reverse complement.
GTCGGGAAGCCGCTGGGTTTTGGATGGAATCCGAGTAGTGGGAGAAGCCATTTCAAGAAAACAAACTACTCTTCTAGCTCTAACATCCATTGTTGAGGTTAAAGTAGAGACAGCATTAGTGTCTGAAGAGCAGCAAAGTAACAAATATTTAATAGCATTGGTCTGCTTTATAATAATAGGCCTTTGTACTGCTGCATTTGCAGCTCTTCTTTATATTAGACAACGGAGAAGAACACTCGGACTTAGTGGTGTAAACTTATCTCCATCTACTGATTCTTGCCATAGAAACCACGAAGATGAGAAGTCTAATAATTTACAGAATGAGGAAAACCTTAGAAGATATGCAAATCCTCTAAAAGAAGATGTAGGGAGCTTGGCTAGCATAAATTCTGCGGGTACTTGTGGATTAGACATGCCAAGAGTAAGTGTAGTTCGACCACTGTCGTCTATTCTTCCACATGAAGGCTCCAGTGAAATGTTGGAGATGATATCAGAAGTAGACTGCCCGGGTTCTAGGAAAACCATGCTGGTTTTGCCCGGCACAAGTAATTCTGATAATAACACCCTTAAGTTAAATGAGGGTGTAAAAATTAGTGAGAACATAAAATTAGGGGATGGACTCAGCCCTGCACATCGTAGCAGCCAAATTATGCTTTATAAAGCTCAAAATCCAGATGTGCGAAAAAATACGGCAGCATTTGATGATTCTTCAGGACATAAAGACTTTAGCAAAAATATTATTAATGTAAATAAACAAAGGACTTCACAACAGAATACAAGTGCAAGTGCAGATGTGCTTACAGTTCTTGTCTAAGGGCCAGTGTAATATTTAATAAAATTACTGGGGTTCTGAAGATACGTACAAGGACTGAATAGATAAGTAGAAAATGTAAGTACGTAATAATTTGCAGTTACTATGGCAGTCTAATTTTTTATTTTTTGTGCAATTTTAGTTTTAGGACAGATTTAAATTTTTTATTTTATTTAACTGCCAGTTAACTTGCAAAATATTATTGTACATCTCTATTAAAAATTGTTTCAAAATTATTTAACATACCTAAATGTGGGTGTATTTTTTTGACCGGTCTGAACCTTTTATATTGTCATATTGCTTATAGTTTTATTAATGTTAATAATTATTTTTAAATTCTCTGTAATTTTACTACCGGTCAAGACATACCCAACATTAAGGTAATCACTTTCTATAGTTAATAATAATGATTTAAGGACCCCAAATCTATTATTATATACATATAAAGACTTTAATAAACTTTGCAAAAGTGATATGTGGAGAATGATCTCGTGATGAAAAAACACCTGGTGACACAAATGAATAAGTGTTAATTAATAGTGTGATATTATTTAATATTTTGATTTGTTTTTATTAATATAAACTTGTTAGAATTTTTAAAATTATTTTTATTTAAAATTACTACTTCTGTAATTCAGATTAAATGTGTATATACCATTTGTTTTTTTTTGTATTTATTGTATTATTGTTCCTGATTTTTTTTTATTACATTTTAGTTAATAATTTTAGTTCTTTGGTTTTCGTTTTTTTATACCCACATCTTATAAATATCTGTGAAGTGTCTAGTTTAATAATTTATTAATAGATTTTTTCATTCCATAGCTTTTATTTTATAGAAAGGATGCCGTAAAAATAATTACATTAATACATATTGTTGTAAATATGTAAATATATAGATTCTCAGTATTGTACTCCTAAATTTAATTGTTTCAAAAGTTTACAAAGAAATACTCATTCCTAACAATACATTGATAAACTTTTGAAAATAGTAGCATTTAAATACAGTACTTATGCATAATTACAACTTTACAATAGTGCCTTTATTGTGCCTGTTCTCTAAGGATCAAAACAGTTTTAAGGAAAAACATATACGTATGTGAACCACAAAACTTTTTGCACTTTTTAGAACCCTGTATAACTTAAAAGTATTAATTAGATTTAAGTTCGTATGTATATTTTGTAAAATATTTTGCATTTTATTTTTGCAAGATGCAAACAGCTTATGTAATTAAAAATAAATTAAAGCTTGTCAATTTTAAGAAAAAATAAATCATTCATTAAATAACAGGTTATTTTATTTAAATAAAAACACACTTTGGTTTAAACTATTTACTTAAGTGTTAAATTTCATCGAATATATCCCCATAATCATTATGAGGCAATATATTTATTTTTCATTAAGGCACACTGACCAAAAAGAACCAAGCCTTATTTTAAGTCATGACTAGAAAAATGTTAGTATTAAATGATTATGAACAAAAAATAACTGTTCTGTCAGACCAAGTTTCTTGTACTTAATATTTGTTAAATATTTGATAACCATTTTCTTTTTTATTAGGAAAATTTGTAGAAATATTTAAGATAGCTAAAATTTTGTAAATTTTGTTTTTATTTTATCACGAAACATATGAAAAATATTTAAAAACAGGAAGCAATTTTTTGTAAAAAGAGTATTTTTCTTATCAAATTGCCAATTTTAACAGCCTCCATCCTCACTGTTTTGCCAGTATATGCTATACAGGTTGGATCATCAACGTTCAATTTAATATATCATTTGGCAAGAATTTAAAGAGCAATATTTAATCAAATGTCTTGATTTTTACAAAAAAGCTTTTCAAGAATACTTAAATTGATTCCCTTTAAATAACTTTTTTAATTTTTATTTTATTCAAATAGACAATGTTCTGAACCCAGCTCTAAATACTGACACAAAATGTGTGGCTATCAAAATTAACTCCCAATAATGTCGACAGTTTTCTGAAGAAGAAAAGCCAAATTTTCCAAAGATACTATAGAATTTTGGAGAAATTTATATTCGACATAAGAGGCTCACTCGATTTCCTGGCTTTATATAAGGCATTTGCACGTGACGTCACAGATTTCAAGGTCCTTGCCTGGAGGATAAACAAATAAAAACATCATAACCTCACTTTAGTTCCTTATATTAATATCGGCCTTTAAAGAACTGCTTTAAATTTTATTTTATTACATTTTGAGTAAAAATGTAGAGTTTTTGTATTGTGGTTGATTGTGGAAGCAACGCAAAAAGATCTTTGATAATTACAAACAGTTTATTCAATTATCGTGCGACAGAAGAAGGGCTTGGACAAATGTTTTGAAGAGGGACGATTCTAAATAAGAGAGGATTTAACCACATTTTCTTTACATAGGTTGCAGGTTTAACATGCTTTATTTTATTTTCTAGGAATTAATAACTTTTAAATATTAGATAACAGATATTGTATACTTCACATTTTCTGTGACTTTGTTATACCTATACATCAAATATGTACATATAATATTAGGTACAGGTCATTGAATTAATGTTTTCTTAACTGCCTCTCTCAAGTCACCGAAGTATCCCCCAGAAAATCCTAGAAGTTTGTGTTAGGTAAAGGGAGACGAGGCCCTACAGTTTTATTGTGGAGTCCGAACCACATTCATGGCTTCAATAATTCTCTCTCCATCTAAATCCGAGGCAAATCATTCAATAAATTTTTTATTTGCTCCAAGATTATCGATCTTTGCAACCAAGTAAATAAGTACTAATGCATTTATACCTATTTATAGGTAACACACTGAATTCAAATATCAAATTAAAAAAGCCTGAGCAAAATGTTACCAAGGTTTTCGATTAAGCACATAAAAATACGAACAAGATATCGAAACTGCACTGTACGGTGTGTTTGTCCAACGAACTCTATGTAGATTCAGTGATATATATAATTACCTATTTGACTTTAAAATTTTATTAAGGTATTTTGAATAAACTTTTATACAAAACAAAAGAAAATTAAAATCGGGCATTGCCGACTGCGAATACCTATTTGGTGAACAATAAAATTTAAAAAATATTGAATGTGTATTTAACCTCAGCGGCATCACGTGGAAATAAATTGTCTACGCACTTTAATACAGTTAAGTAATTAACGATAGGTATCTAGATATATTATCTGGAAAATGTTCTGCTGCATTGTTTTATATCTATTAAGTACGGATCTCCACTAATTATGACGATTTTTCTATGTATCTGGAGCATTTTCAGCATCCAAGGTGTAATAATCACTACACAGAAAGTCAAATTTTCTTGGAGCACACGCAAAAAACACAAATAATCCAAATAAATATGTCATTCACAATGAAGCCAAGTACCTATTACAATTTAGGTTTTACATAATATCGAGCCTGGCATAAAATACACAACATAAGAGCAGGTTTTGAGGTTATTTGACAGGTTATTTTTGTTTTGTTTTACCTCCAAGCAAACTAGCCACGCCCATAAGGTCACGTGCCGCAAATGCTCTATTGACTATGTGCAAGGGGACGGAGCTATTACTAAATCCGACGCGAGCGTTTGCGGTGGCCATAATTGTAAATTTTGAACCCCCAATTTTCCCATTTCCCATTTGTCAAGATCATATCCCAGCAAACACCAATGATTGGCCCATTGTTAATAAACTGCATACATGCCTTTACTGCATCATTGGCAGAGTACTGGCAAGAAATGCTAAATTAATGAATAAAGTGAAACACCGGCCAGCGCTCGGCCACGGAACACTTTGCCAATGATGGCTGTGCAGTGCTTTTTTTACACTTATTCTTTACACGACATGAATGAAAAGTACGATTGTTTTGCCTTACAATATATGCAGTGGGGACCATTGTTGGCACTGTATCGAATATTTAACATTTATGTGATGAGAAAGTGAATACTATCAATGGTTTGCCATTACAATATATGCAGTTGTGGCTACTGGAATTAGAGAGACCTCCACCCATGCTGTTCCCTAATACGGAAATAGCAAATATAATTAAGGCTGACATTTATTTACATTACACCATCGTAATTAATGAAAAACTGCTCATAATTTTATTAAGATACCACGGATGGTTTATCATTGATTACCATAAATTGAAATTTTAATGCTATTTTCTCTTTCAAGTAAATGTCAACCTCAGTTATATCTACAATTCCTGTATTTTGGGACAGTACGTGCAGGTGCAAGGCCTCTCAAACTCCGATAGTCACTATACTGCATATACATACCTACCTTTTTTTAACCAAAGGACTGTTGTGACAATAACGTGCAAAAGTTTTTTTATCGTCAAAGAAATACCAATAAATTTTAAACAGCAATGATTGGGCGCCTAAAGAGACACTACATACTATGGAACCCAACGGACCCTTAGCAGTAGACTTATTGTTTTTTTTCTGTTTAATTGAGATAAATTAGCTAATTTGATTTGATAGTTGTACAGTATTTCAGTAGGGATAAGTAAATAAATAAAAATCCCCAAAACTTTTGCAACATACGTAATTTTCATACCTACCTTGAAACAGTGCTTGTTTTTCTGTAACGACTTGCCAGCTGATCTTCTATCATTCTATGCAGGCTACTTCTTATTAATGCTCATCACCACCAAACGTAGGTAGTATTAATAAAGGATAAAGGATACATCTTTTAGTAAAAAGTTAATGGTTACCTATTATTATTTTTTTACAAGTTAGTTGGAGTTCTGGATTTAGCTTAAAATAGTTCAACATACGATTTCAAAGAAACACCTATACTATTTCCATTTTCAAAACTGTATTATTCTTCTCAACTTTCATAAAAGAAAGAATAATTACAGTCAGTCTTCATAATAGAAAGTTATTTTTTCAAAACATTGACGGTTTTTTTATTTTCATAATTTGTTTTAATAGTTTATTATTTTAATTCTTCAAGTGAAAGGTATAATGTACTTATTAAAATATTTTTCAAAAAGTCTATACAAACAAAATTGAAGAAAAGCATAATATAGGTATTTAACATATAAACCTATTAGGTGATGACTAATGAATAACGCTAAATTGTCGGTATATTAAACTCATATAGGTACTGAAAGATAAAATATATATATATTTTTTTATTAACAACAGAAGTATAACTGCCAATAGACTTACTTATTATTAAATAAATAGTAATGAAACCATAAATTAATTCTAATTATCCATCTCGTCTTCTTAAATTAGTGGTCCTATTTGTACATCCTCCTTCGCGGTCCATTGAACCCCGTAACCACGTTTTTATAATATCTTTAATATTTTTTTTTTGATGAATCTTTACACAAAGGATTTATTCTTACGGAATCTAAAAAAAAAAAATTATGTGACAGTTAAGGTGGTGCATATAGGCTTCAAATCACAATGAAAGAAGGTCTATACCTTCACATAACACCCAACAGGCAACAATCATTCTCTAATAGAACGCGAAAGACAAAAAAAAAAATCAAGATTAACGGTACCTAAGAATTTCTCAAAGAAAAGTATTACAAGGTATTATCTCAAAATAAAAACGTAAAAATATGGGCTTATTAGGTAAACATTCCTAATGATTTATAAATAAACTAGTTAAACGAATGTTTTTTTTAATTGGGATGTTAAATATTATGACACAAAGATGTGAAGAATCCATATTATTTTTGTGTTTGATGAATTATCTTAATAAAATATAAGGCGACTTTTATATACCTACCTATATGCCATTTTTTTTTGAGTAGAAGATGACATCCTTCGACATGTAAAACTTTTCTTTTCAATTACATCTGCACTATTCCACAAAACACAAACGCACAATAAATGACGAATTCAAACTAGAACTAAAATAACCACAAAACTTATATGATTTATATGAATATTATAAGAAATCAACCATAAATTATTTAAGCGTGCCTTCACCTTCTTCGTCTAGCTGTCAAATGTCAAAAGTTTCGCTGTTCTCATCGCGGGAATTTTAAAAGTAAGGTTACAACACGTTTTGTAAATTGTAATGCACTTATAATTCGCTTTTTTTGTATTAACAAAATATTACAATTACATTCGCAAGAATAGAATAATGGCCCATTGATACATTTACTGTATATTGGTTACTATGTATCCGGCCAACAATGAATTATTGATGGCAAATAACGATATAATAAACGATTTTTTACATCACTTAAAAAACGTTGGTTTGTCACAGACAAAAAAGTGCTTCAACTTGTTTAATGTACCAGCAACAACTACCCAGTAACAGGAAGGGCATATTTAACACACAAAACCATCAATTCACCATTACAACACGGAGGTTATAATGGTTAGACTGTACTCTATATTCACTTTCCAAGTATTGGCAAAAATTGCCATCACTCTACCAGCAATAACTGTAATGGCCCATTGTTTTGCCAGACATTTTGTGTTTGCTGGGATGTTTTGTGCTGTCAAAAGTGTCAAAACTGTCAAATAATAATAATTGTTGTTTGAACGAGAAGAGTCGTAATTTAATAGTGTTTTTCGGTTATAAACGAAACATGCATGGGAAAAATTAAGCGACCTGCAAATAAATGTTGTGTTCTAGGCTGTCGTGTTAGTGACATTTTCCATAAAATAAAGTTTTATAGAATATTACAGATTTCCTGTGCGGAAACACAACCTTAAATAATGCGCGAAGTGGATCAAAGCTTTGAAAAGAGTCAAGTAAAAGAATGTATTTACCTCTAAATTAAGTTTATAAAGCGTATCTGTTGCAGCCCTTTGTTGAACGCACTTTGCTGTAGTTTTATTATTGCAGCTGATATCAACATATTCTTCTACATAGTCAAATTCTTTTCAGCTGCCCTGGCGCCCAGGGCACCAAAATGTGCATTCTTTTGACTGCCCTAGTGACGGAATGCTTCACCCAGGTTACCTCCCCTATCTTCCCAAGCTTAACCTGCTCTGGCGTTGGGTATGCTTGGTTAAACCCATTAGTGACAGATGAGAGATCCTATTCTATGGTTGAAAGTTAAAGGTTAGAAAACGTTTATAACAAACAAAAATAATGGAAAATATTAATTTTGAAATAAATGGTATCCCTATAACTATTTCAGATCAGTCTGAAGTCATACAGAATATAAGGAATGGTATGTACATAATTATATCTCACCAATTTTAAAAAATACCACAAAATGGAAAATGCACCTGTTTATTGTAGATAATGAATTCGCAAAGAAATATGTTGAAGAGATGTGGAAGAACAGTTTATTAAAGGATTGTGGGATAGACAAATTGCGAACAATCTATATTTTAGAGGAAAAACCCCATAATTCTGTGCTCTCATCACTGGAAGATTATGATGTAGCGGGTGGTTTTCCTGACAATCATAATACCTTGGACGAAGAACTGGAACAACAGCCTGCCTGTTACGATTTTAATAATACAAATGACGGAAGTAGGTACCTAAATGCTGATTATTGTTTAAGTACGTTATGAGAAAATGTTCATTGTTATGTTAAATTTTTATTTTTTAGATTTAATTTGGACTACAAAAGGAAAACCATCACAGAGGGATTTAGAAGCTGTTGAATATTTTTTAACGTTGAGAGGCAGTGATAAATACAGAGAATTATTTAATGATAAAAAACATAGTCATAATCAAATTTATAGAGAACTAGGTATGGAAATGTTGAGCAAAGGCTACAATTTAGGTAATGGAAAAACTGCAGCAGAAAAATTGAGGCAAAAATTCAAGAACCTAACAAAATCTTATATTACTTTCATAAATCATGTGAAATATACTACCGGAGGTGAATATAAAAGTCCTCCGCCATTCTATGATTTACTTCATGTAATACTAGGTGGAAAACATAAAATTCAGCCAGAATTAATATTGAACTCTGAATCTGATGTAGATTTAACTATACCTAATAACAACGAAAGTGAAGTGTTAGAAGGTGCAACAAACAAAGAAAACCTTGCAGTACCTCAAACTGATACAAATAAATCTCTCAAAACAAATAGGCCAAAGACCAAAAACGAGGAAATTCTTGAGAAACTGACCTTAATTCATGGTAGTTCAGAAAAGCAATTTGATAAAATGCATAATTTATTAAAAGAACAAAACGAAATATTAAAAACACAAAATCACCAAAGAGATAGAATGATAGATATTTTTGAAAACATTGTTAATAAACATCATAAACGTAGACGTTATTCATCGGATTCTTCATAATGTTTATTGTACCTATGCAGTATGCATGTACATGTTTTTATATTGTTAACTATACTTTTCCTGTTTATTGGAATTACAATAATTTTCTCTGTTCCTATGTAGTATTTTATTTGTTATAACTTGTCTTGTGCAACGACATGACTGAAAATATTTATTTTTTATTTTGTTATTTATTCAAAGAGTAAATGTTATTATTACAACTTTGTTTCTTTCTACGCTCATAAACAATAAATAAAAACCGTCCCTGGCGCATACAAATTAGCATTAACAATCACAAAAACTAAAAGGTTACCACCTATCAGTGAAACAGACAAAATACCTATGTAAAATAATTTTATTCATTAAAATTGATGTAATATTTCACACGAACATTTAATACTTATACTAATACATCATAATGAAAATAATATATTTCAGGACTAAATGGCTAAAAAACTTTATTACAAAAAAAAAAATTGAAGTGAACACTGAAAATGTAAAACTAGATAATTTTTTGAAACATCTGTAACCAAAAATTTCTTCTTAATAAAACCATAGGTGATCGTTTAACCAATGGGCTCATTTCGTGATATTTGCTTTTTAATTTATTTTAGCATTTTCCGTAAGTATTTCATCCTCCAAGTATATAGTGAAAAAATTAGATCGCTAGCGTTAATGTTAACCCTAATATTTGATTTCAAATTCGTAACATATTTGAAACGGCTATGACGTCACACCACCCGACTCCACCGGTTCTATGAGTTATGCGGATATATGGTATTTAGATTTTGCTGTACCAAGGACGAAGCACTTAAAAGATTTTCATTATTTATTTTGAGGGAGAAGCAGTTGAAAAAAAAATTTAATATTTTGCACATTTACTAATTACAAGGTGTACTTTCGGAATATGAATTAAAAAAATTTTCCGAAATGAGCCCATTATAGGTATTCATTGAACTTAATTCTGGGAATCACTGATACGAATTTTAGATAACAATATTGTATTTATATTCATTTAGAACTATATACAGTGGTTTTCTGGGGCAAACTGTTGAGGTTTGCCTTTGATACTACACTTTTATCTTGACATATTTTGGCAATTTTCTTATTTCTATTTATTTTTTAGAATTTGGCGTGATTCCCAGAATTAAGTTCAATGAATATTAACTATCCGCCACAAATAAACTACAAACAATACCCATTATAGGTGATTATAAACTGAGAGCAATAATGTCTCTTTTTAGAATAGCTGCCATACTTTCAACGTCAATATCTGTTCTCAACGGTCTAGTTCTTTTAAATAAAATTTCTTCTTCTTCACAATAATCACCAGCCAATATACAAAAATTGTGTAGTACACAACAAGCAGTAATAATTAGCACTGCTCTTTTGATGGAGTAAACATTAACGTACTGCAGTATTCTCCAACGGCCTTTTAACAAACCGAAACAGTGCTCAATTACTACTCGAATCTGGCTTAAGCGTGTATTATATTTTTTTTGCACATTGCTTAGGCGACCAATGTCCCGATATGGTGTAAGAAGATAAGTCTTCAATGCATATGCAGAATCTCCTAAAATGTGATCTTCAGTAAAATAGTGGGAGGGACCAAACTTTTCTAATGTCCTTCCAAATAGTGATTCTTTGAAAATCTAAAAAAAAATATTTAGTTATAAATATGAAATCACAGATTTGTAATGCAGACTTGCATACTACTAATTAAAAGTATCTCATATAAATGAAAATATACTTACTCTGGCATCATGTATGGACCCAGGCCATCCGACTGACACATTGGTAAATAGTCTTTTATTATCACAAATCCCTTGAATGGTAATAGAGTGGTCAAATTTTCTGTCACAATAAGAATCCTGTTGCGCTGCGGGTATTTTACATTTTACATGGGTGCCATCTATTGCTCCTATTACACCAGGAAAACCATTCACTTTTTTGAATGCTTCCATGATATGTTTTCTTTTTTCTTCATTTGGCCATGATATGTATTTTTCTTTTAATTTTATTATAACGTATAACATTTCTCCAATTGTGCTATGCACGCAAGATTCTGTTATATTAAAATTATTTGCAATATGGAAAATATTATCTCCTGTTCCCAAATATTGAAGAAGGACCAGTACACGTTTTTCAATAGGTACCTGCACTCGACCTCCGGAATGTACGTTTCTAATGTGGCAATGGGGCCCTATTTGCCCAATAAGTATTTCTACTGTAGTTCTTGTCAGTCTGAAAAGCCTAAAAAAATCCGTCTCCAGATATTTATCTATCCACTGCTCACAAAAAAATGGGATTCGAAAATGATCCAATCTCAGGTCTTTTAATATCATTGTCTGTTGTACAATATTATAATTATTATGTTTCATAAACAAAAAAGCTATTTTTCCGCCTAATAAACGTGGAGTTAAATCGTCAAATATCAGGTTAACGGCTGCTACTTTAATTTTCTTACTCAAACTCATATTCTCTGTTTACACAATACACAAAACGATCAAAACATAAACATTTGACAGCGGGGCAGATCAATAAAATATGTTTGGAGGTTAATATCACTTTATATTTCTGTGACGTCAAAATGACGTATTTTACCACCTCCAACTGCCCTAAACAACTGCACTAGGTAAAGCTGGGCAGGCCCAAAAGAATTTGCCTCATGTTTCACACATGACAAAATGTCAATTTCTTTCTTTTTCCTAATACATCTCTCACCTTTGGTAAATTTATTGGAACACGTAATTTGTTTAAATTTGATACACAAAATTATATTCGTCATTATTTTATGTTATTCTGTCATGTCGTGACATTGACAATCATGTACTGACATTGACAGTTTAGGGGTACAAATATTAAAAATTTGACCACTAGCGGCGCTACTAGAACCCTTGCACATAGCGAATTGGACCAAAATGAAAAACTAAAATATCCTCTCATGTATTATTTTATGAGGAATTCGATTTTAAGGTCGAATACGCGATAGAACTTCTAATATAGGTACGAGGTATTGTCAAAAAATTGATTTTCCTAATTTTTTCACCCTGTACTATATTATTACGGAAATCGATATGTTATATTATTGTGGTTATAAAGGCATATGCCATTCATACATCCAACTTCCGGTTTAGCTGGAAATAGCTAACATCCGACCAAATTTTGACGATAATTGAAAAATATAATTAATAATTATGATAATTGAAAAATAGCCGATCTTCTGCCTGATTTCAAAAATATATAACACGTCATTATCTTTAGTAGTTTTCGAGAAATTGGCAACAAAATTTGATAAAACAATAAAATAAATATTTTCTAATATTACAGATCAAAACAGATCAAAACTAAAAAAAGGTGTACTTAAGCTTTCAACATCATTTCTTGAAGCTGTTTGTAAATAGAAGTTCTGTGTAGCAAGAAATTTGTATTGCCATAATAATTACCTTTACCTACGATCGCTAACGTAAATAGCTGAAAACGCACTCTCCGCCACCTATGTAAATTGAACCTTACACACCGTAAACAAATCGCACGCTCAGCCGCTGAGGTGCAATGCAATATGACCACGTGACCAACTTTACACAACACTTGTAGTTCATATTTCTGACACCAGGCTAAAATTATTAAAAATGGCAGGTGCAAAACTTAATTTTCTAACGCTGTCAAAACTGACATAAGGAATAAATAATACAAAATTGTGTTTTAATATCAATAAATACGATCGTAGGTAAAGTATAGTACATAATTCGAGTTGTAAAGCAATTACGCACTCATGGAATTGCCACACTAGCCGCTACGCGGCGTCGTGCGCAATTTTTCCATTTGTGCGTAATATGCTATTTACAACTCTCATTACGTAATATACTATTACCTACGATCACTAACGTAAATAGCTGAAAACGCACTCTCCGCCACCTATGTAAATTGAACCTTACACACCGTAAACAAATCGCACGCTCAGCCGCTGAAGTGTGTTGCAATGTGACCACGTGACCAACTTTACACAACACTTGTAGTTCATATTTCTGACACCAGGCTAAAATTATTAAAAATGGCAGGTGCAAAACTTAATTTTCTAATGCTGTCAAAACTGACATAAGCAACAAATAATACAAACTTGTGTTTTAATTTCAATATATACGATCGTAGGTAAAGTATAGTACATATAATTCGAGTTGTAAAAGCAATTACGCACTCATGGAATTGTCGCACTCCGCCGCTACGCGGCGTCGTGCGCAATTTTTCCCTTCGTGCGTAATATGCTATTTACAACTCTCATTACATTACAATATACTATTACGAAGGAACACTTCAAAGCAGTGCGCAATAAGTAAATTTATTTAGGTAAAATTGACTACATGTAAAAAATAAGCAATATATATCATAATATGTCACTAAAAGTTGAAGAGTGTAGAAAATACTACTATCTATTGAAAAGCTGGATGTTTAGAAAAATTTTTAAATGCAAATGTACTCACTAAATGGGTATTTTAATACTTTTAATATATTTTAATGGAATTAACTTGCACTAAAATTAAAAAATTCTGAAATATTTTACTTTTGAAAGAATAGTAATATTTTAGAGAAGTTTCTTGTAAATACGTATATAGTTCAAATCACGAAAGAAGACCGTTACGTCATCATTATAATTCGTAAGAATCAAATCAGTACTGCGTTAGTTATCAACAACGTCAGTCGGAAATATTAACAGTCACATATAATGGACTCCCTTTCCCTGTCTCTCTAGTTTTACTATTTTGTAAACAAAGAACGCTTGAAGCATACGTTGAAGATTAGAAATTAATTTGTGACGTAACGGTCATCTCTCGTGATTTGAAGTATAGTTTCTTTTACCTAAATAAATTTTCTTGGTCACTGTTGTATTAACTGGCCTTCTATCCCGGTCCATTTTAATTAAATTCTTAACCGTATTAAATGCGCGACTTGCTTGTTATTCAATTATTTACGGTGCAAGTACAACCCTTACCCCGACCGCAAACCCACTCGCCCCTATTATTTTCCCTGCTCCCACGCTAAAAAGTCCAGTTCAACACGAGGGCAGAGTAAATATAGAGTAGCCCCACTTCCGGTATTTATGAATGAATTGCCGAGGTATTTTTTCGTGACCTTGGTGTGAGACTATCTTCGCATGCATAGTTTAGTGTGAGACTATCTTCGGATTAAAGAGAAGGGTGACAATTCTACCACCGGTTTCATATGCTATCCTTATTCTACTCACGCTTCCGTCTATTTCCCTTGCAGTCAAAGTTGGACAAGTAGAGGAAATTTGTGTACCTACAATAAAACGCACCTACTGACAACAAGTCAGTGGCGTGCAAGTAGGTAAATTAAAGGATAAAAATAAAATAGTTTCAATAAAACTTCAGTTAAAATTTCCTAATTCACAAACTTATGCATCCGTATCTTATTTATAAATAAACAAGAAGTATTCAACAAACCTTCAAATAGTTTCTCTTTACTTCTATATATCTGCACTATTCAACAAATCTTCGTATATAAAATACAACAAACTCGTAGCTTTTATCAAATATATTTTATTATCAAAAATAGACACCTAACTTAATAATTCTTGACAACTACTGACAACACTTGACTATTTCTAACAGTGCAGTGAGGCTACTCTATATCTACTTCTGCCATCATGCTGTGTTCTGTTTTCTGTGATTTTATGTTATAACCTGAAAAAAGCTGTATGTATTTAAAATGAATACTGGTTTTTTCTTTACTTCGTATTTCTCATCCCTCTTTTAATTGTTTGGTTAGTGGTTATTTATATTTAAACTAGGTAAATAATATGGGAAAACCTAAGAAAAAAAGAGAAAATAAACAAAATATACAAAATGCTAACACAGAAAATTTGATCAAACTGAATAACAGAAACCAATCAATATCAAAGAGAGGAAGTAGAAGTTATATCCCAAATCATAATGAATTCTCTAGGTGAATAATATGAAAATAATAAAATACAATACACTAACAGTTATATTTTAGACAGGGAACTAGAGCTGCGTATATGCCGTATATGCTAAATCAAGGTTATGGAAATTATGGTAATTATTGTGGCACATACTCGAGGTATAAATTTAACCATCCTCCAAATGCGAGAACTTCTAGAAAGAAAACGTATAAAAAACCTCCGTCTCGACCTGTTTCTCCCATTTTAGGGAGCGAGGAGTATATGGTCAGGAAAATTCAACAGACTAGTGCCATTATCATGAAACAGTTATTAAACCCAGATCAGCAA
Organism: Rhagium mordax; assembly: GCA_963680705.1. Classification (NCBI taxonomy): domain Eukaryota; kingdom Metazoa; phylum Arthropoda; class Insecta; order Coleoptera; family Cerambycidae; genus Rhagium; species Rhagium mordax. Next base: position 91,394,630 of record OY796657.1, on the reverse strand, counting down.
GTAATTCATAATGAGAACCAAACACATAAGGGAAGCGAAGGACAGTCTAGTAAAGATACTTATGACCAACATTCTAAAATCGGTGAAAAACCCGTGGAAACAATTAGTCATAAAAATAAAACCAAAAGAATTAATAAATATAATATTGAAGAAATTCATAAAAAAATTATGAACCACATTTCAAACTTAAATGATGGTAGGAAAAAGAATCTCATTAATTCGGATATATCAGGTTATGATGTTGCTATTCAACGAATTCAAAAACAAAAACGTCTAGAAATATCCCGTGCACTCCGTGACATGTGTTCGAAATCAAAACAAACTCAAGAATCCAGTGATCTTATAAATTCTATCATTCCTGACATGGGCATAAAAATTGAAGATATACCACCTGACTTAATTGAAGAGTTGAGAAACACTTTGAATCTCGAGGAGGATTGTAGAATTTTCGATGATACTGAAGATTCTGTAGGTAAGTGTTAAGGGATGACGGCACAGACACTAATATGAAAATACCACTTAACAATTACTGCAACTTTATTTAGAACCGAGCTGTTAGCTCAATGAATGCTATAATAATACTGAACAATATCTTCTACATCCTATTACAATAAATATTCCACTATCGTACTTATCACAATTCGTCATGATTATATCACACGTCCTTCGGTGGCACAAAGGTAATACAGAGAATCTCCTAACATAAGTAAGGAATATTTCCGATTCAGCATTAAGCAGTTTGAATTGAAGGTTGCATGAATAGTCAATATTTGAACCAAAGCTTGACGAATTGTTATGTATCCATATTATATTTAACTTAAGTTTTGGTCCTTGGTTGACATAATAGCCTAAGAGCTAGCGACTGCCAAACTTACGTTATCTTAGCGAGCTTCTTATTCAGTGGAGATATTCTGATACATGCCATATATGGAATCGGGATTACAAACTTTGGCCATCAGTTCCTTTGGCACCCTTATGCTTTTTTAGATTGCAAAAAATTGTAAAAATTGTAAAACACGAAACCCTCGCACACTATTTCCAAACGAAAAAACCATATTCAAGGTCCAGAGAGTCCAACCTGGAACTACATCATGAATTCCACGATTTCGCTCCGGTTTTCGGCTCAGGAGGAGTGAACGAAAAAGTTCAATTTTGACGTCTATTGTCCTGAAAACATTACAATTTTTTTTCGTATTGTCACGCATGCAATTATGTTTGCGAGCTAGTAGTACAGACATATAATAATTTTACTACTCAAAATTTCATTTCATAGTTTTATCATCGAGAACCTCAATATCAACGTAGGTTCTTAAGCGGTATACTTCAAATCTAAATTTGCTATTTTTTTCCTGTAATTTGAAAATTTATAAGGTTGGTTCGTTCATCAGCCCTTTGACTATAAAATTAGAAACAGATACCTCGACAGATACTAAACGTGACAATACTGAAAAAAAATAGCCGCCGTTTTCAGAACGATAGATGTCAAAATTGAACTTTGTTCATTCACTCCTCCTGAACCGAAAACGGAAGCGGAACCGTGCAATCCACGATCTAGTTTCAAGTTAAACCCTTTACCTTGGAGATCTTACTAGAACGGCCCTCCGTCGACGTTTCTTCATTTGAAAATAGTGTTTGAATTTCTTGCAACTAAAAAAGCATAAAGGTGCCAAAGGAACTGACGGCTAAAGTTCGCAATCCCCATTCCGTATAAGGCAAGTCTCATAGAATATCTCACTGAATATGAAGCTTGTTAACATAACGTAAATCTGACGGTCGCTGGCTCTTACTCTATAATGCACGCCAGGTATTAAGTAGGTATTCAGTTTTGATGTTCAGTGTTACATTTTTCCTGTAATTTTGAATCAGTTGTAAATTTTCTTAAGTTTACTTTGTTTGTTTGTTCAGAAATCATATAGGTAGGTGGAGGTGGAGCAATAATATTTTAGGTTTATTTAGATGAGTTATAATATCACCGAAAATAATATACATTACATAGAACGTACTATTATACTTTTATTAGCAAACATGTTTCCCGGACGTCTAATTTCCAAATTTGGGTACATAAACTGGTCGCTTAGAAGCTCAGACTTAATAGTGCCGGATTATTTTTTGTGAGGATATTTAAAATCTAGAAATGGAAAGTTTATTGAATTCTCCTCGGAATTCTCCATAAAAATAACTACCTATTGATAACAATTTTCGTTTGTTTTCTAGGGTTAACGCCTAACGGTTTCGATTACTTAAAATTTAAAATGTTGTTCATTTTCAGCTTTGCCAGGATAGTTCAGCAACCTGAAAACATACTGCAATTCCCAAACTAGCAATGTATTGCGCTAACATTATTACGTCATAATTTTATAACAAGTATATTAATAAGCTTGTGATATTTGTTTAAACTGTGTGCCTATCTACATGCCATATTTGGGAATTACTTTCCTAAGTCGTTGCTCTCGATATGTGTGATAAAACTTTTGAGGTATTAATTAATTGTTTTTTTTTCCTTTTTTCAGGTAAACTGATGATTATTGTTTCTATTTTTATATCCTTAGTTTATAATATGTTAAATAAATAAATAAAGTACATGTACAGTGCGTTCATTTTAAGTGTGAACTGTTTTAAATGGTTATTACGAGGTTATTATTAAAGATAGAATGGTGGGACAAACGTAGTGTGAGAGGATTAGAAAAGTTACCTAGAAAGTTTCCCGGAGACTTTCCGAAAATTTCCCTTCGAGTTTTGCGTATAGCATCACAGAATGTAACCTCAAAATACAGCAACAAATGCTAGTAACTTTTCCAAAAATTAATATTTTTTCAAAAGCAAAAATTGTTTTAGATTGTATCAGAGATTATTTTGATAATTTAAATAAATTCAAATATATATTTCAGAATATTTCAGGACCGGCAGGGACATAATTTGTTTTTTTCTCTTTAATGCATAAAAACTTTTTTTCTAATCCTCTCACATGACGTTTCTCCCATATCATTCTATCTTTAATAATAACCTCGTAATAACCATTTAAAACCTTTCACATTTAAAATGAACGCACTGTTTTGTACCTACTTATCAATTTAGATAGGTAAATTCACAAATAAAAAATCTTGTAGGTGAACGATCAGATGAAAATCAAACACATGTACTAAACATGTTGAACACAAAAAGCAATTTTTTAAATGAATCGAATATAAAACCTGAACCTATTGAGGAAAGTAGGCCCCACTTTATAGACGAAGAGCCAAACTGTAGCAAACATGAATATAACAATAGTAAGAAAAATTATGATGCTAACAGCAGTGGTAACATAGAAAATAAAAAAGACTCTATAGAAAGTGACGTTTTAAACACAAACAATAGTGTGGTAAATGAAAGTATATATCCCGTGACATGCATAAAACTTGAACCTATTGATGTGGAACAACCGTATTTATTTATGGATGACGTAGAAAATTCTGATAAATGCAAAGAGAAAGATACCCAAAATAGTTATGATATAAATAATCATATAGAAAATAACCAGGCAGAAAGTGAAAATGTTAATAATAGAGTAGTTCATGAAACAACACATCCTCTACCTATAGAACTTGTCCTTATTGATGAACCACAGTTATTCACAAAAGACGGAGTAAATTGTAGTGAAAACAATGAAGGTGAGGCGCAAGCAAGTTGTCATAAATATAACTGTGAAAATATGATAACTAATTCGATAAAGCTAGAACAAGTAACGGAGACTGATAATCGTTTAGAAAACTATGAATTAAATAATACAAATTCTGGTGATAACAGCGTTTGCATTTCGTTGTCAACTGTACAAAGTGCAAATATAGCAACACAGACTGAAGAAGTAGACGAAACAGCAGAGAAATCTATTGAATCATTCCTAATAAAACATTTTAACCGGCCTCCAGGAAGTATATCCGAAGCTGTTAGTAGAATGCGGAAAATAGATCAGTGTATTCTAAAATTAACAACTTATCGGCAGTCTTTGTTTAATAATTTTGAGGAACTGGAGAAATCTAGTCATGCAGTTCAAAGTAACAAAAAAACTGATAATAAAAAAGTCAAAAGAAGGAAGGCCAGTATCAATAAGATACCAAACTTAAACATACCCCCATTAAAACGTAAGGCAGATAGGCAATCGTGTAAAGCAAAAATTATAAAAAAACCTGCAGTGATCGAACATACCAAAAAAGATATTAACTGGGAGTTAACAGATGATGTTCAGAAGAAAACGGAAGTACCTTTGGAAAATAAAAAAGCTGTAGATGTAATGAGTCAGCAGAATTTGTTGGTATTTCAAGATGTTCATGAAAAAATGTTGGTTTTGAAGGTAATAAATTATAAACTTTCAATTCCTTCTTTCAAACTTTTCTATAGAATCTACATATCTATCGCCCTTTGAAAATCACATCGAAGTGTTAGACGTTATGGGCAAATTCTAAATATTTGCATAAATTTATTGTTTGTTTTTTTTTTGAGATGGGTTTACTCCCGGAGTTTTGAATTTTTGGGAATATTCCCTTCCCAAAACTCCTGAAATATTGAATTTGCTATAGAATTTCACCCAAAACTCCGGGAATTTTGCCAATGCTCCTGGGAATTTTGAAAAATTGTGCATGTTTCGATTGTACTGATTTTTCCCTTTTCAGTAATACCAAGTACCTATATCATATTTTTTTATAACTAATGAATTATATTAAAAAAAAAATAGAATATGTTGTTTTTAAGAGCGTGTCACGTGCTAAAGGCTGATTTATAGTGCATTACGCACGGTCGTTCCCCGCATTGTTATCGTTAAGAACCGCAGCATCGATTCTGTAAGAAAATAAGTCTATTTATAGTTAAATAACGCAGGGGCGTTAAGTAGTGCTGTCATCTATCAATTTTACCAGTCACTACAAGGTTAATTATTATTATAATAGATGTCGTGATTGTCCAGATCAACTCTTCCTGCTGTAGTTTTTACCTCATTTGACATTAATTTCTAAAATTTGTTGATTAGTTATGAAAAACAAATCAACAAACCACAGAACAGGAACAGAATATAAAGGTTAGGACGGTTAGGTTAGCGTCGCTTGATTTGGCGTCGACACACGACCTAGTCATAATGCGCAAACTCCCCAAAAGCCAATAGAAATCGTTCCCTGCATCAAACGCAACGCATGAGATAAAAGTTGGTCATCTCTTGCGGATGCGCTTATCGATGGTGCGGTTGAAAACGATGTTGCGTTGTTACTATAAAAGGTTCTATGAAAATCCCCATGTTGATCTTCATGCGTTGCGTTTCTTAACGATAACAATGCGGGGAACGACCGTGTGTAATGCACTATAAATCAGCCTTAATTGGCATGATTTTGATATAAAACAACCATTTTAGGTTATAAATTTTGGCGGTAATTTTAAATTATCGGGAATATTCCTTTTGGGTCAAAACTCCGCTCCCGGAATATTCCCAAACAGGGAATATTCCCATTTGGGAGCATTCCCGGCCGACCCATCTCTATTTTTTTTACTTTTCTATTGAAAAGTTTCAGCAAGATATGTGTTTACATCCATTTACACCGAATGTTTTGCTTTCTGTAATATCAAAATTACTTGTTGAAACAGAGGTCATTTAGATGATTTTTTTATGGTTGGCTAAAAAATTGCAGGGAGTGAAAAACTGTTTTTAGAAGGGGTAAAAAAACTCCTTCCCTTTATCACCTCAAAAAACTGCCCTAAAATAATTTCATTTTAATTTTCTTTTTAATATGACAATTTTTGTCAGGTTGTTGAAGATAAGTTGATTGCCGCTGCAGAAAGTGGAAAAATATTTTTCTGTAGTTTAGAAGATGGACACTTTATCAAAACCTTGGAGGTATGCAAGGTACCAATCACATCTCTGTTATTTATAAAATCCCAGGAACATTATATTCAAATGTTTGTTGGATCTTTCGAAAGGAATTTAAAGAAAATTACAATTTACAAGTTTCAAAGTCATTGTGAAGAAAAAAATGTAAATATCGACGACAGCGTGCAGTGTATGGAAAGTAAATGGAATTATATTTTTATTGGTGGCGTTAGAGGATCAATATTAAGATATTCAATAAAGGTATTTTAGAACTTTGACTTTATAATTATATACATATAATCACCTTTATAAATATTTTATTAGGTTCTTGGTTACACAGGGTGGTCCTTAAGTGTTGTATAAGAATATTATTTTTAAGGGGTTACCTTTTGATTATTTTGAGTTGGAAAATTACACAAGTACAAGAATCTTATACCTGTTTGTTTCATAAAAAGAGCTAATTTCTCTGAGAATATTTATGTATACCTAGCATAAAAATGGCCTTCTATGCTTTTATGCCATACACAAATATTTTCAGAGATTTTAACATTTCTTATGAAACAGACATTCGAGATCAGTTTGTGTTGATGAATGGATGATATAAAATAAAGGTTCAACATTTCAAAAAAAGAGTAACAAATTATCATTCAGTATAGCACGAAATTCCCCTGATAGAAAAATACCAGTGTTTAATGCCAATACCAATAGATATTTATTTGAACCTGAAAATTTGTTTTAGTTGAAAATCAAAAATAACCTTTAATTAATTTTACTAGAGTTTATTTAATTAAGGATAAAATAAAATAAATATCGATACAAAACGAGTGCTAGCAAAAAAAAACTTCTACTGCTGCAGAATTTGTCTATTATCTTAATTTTTGTTCTTTACAAATCACTAAGAAGGTTCATTTATACTTACTAATTTCGTAGAATAACAGAATTGAATATGCAGATAACTTCACCGATAACAGCATTTTTGTTCTAAAAGCAACACAAGAGGGTGCAAGAAGAATACTTTTAATAGGAGCCCGTAATTCTCCAATTTGCATTAGGGATGCTATGACGGGACTGCATTTGAGAATAATGGAAAATGAATGTATCGTATCACCTACCGTTTACTCAGTGATCTTGGAAAAGAACTTGGTGTATTGTGGGACGACTAATCACGATATTTTGGTGTTTACTTTTCATGTAAGTAGTACAGGGTTAGTTTTTTTAATGTAAACCCCAATTTTTATTTTTATCTTTGACCAATTCAAAAAATTTAAAAACTTGACTTACACGGTTTTTTATGTAGATTTCACTCCTGCTAACGGATTGGCAGTAGCGTTTTAAATATACAGGGTACACAAAAAAGTTAGTTTTTTTTTAAATGGAACACCCTGCATATTTTGACAAATTTCAATTCCTCCAATCATTTTAATTACAAATATATACACATATTGTAAAATCGGTTTACAGGTTTTTGAGTTATTTTCACTTTATTCACTTTATTATGAATACGTCGAAACAAAAGCGTTATTTTATAAACTCATATAATGAATCAATAAATACACCACATGTAATTACAACCCCCTTTATCCCAGAAGGCTGAGCCTTGTGCGGGAGGAGGCTACACATTTAAAGACAAGTGACACACATCCAATATCCGTGTATAATGGAAAAATCCCTCTCACAGTATTTTCCATTGCCACGACCGGGATTCGAACCCAGGACTTTTTGGGTGAGAGGCAGGTACTCTACCATCTCGATCATCAGTCTTCATAAATGAAGTAAATCAACAAACAAAACACAATATGTGAATTATTGAAATAAATTATATAACATTTTCAACATAACCACCATTAATGTCGATACATTTTAAACGTTTAATAAAATTTGAACCAAAAACTCAAAAAACAGTAAACCGATTTTACAGCGTGTGTATATATTTGTAATCACAATCTTAGACTTAAATATGGTGTGTATCTTTTCTAGGATGGAAGATTAATTCATAGACATAAAGCTGTTGGAGCAACAGGAATAAGCTGTATGAAACTGGTTAAAAATTTGTTATTTGCCAGTTGCCATAATGGAAAGATTTACGTGTTTGATACAAAAGGTAATGCGTTTGTTGGTAGTATTGAAGGCCCAGGAGGTGTCATACTTTCAATGGAAGTTTTAGAAAATCAGGTATGAATATTTACAAACAATATAATAATAATATAACCTATTGGATTTGTAAGAGTATATCTTCTTTAGTCTTACGTGATAAATTTTGCGATCCTGATCTAAAGCAATTACACACATTCAGTGGCAATTGTTGAAATTTAAGTTAGTCTTATCTTAGTATTGGAATCTCAGACTCAAGTCGTTGCTTAAAGCATGACTGGAGACTATATTAAGAGATTTTATAGAAAGAGAAGAAACCGATATTAGTACTAGGGATTGCGGTCCAAGATTTGTGTGTAGATCAAATTGATCTATAGATATAAAATTTAATTAAGAAATTTTTATTTTTTTATGAAGTATAATTTCATGTATATTAAACAGTCAGTGGTAGTTGTTGTTATTACAAATTCGTGTAGTTGGAAAATAATATCATAAATAATATGGTATTTTATTATAGAAAACAGAAAAATATGTAATAACAAAGAAACATCTTTGGCAGTGTGAGCAAATATCACAATTAAAGAAATAAATCAGTATGAACATTTCTTACTTTTGTATAGGTGCAAAGTACAACTGTTATTACAATCAGTCTTATGACTATGAAACGTCTAGAGTACTTTACCGATTTTAAATTTCTTCATCTTGAATCTCTTAAAGTAATTTTCTAAAAATATGCAAATCTTGTATTCATATACTTACATCCAGATGCCATTCCTTTAAATATTCCAAACTGTCCGAAATATTTTTCTAAAGCTGTAAATTATTAAGATACAAAAGAAAAACTGAAGTTTCTTGAGGAACATCAATTTCCAGTTAGTAATAGAAAAGAACCAATTGAATATGGTATACCATAATTACATGAGAGTATTGTATTTATATTTTCTACATGTATTCAGAAAAATTATTGGCGAATAAGTTAGAAATGAAAAAAGGATCTCTAGATCCTTTTTTCATTTCTAACTTCATAGGAATTCCACTCCCGTAAAAATTTAAGGAAACTGAAAACTTTGATGGCTTTATTTTTTGCTCTACTAGTCGACTCTAAAGTTATTTAATGTAAAATTAGATACATCTTTGAACTGACCGGATTGACTTTTGTCTTTTTCATAATATTAATACATTAGAGCAATTTTAGTAATTGGCAAAAAGTATATTAAATAAAAGACTTTACTATTAATATTAATATAGTAGGTACTTATTCTAGAATTGGAATATTTGATACAGATATTTGTACGACCTGTGGTATACAAGGCGATTTAGATCATATTTTTTTTAACTGTCAGAACCACCCAAGACAGACAGACGAACTATTGAGAAGATTAATCGATATTGATGTTCCTCTACCAACTAACGTTACTCATTTATTATGCTCCAAGAACTTACATATTTACAGTGCCTTAATTAACTTTTTAAATAAGATTAATCTGGTATTATAGAGATAAGTTAGAATTAGGTTAGCTTTTTGAGTAATTATTATATCTCCTCTCTCCTCTCCCTATGTGAAAAAACCTTCTTACCGTGGCCCTCATGTGTGTTAAACGAAATGCCCTGATAGGCAAAAATAGGATAGTAAATTCGCGACTGACTAATGGATACCGTCCAATGCCAATAAAAAAAAAAAAAAGTACTTATTCATATTGTAGGTCTCTAATATATACAAAGTTAATTTAATTCTTTGTTTTTAGGTCATCGTTGGCACAATGTCTTTCAAATTTGCATCTGTACCTATTCCTTTCGATATCCTAACATATAAAATGAAGTAATTCTAGTTTTTTTTATGATTTTTATAATTTATATTTTGTAAATATTTTTTATAATATTGTAATCATGGGTTTTAACTTTTAATTGTAAATAACCGATTCAATAACAAAGAACACTCCTGTCTTCAGTTAATATTTCGCGTAAGTTACATATATAATAATATAATCATGGTCATATCACTATTTATTTGGGGAAGATTATATATTTTTTTTAGACTGTAGGTAAGTTTAAATCCTAAATATACCAGTGAGCCACAAAATTGGATTTTGTTAGAAATTAAACTATATATTCTTTTATGGTGAATTAAAATAACGATGTTTATTATGTTTAATTTATTCAGAAGAGTAAACGAAAAAATTGAACTTTTAAATTTTTAACAATAATAATAAGGCAATCTTATCATGATGGGTTATTAATATTTAATATTTAGAGCATGTATTGCAAAAATTTTTGAATTTGAAAAAATTCCAGTGGGGGCACACGCCCCTCGCACTATTTCCCTAAATTCAATTACCAAGAAACACGTTTTTTTCTAACTAGGTAAAATTTGATTCTGCCAACGAAAATTTGAAATTTGAAATGATGAAAACTTTGGATATTTAAATGGAACACCTGGAATATTTTTACATTTTTTTATTCAGGAGGTCAAAGGCACCTATTTCATAGAGATCCATTGTTAATATTATGAATTTTTTTTTTCATTTATGTCTTGTTGAATGTTATTCTCATGTATTTTTAAGTATTACAATATGAACAAATAGTGAATGTTTGGTACCAAGTAATCGGTAATAAAATACTTTACTGAAATAACGTAGTGAGTGTGAGCCGCCATGGTGCCATTTAAAAAAAATTAGTTATTCTGGAAAAATGGTTTTCGAAATGTTTAAGACCTTTTAAAATAAAATAATAGTATATTACAGTACATGTGAAGAAAGTAAGAATTTTGCTCACGTGTGTGCCTCTTCCTCACGAAGCGTCAGCCGAGTGCACAAAAGCACACATCTGAGCGAAATCGTTTCTTTGCGAATGTTGTATAGCGTTTTGTTTAATCCTGCCATTAAAATGTTAAAGAATTATTAAATTTTGTAAAAGCTACTTTAGTTTATGGTTATGTATGAAGTGCAAATTAACGTAGATGGCAGGTTGCGTTGCTATGGTTCGTGTAAATATAAACATTTGTAGTTGCCGTATATTGCAGGAAAAAACTAAAACAAGGTATTTAAATGAAATGGAAAAATTTCGTCTGAATTTTATTTATTTATTTATACACCATTATACAAAAAGAGAAGAAAGAAGCATACAACACGTTGCCATACAGATCGCGCCAGTGGACTAGGAACACTAGTGGTATGCGCAGTTTATAGTCACCCGTCTGTTACTAGCACGATGCGATGGGGCGGGCCATCGCAGCATGAAGTGAAATCTGCTTCTGCTCGTCTATTGCCAATTACAGTTTCCAAGTGCTCTGTGGCATGCGCCCTGATTCTAATGCGCATTCATTAACTTACGTTCAGACTTCGTATTCAGTCACACGGCCACTCGTAGATTACACTAAATTTCCTCGTGTTCCTAATGGTGTGGCACTTACTGTATAAACAACTTGAGTGAACAACAAGACAAAGGGTTTCGAGTATTGTATCCGAGTATGAAACTGCATGTTTCAAGAGCCGGATTAAACAAAACATTTTTTCTACTCATACTTTTGAAAATAGCAATTTTTCCACTGCCTACTCTATATGAAAGTGTCAAATTTACCTGTTACCTACCATAGCAACGACTAAACAAACAATTTACATTGTGACGGTTTATAATTTAATAGCATTTTATATGTATTTAAAAAAAAATCTAAGTGACTTAAAAGTAAAGTTCTGTAAATTTTAATTCTATATTTTATTGCAATATCGTCGAAAAATAGCATTTCCTACTCAAGGTGAAATACGTTTTTTGTTTTTTTTATCTCTTGTAAAATATAATATTTTTGAGGGCATCGCCGCCTAGATGAAAAATTAAATTTGTCCGTAAAAATGCCATTAATATTTTTATCTCGATATACCATAACTGTATCCAAAATAAGCTCCTGAATCTCATTATTATTAAAAAAATTCATATTTAACCGTTATTTGACGTGCCCAAATTTGAAATTCATATTTCGTAAAACTAAGATATAGGGGCGAGCATCATTTCGTGGTCGCCTGGTATATACAAAATCAACTATGTAATTTAACGCGATGATATTATTTTATTTAATATATACAATGTGAGGGGCTGCTGCACAGAAATGTGCATGGGTTGTGAGCATTGTCTGCGTACACAATCTAACCGAACAAAACTTAGCAAGCGGCAATATTCAGGTAGAATCAAGGTCCGCATTTTCGTTACCTGTATGTGTATGTATGTACGTATGCTAGTATATTGTGTATGTATAATTAGTAATTACAATTAGTATTATAATTTATAAATTAGTAATGATTTTGTACAATTATCAATTATATAATTCATTTGTATATTAGGATTTCCATTTTTTAAATAAAGTTATTATGTGTAATGACATTTACAAAAATTTTATTTATTTTTTTTATCGCCTATATAACAGTTGTACTTTCAGAGAAAATAATGTATGTCAAATATCAAACACCAATGCAATGGAGTTAGAAGTTGTGATGACAAATTAACAAATAATTTATGAGAACAATAGTGATGATAAAATGAAACATATTGATCGACAGATTTTTTATTCTGTTAAGATAATCAACTAAGTGATGTCTTCTTGAAATTTTATAAATCTAAAATAAAAGACAGTCAAATATTGAAAAAAATGGTGATAGATCGTCACCCATTCTTTTAAGTTTAAAGGTTCCCAAAATATTTATTTATAAAAATAGTAAGTATTTCATGACCAAGTAATTTATGAGTAAACATTCACATCAAGGATATGAGACGAGCCCTGAACAAAATTGTCAGTCAGCGATGAACGTTACAAAGTTATTTCGCTTTTAGCAATAGAACATACACAAGCTTATTTTTTAACAAAATGAATACTTATCAGATTTAAAAAACAATGAAATAAATGGTATATAGAGAGGCCGTTCTATATGTGAAATTGAAAACGTTTACAATAATACAGACTACGGTAAATATTTGACTGTCATTCTTTGTAAAACGATAAGCAGGATCAATCGACTAGTTCTTTTGTAAATTCCTTTGATCTTACCTGACGTCCATACCTGGCTGTCTCATTCCGTACGATACGTTTAATTTTTTGAGTATTGATCTCTAAGATATTTTTTTCTCTGACAAGTTATTAGGAATTAAAAAGAAATAGTATATTGTGAAAAATATATATTTAATTACAGCACCATCAAATTTAATAACGTTTATAGTTTATATACTACTTACATATTATATAATTATTTCAACAAATATATCTATGACATACAATAGTTTAGAAATCCAATATTTTAAATAGTACTAAAGTACTAATCACTTTGTTTTATATCACATCAGAGTCATCAGAGTGCAATGATAAAACTTTGATCAAACTATTACAAATATTAAAAAAATTTCAGATACTAGATCCTCAAATTTCTTTCAATTAAATTATGAAAACACTTATGTTTCCTCGCTCTGGTTGGATTGAAGAATCACCGAAGTTGCCTGTTAACTCTATATGCCTCTAACCATTTAATCATCTAATTTTATTTTTATTAATTCCATATTAAATTATATAAGGACGCGTTCACACTTCTTGGATTCTAGAAGCATGCTGAAGATTTCTATACATTTAAATAGAGTGTGTTCACACAGAGATTCCGTAGAATGCATACATATACGAAATTCTACGGAATCTGTGTGAACAGACTTGATTTAAATGTATAGAAAACTTCAGTGCGCTTCTAGAATCGGATTCCGGAATGCGATTCAAGAATCCAAGTGTGAACGCGTCCTAAGAGTATTTATTTTGTCTTAAAGATGACTGTCCAAATTTTGAAAAACACCTGGTAATCCTCTGACTAAACGACTTTTGCTCTTCCATATGTCCTGAAAAATAACATTTATTACAAATGTAAAAAATTTGGTGTAAGATAGAAATATAAGAACGAAGTATGTCAAAAATTAGCATAAAATAAGCAACTAATGAAAATTTTGCCACCATATACCAACACATACACTGGGTATATGAAAATGGAGAATAGGTAGAGTACTAACGCAAGTAACAGCATCCCTCTCCCAGTCACCTCTCTTATCAAGGCATTATTTAATCTCAGTCTCAGAGCGTCCGGCACAGACTAAACCCACTCCAAGTGATCTTCCACCTTATGATTATCTCAATGCATCTATTGCCAGTTCATATGTTGACAGTGTATATAGGTAATGATCGGTTCGGTATTTTCAATTTACCAGATCTATACCACTACAAAACATGATTAAAATATCTAGGAAGTATTTTCCAAATTATAAAGTTTCTGACTCTGATAAGATTTAGGTTTTGATTTTATTTCCTATCTAAACCACCACATTATTTATTGATTAATATTTCTAAATAACGAACTTATGGGTAGTTGTCTCAGAAAACTAAATTCAGAAATCCTATAAGTTGACACATAAGTACCTACATATTTTTTTTACGTGCCTGGGATTTCAATTTTAAAAATGCTGAGATTTTTTTGTCTACAAAAAGTATGCTAAATTACCTGCATAAAAATGCATAAAATCAGTGAGGATTGATAAAACTAAAGACATTTATTTTGTCAAGCTTAAGAACGCAAATGCAAAGGTAAACGGCAATTTCATTAAAATATTGTAATAAATAACAAAATCAAAAAACAGCTCAAGGAAATACGGTTAAAAATGCTTTTCGCAAAGGAAATAGTATGTAAGAACATGTATTTGAGAGGGCAGATGAAACTCTGTATTTGGACGAGCTGTCTTTTTGCGTTGTTTTAAAATATCATGATTTTCCTACCTACATTTATCGCTTCTTTTTTTGAAAATTACTCATCAAATGCGTTTGTATAAAGTCTCTTATGTTCTTATTATTCCATGTTCAAACCTTTTATTCAATTTTTAAGTATAATTATAGTTCCTTGAAAATGATCAGTCCAAGACAGGTAAACGGAAATTTTTTTTCACAAATTTTTGGGATCAGGAAGGGTGAAAACATAATTTTACTACATAAAGCAAGAATGTTAATTGGCAAATAATATTGATTATAGAACCCTAACTTTTTTCATTCCTTTTAAGGGGGAGATCTCTGTTGATATTTGTAACACGAATTACGAGTAATAAAATTTAAAAAAGAAAGTTGAAAAACTGACCTACCTTACGTAAAAATCTATTGAACTTTTGAGGACCACTGCATATCTCTACAGATCTACATATGGGGTGAACAACATGCTTTGTTTATCTAAGTTTATTGCAAATTCCGATATAAAGCAAAAACACCATACCGACAAATTTGTCTTGCCGCTAATAAAGTTAGCAGCTGTTCGACGGGATGCGGATTTTCGAGGCAGAGACATCGGCATGTTTGATGCTTGGTAAACAAACGGTATAAAAAATATGTGTTCCACAGACTTCCGAACAATGTTAATTGATAGTGTAGTAAAAGCTATTGAACCAATGGAAAAAACAAAATGACCCGACCTATCTTATTTTATTTTCGATTGAGTTAGGTCAGTTTTCAAAATGTTGACGTATTTTAATTTTTTTTTTCTCGAAAACTGCCGCGTGTATTTCTTTCATTTTTTTTATATGGATTTACCATCCCTTAAAATTAAATAAATAAGTTGGAGTTCACCCTGTATAAATGAAATCATATTTACCACAAATCTAACATCAGCACCTTTTGCTCTCACAATTTCTTCTATCTCACGTGCAATATTTTCCTGTGTTGTACCAGCGACGTCAATAAAATAAGAATTTTTACTATCTGCATAATGACAAGATATTGCTTTTCTAAAGCCCTAAAAATATTATTTATATAAGTTGCTAAACTAATCGGCAATTAAGTATGTAGATTGCGACAAACTACTATTTATTCATAATTTCGTATGCTGTAGACTCAACACTGTAAAATAGACTGTAAGTTATATAATTAATTATAAAAATAAAATGGATACATGATACAATACACATAACACATCTCATTGAAATAATTGTTAACTTGCTTGCTCTAGCAGAGTAGAGCGGCAACATTGAAATTCGGTTAACTTCACATTTAAATCACTTGCCCATCTTATATCTGTTTTATTATACCTGTGTATAATTTGGTCCCGACCCATGCAATATAATTGGATGGAAAAAAACTGTATCACCTCTCTCCATTACAACATGTACCTTTGGAAGATGGTCCAAACCTTGAACTCCATGATACATTTTATTCTTATATCCCTATAAATAAATAACATAAAGTTAAGCTTTGCTGTCCCTCTGATATGCCTTGCAGAAATTGAGTATTAACTGTAACGTCTGACGAGTTAGTAAGTAAATAGTTATTCTGTTATAATAATAGTTATAATCAGTATATCACCTTTGGATATTCGTGTTTATAAAGTGATCCCCGATGTGATCCTGGAACAACATAAAGGCATCCATTTCGTTCATCGACCCTTTCCAATGCTGTCCAAGAAGCTACAATATTGTCAGCTGGACGAAAAGGAAAATAATGTAGATCCTGAAATTTAAAGATGATGTATTAGTTGGTCATTAATGGTGGATATATATGTTTTTATAAACTTTGTATCTAAAACCAGCATATTATGCCCCTTTAAATATTGTGTATGTTTATTGCTATTTTATATCTAAGGTAAGGGAGAGAAAAAAAAGAAAATTATTTCACTCTCTATACATTTTTTTAACACAAGAATTTTGAAATTTCTGTAGACTATCCTAGTAGGTACACTACACTACATTGTAAGTGTAACATAAATATTGTGGTATAATTTTTGGACAATATCCAATTCTTGGCGTGATAAGCTGGGCAACTGTTTTTATATTGCCTAGTATGTTCTGGCAGTCCACCATAACATCGGAAATTATCTCATACAGCGACGATCTCGGTCACGATTTATCAATAAGAGTTACAGAGCTTATTGAGGAACTGCCACTGACTCACCATTGGTATTACGTTACTATACTCTAGTAGGTATTTCAAATATATAAATAAATAGCAACAGTAATTCCAGTACATATAAGCAAAATGCTCACCTGATGAAGGGGATGCAAAGATGCACCGGGATCGGCATTTGGTGGTTTATTAATAAACATGGAATGTACACCAGTAATATTTGGGCCTATAATGCCCTCTACAATATCTATTACTCCTTTATAACTGCAGTATTCCCAAAATCCGTCATCGTATAGAAAATCCTGAACCTAAAAATAACACCCATAGGTACCATGAATTTAATTAATAAAATTAATTAAAATCGGTGGACATTTTTAAAACAAAATAATAAATATTTATGTGGTATTTTTTGGGTTGTAGGTCCCATTTAAAGAAAACACAAATAGGACCTACAACCCAAAAAACACCACATAGATATAATATAGCTGGTCCAGAACCTTTGTTAAAAATAATGAATATTGTTTATTAAAGTACAACATATCCTCAGTCTACATCTTAACTAAAGCCTCGATTATACGTGTGGTTTCTTAAATAGCAAACTGTATGGATGAATAAAAACCTTGTTTCTGGATAGCGGTAAATAAAAAATTACGTTTCAAAGATTTCAGTTGCACCACTCAGTATTTATACCTACGATACATTTCATGATTAATTTATTAAATATGTATTAGTTAAGTTGATAAGCTGGATTATAATCATGGTATAAGGAGAATGGTATGCCCGTGCGCAGGTACGGTGACGTCACTCAGTTTAAAAAGCGGCAGGGGTGACGTCACAATTAACCTCAAAAATATGTATTTTCTAAAATTTTCGAATATAATGTCAATTTTATCAAAATTTCTGCTTAGTTCCTGTACTATTAACTAAAATCTTGTTCAGTGCATTATTAATAAAGTTTTATTTGGCTTAATCTAATAAAATAAGATGCTTTTTGTTAGTTGGAATTGATAATCTATTTTTTTAATTTTTTCCAACCTAAGCGATCTATCACAATTTATTTTCCTTTTACGACAGTCAAGAAACAGCCCCAGACATACTAACAGTTGGAACTGAATCAGATCTTAAGTTTCTACTGTTTCTGGGGGAATATAACAACATCTGGCTGTATTAAAGGAATTTCAAAATCTGTTGATTCTGTTGGGTTGAAATCAATAGAAGAAATACGTGCTATAAACAGGCAATAGGCAACGAAAAGGATACACCGGCGAAATAAAAAATTAACCTGCTATTTTTCAAACTAATTTAATCGTTCATCCATATACTTTCGCGAGCTTTTCAACGCGGAGAAATGTAAAATACTTGATGTCAGTACCTTTTATCTTCGTGTAATAATTGTTACACCCAGCCACAGCAGAAGCAGGCATGTTGCTATTCGTTAACACCATTATAAAAATATTAAAATAAAAATTAAACGTGCGAAATTACAACTGACTTTCGACGTTTTTTAAGCTGAGTGGCGTAATGCGCAGTAGATACACAAATTGGACGGCAACGTGACATACCATTCTCCTTATACTATGATTATAATAATGTTTCTACAAGTACATAGGTATTAACTCACTCTCTGCTACACTTAAAAATCATGTATGCTTAAACATATTTTCTCGTAGAGTGTAGTACATTTATTTTATGAACCTTAATTACAATTAAAGTCATATTCGACCAAGGCATCTAAACATTTCCTATACTATTTTCTTGCACTTACTTTATTTATCAAATATTCACCTTGAACACCTGTATTTTTAAGCGATGGATCTTTCATGACGGTTGTTACATTTACATTTATATTTCCATTGCAAAAATCCAAAAATCTTTGACTAAAAAAATACTGAACTTAAAATATTCTGGTACATTACTAGGCAGACATAGTGACTTACCAAACCTTATCCAATAATTCTTTACTAACATTATTCTTTATTAAAAGGTAACCATTTTTTTCATAAAATTGCTTCTGTTCTTCGGATAACTGGGAATCCTTATGTACATACTTATAGTTCCTAAGAATACACAATTAGGTATATTATAACAAATAAATTACATAAATACTGTCACCGACAAATTTAACATTGGCGAGACAAAGCACAAATTTAATATCATGTTAAAATTTTGCCAAACTATACTTAATGCTAGTGCTAGTGAATAAAAAAGTTGTTACTTACTCCATTATAGAGGTAGAAATTTCATTCGTATGGGTCTACTCCCAGGTGTACAAAAAAGAATGATCAAAGTAATTAAAATAATAAACAAGCATTAATTATAATTATCTTTACGACATTACTTTTTTATCAATAACAATTATTGAACAAAGTATGACCTTTGCACAGTTTAGAGTGTCATATTTAAAAGATAATTTTAAAACTGTTTTGGTAGATTAAGAATCGGTTAACATATTTTGACTTTCTTATTCAGATATTTATTTAACTGATTTGCATTTACTGGTATCCTTTAAGTCTTGGGGCCAATTGTACAAACCACTGTTATTTTTTATATGTATTCTATGACTGGAATTGCTTGTTTACATTAAGTATTCTTCGGTAGATTATTTAATGGTCTACTGTACATACTTTTGTACGCTAGTTGTGGTTAGCTTACATGTTTACAATCTAACAGTATATGTGAATAGATCACGTCATGCAATTTATATAGATTAGATTCGACTTATCTTATCAGTTTGGTTTGTGCTTATATTATTAATGAAACAAATAACTTAAACATAACAAATCAACTCATAATAACCTCAAAACTTGAGCTTGAGCTTAGTTAACCACAGAGAGAAGTTAACCACAGAACATCTAAAGGTGCGTTTATAGCTACCAAACGAAGACGAACGAACGACAGTGAACAAACATTCGCCACTGTTTGGCGAGAATTCGCTTGGACGTTTACATCTGCAGAACATTCGCATTTGTTGAAGTTCGCTATTGGTCGTGAGTGAACACAGTGGTCTAATTTTTCTGGTTCTTACTTTATAATTATTGTCCTTCGGGTCCCATGCATAAACAAGGACTTTGTTGATATAGGTTGATTAAGGTTAATATGTCTTCATTGGACCACTCCATTTTATGTATTATTAACGCTTCTATAAATTTATTCACCATTCACCGAATGTTCACTTTTAACTGTGAATTTTGATTACCCGTTCACAGCGAGCACGAACTCTCTTTGATGTACCGCTCCGCTCCCAAACCCTAGCGAACGCGAGCATTCGCCTTTTGCTCGTCTTCGGTGCTTTGTTTACAGCATATGCGAATTCGGCCATTCGCCAATGTTCATTCTCGTCTTCGTTCGGTAGCTATAAACGCACCTTACTTAACGATACGATCTACGATCTTCGATATATTACCATAGAATTGTTTAGTGTTGTGAGAAATGTGAGATGCTAAACCATTGCGTAAAGAGGCGCAACTGTCAATGTTTCGAGATTTTAGTATTGCATTTTTTCGCCAATATAGCTTCAGGATTGTCATCAGTTTTTAGTGCTACGGGAAGGTATTTGTAATTCGGCTGCATAGCCCTAATATAGATAATTCTGTAGTTATTGGCAAAAAATACAACACTAAAATCTCGAAACCTTGACGGTTGCGCCTCTATATATTTACTCAATGCTAAAACAGAGTATTATTTATACATAATAACCGTTAATTGATTACGATTCAATCAACGATATAACATAAATAACACAAACTAGATTTTTTTCAAATCATATGAACATAAATAAAACGTTTGCCACGTCCACATAAAAGTCGTCATTTAATTGAACATTAAATAAATATCGATAACGTAAGTTTAAATATTGATATAATATTTGATTATGGTTATCGTATTATTCATAGACTTAATATAATACTATGGACTGAGCCTATAGAGAGAGAGGTGATGAGGACGAGACCTCGAGAGAGACGCCGATAGATGATCAAAGGGGGTTTGTGGTACCCATTAACCTCCCCAACTTTTTCATGCGTACGCCTATGGTCTCTAAATATTTATTTTTAGATTAAATAATGATTTCTCTAACTTTTCTTACTCTTATAAAATTTTAATTTAGGGACTATTATTAACGAGAAATTCCAATAAATTTAGATGCATTTTCAATATCTTAGTTTCGGAATGTATTATTTTTATTATTGTTGTTTGTAGTAACCATTGTTTTTTTTTTAATCGATAATCGATTATATTTTTTAGGCAGAAAATGCTAGACGTTTTTTGTTGTGTATATAGTTAGAAAAGTTCGATAAAATAAGAATTATAAAAAACAGTGGTGTACACATTTTTTTGTTTAGAAAACATCATTTAATTCTCATTTAACTAGGTATGCCACTGGTAAGCAAATAAAAATACTAATTTGCAAAAAATAGTTTTGCTTAAATTGCCTTGCACCTTCTATAATTCGTTTTCGTAATTGTTGCTCATTAAAATTAGAACCGCGAATAAACAAAATTTTTCATAATTCCCCAAAAATAAAAAATATTTTTATAACTTTGAATTTAAAAGTGGTAATTTCGAGGGTAATTTAGAGATGTGTAGAAACATACTACAACTGATATCATTCCAAAGACGTTTTTGTGAAATTCGTATCACTATAGCAAAAATTTGTACACCGCGACTACCGCAGCTGATGTGATAACCCTTCGGAATATCACACATCTGAATTTATTGGAATAAGTATCTCGTTAACCAAGTCCTAAATTAAAATTTTATAGGAGTAAAGAAAAGTTAGGGAATAAATAAGAATTTAATCTAAAAATAAATATCTGAAGACCATAGGCGTACGCATGAAAAAGTTGGGGAGGTTAATGGGTACCACAACCCCTTCCGTGGGAAGTTTGCGCTTTGACTTTTTTACCAAAATTACATAAAAAAGTGCACCTGCGTAAGATAAAAGTCTGTGCAAAATTTCAGGTAAAAATCTTAAAAAATAACTGAGTTATTAATAAAAACAATTTTCAAAATTTAAACTTGACAGTTGATAGTTTCCACAGCAACCACGACCCGAAACTATTTTTCACATGATGTGTGCAAAAATCCTGTCGCGTATTGATGGCTGCCTATAGAAAAGAGATACAAATGCTTGGCACTGAGCGACTGTACTTCGCGCCGTTTTCTTTCATATAAAATGTACAAAAACAAGTTTTTTTTTTGTTGAGCACAGTTTTTTTGTTTTAATTGAATTCGATATATATTAACATCACGATATATAGACGTGAACGCGTAACCACATTGTTATTTTCTTGATAAATAGGTACTTCGTTTTTAGTTTTATTTATTGCGGTTAGCCGTGTTGTGTTACCGAGTGGACTCGGAAGTGAGCATAAAGAATATATCAACCACCGCAGGGGGTTCCTCCAGAAAAGACCTTTTCCTACAGATCCGCCCTTACCAAGACCCAGGAAGACTCACCACTACACGGGTAAGTCGTCTGGTGCCCAGTTCATTTCTCAAAATGCATTTAATTTAATTCTTAATTTATAATTATATATTTTGTAATGTCCATTTTTTCAAAACCCACAAGTTGGGCTATTGTACGCAACAAATCCGAAAACACAGTACTGTCATGTTTTTTCACACAGTCCTGTCAAAAACAGAACGGACGTTATTTGTATTTTTTTAGGTAGGTGGCACCAAACTGTCCCACTCGTGTGAAAAGATTCGTTTTCAAAACTTGTTATTTAATAGTATATTACGTAACGAGAGTTGTAAAATAGCATATTAGGCACACGACGCACGAATGGAAAAATTGCGCACGACGTCGCGTAGCGGCGAGTGCGGCAATTCTATGACTGCGTAATAGCTTTGCAACTCGAATTATGTACTAAGTATACTTTACCTACGATCATATTTATTGAAATTAAAACACAATTTTATCGCTTATGTCAGTTTTGACAGCATTAGAAAATTAAGTTTTGCACCTGCCATTTTTAATAATTTTAGCATGGTGTTAGAAATATGAACTACGAAGTGTTGTGTAAAGTTGGTCACGTGGTCACATTACAACACACCTCAGCAGCTGAGCGTGTGATTTGTTTACGGTGTGTAATGTTCAATTTACATAGGTGGCGGAGAGTGCGTTTTCAGCTATTTACGTTAGTGATCGTAGGTAAAATGCTATTTTTATATTAAGTTCTGCGTGACGAAATGTCTAAATTTTATCCCAACTTCGATGTTTCCGTAAACGTCAAAATTGCACATTTTGGTTGGCTCCTCGCAGTCCTCGGATCCTGCCTTGAAAATCACAGCGGGACCGTGCTATTTACGATGGACTTCTAAGTTGGACTCTCGGGCTTTGATTTCTTGCCAGAACGACGCGAAGGTCCGGCGGCGTTTTTGATTTGGAACGAATATTTGAAGTTTTCGTGTTTCCGCAATTTTTTCAATTTTGTGAAATTTCTGACGCACGCGCCCCTCCGAACTCGGTAACTCGCGGCTCCTTCGAGACACGAATTTTTAAAAAAGGTCGATTTTGTTGGAAAACGGTTCTCTTACGGGGGCCGTAGCTCGTTTAACCGGAGGATATTTTCAACCAGACTTTCTGGAGAGCTACATCCGTCTCTCTTCTCAGGTCTCTGAAAATTTCGTTCCTTAATCTCCATAACATCATCAACATCTACTTATAAAGAAATTAATTAAGTATAATGTTTAATAAATTTTTTAAATTTTGCAGTTTTTTCTTAAACTGGTCGTAGAAAAAGTACTGTACAACTCGAGTGGATTATCCATATCGCACTCGAAAGATTGAAGACTCCGTCTATGTCGTGCTCAAACTTCTTTCTCGTGCGATATGGAAATCATATCCACTCTTAATTGTTGCACAACTACTATTAACAGGATCTAGAATTTTCTCAAAAACCACCTATATAAAATTTGCAAAATAACGAAGATAGAAAACTTATTAATAGTTCGTATTCCGGTCCTGGCATGTTTATAAAATTGTTCAAAATTGTCACAGTTCGTTTGATCTGCGCTTAAGATCATGTTCGGCTAAACTGGACAGACTGATGAAAATACGGATCATAGGAATTCAAAAAACGGTCGTAAAGTTTTTTGAATGTACAATATGGATTATATGATTTCAACCATCGATATCTTGTAATAACCATTGGAGATATAAACAAAAATGAAAAAGATCCTTAAATGGGATTTCGTGTAGATTACAGATGCATTAACAAACCTTTATTTGTCGTTCATATATACAAAGGGCACACGGCTATTCTAGATGTAATATAACATTTTTTCTGATTATTCATAGGTACTATCGCGGTTGAAAAAAAGTAATCGATTTTTTATCAAGTAGTATATTTTTTCGAAAAATTTTCCTTTGTAAATGGGAGTGTTTACATCAGTTATGTCAATTAAATTATTTTGACAAGAAATCATTGGTGGGGTCGTATTTATTTGAAAAAAACTAATAAGAAATAAGTTGTTAATATTTCTTTATTATAACAATTAATTAGTATGGTTTTGAGAGAAGCAGAAAAAAGCTACAGCATCATCACACTTGGAGAAGGGTGGTCTTAACAACGCATGGCAAGTCAAATTAATTGCAGCAAAGGCACAATTCAAAAACTAAACAAAAAGACAGACCTTCCGCTATTATCTGTTTTGTACAAATATTCTTCATCAAACTTATGACCCCTGGGACGGTAAACTCGTAGTTGACCATTGTAGTAGGACTGAAATATCTCTTCGTCGGAAAAGACCACTCTCTCCCTGTAACGATCTTATTCATTAATAAAAGTATTTGCAAACTGCATTCTTGCCTCTTTATTATCATCTGTTAGTCGGTAATTTTTAGCACTGGCACAGTTAAATAGACCTTGCTCTCGCAACCGTTTTCTAACAGACGCTGGGAAGTTGGTTTGCTCTTTGGCTTCAATAGAATTAGAAAATGGGTTTAAATTCACATAGTTAACCAGGGTATTGTCGTTTTCTAGAGAACTCTTTCTTGGCCGCCCAGAACCCACTGCCTTACTCAGATCATGAGTTTCTTTCCACTTTTTGTTTAGTTTTTGAATCGTGCTTTTACTGCAATTAATTTCACTTGCTATGCGTTGTTGAGACCACCCTTCTCCAAGTTTGGAGATGATGTAGCCTTTTTCTTCTTCACTCAAAACAAGATAAGGCATGATTAAGTAATACAAAATTTATTTTTGCTTAATATGACAAATGACGTTGACACTAATAAAAAATTGGGATTGATGCGACACTGAATAGAACCATAGTTACAACGGGAAAATCTACTTTTTTTCGGCCGCGATAGTACATTTAAACTTCTAGTTTATTGAATAGTTCACTAATTTCTCAATTAAACATATGTGTGTTATATATTTTTGAGAGAATTGAGAAAAGAAACGTTCTATTAAGATATTAAAAAATATACAGGGTGTTCCATTATAAAAAAAATTGGTTTCTGTCACCCCCTGTATGTATGAACGACAAATAAAGGTTTGTTAATGCGTCTGTAATATACAATTAATCTTATTTAAGGATCTTTTTCATTTTTGTTTATATCTCTAATGGTTATTAAAATATCGAGGGTTGAAATTGAATAATCCACAGACTATCACCCCATCATAATGATCAACGATTACAGATTCTGCTTTTAAAAGTTTTTGATGTCTCATTTTTTCATCTTATGGAATTTTTTTCTCATTTTTCACTGTCACTAAAATCGTCTGTATGGATGTGGCAAATTCACCTTTAGAGGCAAAAAAATGCATTTTTCTTCAAACGTCAGAAAAACATGACATTTCTTAACCCATTTCATGATGTTAAAGTTTGACATTTTAGACGGCTGTGCGTTGCCATTAGCAGCGGAGGCAAAAGTACTTTGTCTTACGCTGTGAGCGGAAGAAAAAGTACGACTGATTTCTTATAAATAACGATGAGACATCTTAAATAATAAAAAACTTATATGCTTTAATTATTAAGTAAAAAAAAACACCATAATTTAACTATTCCTATATTAAAAGAACAATAATTATTTAGTATAGGTAATAAATTATTCATGGCATCTGCGGCAATTTCCGCAACCTCAGGGGGTGTACAATCAAAAACTAGGAGTCTTATCATTCTAATCTAAGTGTGATTTAAAAGAATAATATCAAAATAATATTTACTAAAATACTTACAAATCGTGAAGACACTCGCAGTACAATTTATACTGACACTTGTGCACTTGTCAAATCGAGAATCGAGCAAAGCGTACATAATATGGTATCCATAGCAATGCGTATTTTGTTTAATACGCCGGCCATGCGATATTAACAGTATCAACACAATGCGTTTTTGGTGGTGAAATTCGAGTTTTTATTTATTTTTTTATAGCAAATCTACGTTTGAAGAAAAAATAGCATGTTTTATTCGGAGTAAAAGTCACTTTTGTGATTCTTCTGTAATTGCCGGACTCACTTTCGTTCGTCCGGCAAACCTACAGACTCTTCACAAAAGTATGACTTTTACTCCTAATAAAACAATATACTATTATGCGTTCTGGATTAAAATGTTGAAAAGGGGCGTCAATTTAAGCATTCACCAGCGTCATATCAAAAACATTTTCCGTGTGGGTAATGATTATGACACTAAAAAGTAGTTTATTCACAATCATATATGTATGCTTCAATTGCCAGCTTATAAAAAGTTGGGAGGCAGGCATTTGTTCACTCTTCTTTTCCAGCTAGCCAGCTAGCCGGTAAAGTAGCTTTACCGGCTAGAAACGTCACTTTTCCGGCAAGTCACACTTTGCGGCAGCAAATCTTCTGGTTGTCTTTTGTGCAGCAGCTTTAAAATTTGGTGAAGTACACTCTCTAAGTCACAAATGATCAGAATCAAACATTTTGTTGTAGAATTTTGAGCGAATTTAACAGAAATTATTGATAATAAATACTTGTGGAAATAACCTAATTTATTTGACAGAAGAACCTTATGCTCGTTACCTAGCAACGCTCAACTTTTATCACTGCAGCCTACCTACTTATTTTGCATAATTTCCTAATTCTCATTCACTATCTATTCAATTAAATAAAAAAATTGTATGCTGATATTATGTTATTATACAATGATTGTGAATACAATAGTATACATACCTCGCTGGTCGTTTTCATTACAGTCTCGCGTTTACATCTGAATGAAGCACCTCCCAGCTTGGTATGTAATGTACTATTATTTCATCCCGTCCGGAAAGTACAGTATTATATGCGGCCGGAAAATGAGACATTACGGTATCAGAGCCGGTAAAGTACCGGAAACCACCGGAAAGTTATTACGAACCAATGGTCGCGTTCATCACAGTGAGCGATCAGTGAGCGCTCACTGATCATTTCAATTGAACGTCTTTAACTGATTGATCACAGGTGATCGCTAAGTTATCGGCAGCCATTTTATGTAGCAAAATAATTTTATGATACATGATCCGTTATCACTTGATACTCTGCTACATAACCTAAATTATAATAGAGTTTTATGTGTGTGCCGCCGAGTAAATTAACAGATAGAAAATAGATCAAGTGGAAATTACTTATGAGTACGAAAATATGTTATATATAGTTGTTGTAACCGATACTCTGCATAAGAGATTACAAAGCAGTAAGTTTTTTTTATCGTGACAAACGTAAATATATTTTTTGTTCGACCGACCAGAAGATACACCCTTCTGGAGAATTTTTCCGCCAGAAATTAACATTTCATAAGAGACTGGCAAAAGCTTTTACCGGTTCCTGTTCTCTCTTCCGATTCATGAAGTATTAACGTTCATATAATTGTGTATTTAATATAAATACAACAAAATAATTTATCCCACAATATTAATGTCTAAATCATTTTCCTCTGCAATAAATAGCGCTAATTGATCGTCGTCCATTTTTTCATAGTTTAAAATTCGCAATTCAAATATACAAAAGTTTCACACCTTTATTCTGACATCTGATTCTGACACACAAGTGGCACAAGATCTTAAAACTTTTGACAGACCACAGCGGTAGAAAACACGGTTCAGCACACAACTCATCAGTCACTTGATGATAATTGATCGCTAATATATCGCTACTTCGTGATGAACGCGACCAATCACAAACTTTTACTATACCTTTTGACAGTTGTTTGACATATAAAAACCAACCGTAAATTAAAAAATAGTGTCAAATGTCAAATGACATAAGAGTCAAATGCCAGTGTCAAATTATACAAATATACTAATAAGTATACAAGAAATGACGGGATGAAATAAAATATCATTCGGCACACGTCCGTAAGGTGTTGTTCCAGCCTCGTTTAGATATTCTAGACTCGGCTCCTGACGTCGCCTCGTCCATATAATATCTACTCGAGTGTAACAAGTCCGTGACGAAAATTACTATTTATTATTATTAAAATGAAGATCAAAAACGTAGTTTCTAAGATTTCTAAAAATTCTAAAACATCATCTCTCAAAAGAAAATTGTTGGTGGGGTAAAATGAAAATATCATTCGAATGAATCGAATGTCACTTTATCGTTACCTACTAGAAATGAACATTTTGAAAATTTTCAAAATTCTATATAATCACCCAGTTAATATGTGTTGGAAAGTGTTGATTGGACAAATTAGACCAAAGTAGATTATTCATTATTGGCGAAATAATTTGAAATATTGATTTATGGATGTTAATTGATATTATCTAAAAATTAAAAGTAGCTACTATAATCATTTGTCTTCAATCTTTTATTTATTTAGAAAAAAAACTAGTATACAGCGTGTCCCACTTTTAATGGCTCCCCCTTCACTACTCAATTATTATAGTTATCCGATTTCAACCATATTTGGGTTACTATTAACGGCATTTGGTGTGATCTTTTTGAATTGAGCAAAACTTATTTTTGTCAGTGGCGTGCATTTTTATTAAGAAAAACGGGGTCAATTTTTCGAGATTTTTTTTAGGCATTTTTTTACAGAAAAACTAAAGCAATGTTATTAATCAGCATGCTTTGGAACCCCTATGTTTTACTAATTTTACTACATTTTGATTAAGGGTTTCCGAATAACGGGCCCAGTGAAAATACACTTTTTCAGTCGTAAATAACTGATAACTTGAAAACGGTTTGTGTTTCGAAAAAAGAGTCATACGTCATTTTCAATTTAAACTGATTTACTCTAATCACATCATGTGCTCAAAAGTTTGAAATGCCGCAGTCGTAAATAATTAAATAATTGACAACGGTTTATTTTTCTAAAAACAGTTTAATTTAATATCAGAGCAACCTTTTTTCTTTTGGTATAAAATTGATTTATTAACACATAAGATAATTTTTTATCACTTAATGCCCAAATAATACAGGACCGGTTAAAATATTTTTTTATCGTTCAATGAAAAATTTTTGCTTGCAGCTTTTGAAACTTTTGAAGGCATGGGGAGATAGAGTAAATCAATTTCAATTGAAAATGAGGAGATACTTTTTTTCAAAACGCAAACCGTTTTCAAGCTGTCAATTATTTACGATTGAAAACATGTATTTTTACTGAGCTCGTTATTCGGAAACCCTTTATCAAAATGTTGTGAAATTCTCGTCATGGGGGTTCTAAAGCATGCTGATTAATAATTATTTTGTATTGGTTTTTCTGTAAAAAAATGCCTAAAATTTTGTTTAATTCAAAAATATCACACCAAAGGTCATTGATACCGATCCAAATTTGGTTAAAATTGGATAACTATAACTGAGTTGTGAAGGGGGGGGGGGGGGGGGGCATTAAAAGTGGGACACGCTGTATATTTATGTATGTAATCAATAAAAAACTTTAAAAGAAATGAAAGATAATTTTTTTTTCGGTTTATTATGATTACCGCACTGAAAGGTATATTGAACTTTAATAGTCTCGTTGCGTAAATTTACGTCTGAAATCAAAGTTCTACAACGTCAACAAGCTTAATTATTATCATCACCTGCATGCCAAATGTTAGGCATTTTATCAAAATCATTAGATATTAAATTAGTATTTATATTAGTAGGTAAATACAATTTTCTAGCTAGTGTGCAAGACCAAAATGTTAAATATAAAAGCAACATTAAACATCACTATTTATTTTATTTAAAAAAAAATTACAATGAGTTAAACTTGGAACTAACTAATTGGTAGTAATTAGACAATGGGAAAACATTGATTCGAGTTGTATATCAGTTATTTTTTGGGGCACACATTTCTTACTTACCGAAGTCTTAAGTCTTATTATTATTATCAGTTGTATTCATTTTAGTAATTGCACGATTTCGTTTCAAAGTACTTGAACTCTTGAAATTGCTAAATAAGTACATACCTACTGTCAATAAAAATTCATATTGGTATTAGGTCCCTTTTGAATGTTTTTGGTTTAACTACAGATGAGATATAATGGATTAATAATTATAGTTTTAGAACACGATACTTTTACGATATATCGCCGATAATTTTATTATTTTTTACTTTTAGATGTATATTTTAAGATAGGTACTTACACTCACTCACCTACAAAAACCCTGTTATTTAGAAGATTTCATATACATATTAATAAACTAGAAAAGTTAAACCTTTGTATGCATCCACATAAATGCTGTATTTTAGGCTAAATTCTTTGAATTCAATACTGAAGGTTGACTATAGACACCAAACCAAAAAATTATAAAATAAACTGTGGTTTGCTGTTTCCAAGTAAAAGTACTCGGTAAAATATGACAAAACCGGTGATAGGTGAGTACCTACCCCAAAAAATGGAATATAAATACATATTTGCTTCATTTTTACGTAAAATTTGAATCGCAGCAGTGCCAAATTAATTAAAAAATCGGGCAAAAATATGCTTTTCACTTGATAATCAATTTAAACATGTACTGAACTCTGAACTCTTTTTGAAACATTCTAAATCATTGGAGTCCATGCCTGTTGAGATTATATCCTCAAAGAATCGATAAAGTCTGTCATGCCACCCTATAGCATCGTACTGTGTACACCAAATTAATAAATATCAATCTTATTTGTTTGATTATAAATGCTTTTATATAATTAATGAGATTATCTCTGTTTCAACATTAACTGTTGATTATTTCAGATTATTGATTAATTCAGTCATCTTTGTTTTTGGAGAACAACTGTCAAAAAATATTATTTTTAAATAAATATTTTTTTCACCTACTAGCTTGGTAGACACCTGTGTATGAAGCAGGTGTCTTCTTGAATAGGTAGATATAGATGAGATACGTTATCAATAAATCGTACGTTTATAAGTAGGTAGTTTCCTATATATCGTTAACCAACAAATCTTTAATTGATACCTACACATGGTGTTCAGTATGTGGTTAGTGCATGTATAATTTCAAAATGATTCGTAAGTAATCCAAAAAAATATATTTTCTTAATTGGAAACGCCTAAACGCCTTTATAAAATAACATTAAATATAATATGATATAGGTTTTCAGACCAAATTTATAATTTGAAACAGATTTTTTGGGTGTCAGGTCCAATTTTATTCAAACACAAATTAATTAAATTGCCGACGTTTCGGTAAATTTATTACCATCCTCAGGGCTATTAAAATTTAGTGTTATAGAATTTTATTCTATTTTCTAGAATTTTATTTGTATCACATCATACATGACATGTTATAATACGAATTTCTGGAAAAGTTTCATTATATCTATTATACATACATATGTTCCTGCTAGCTTATTTAGTTTTAATGTCTACGAAAAACACTAAATTTTAATAGCCCTGAGGATGGTAATAAATTTACCGAAACGTTGGCAATTTAATTAATTTGTGTTTGAATAAAATTGGACCTGACACCCAAGAAATCTGTTTCAAATTCAATATAATATTAATATATACAAATCAATGAATTTTCAATTTCTATATATGATTAGCTTATTTTTTGTGACATTGATGGAACATGGTGTGTAAAACTTGAACAGAAAACAGAAAATGACCCCAGATTTTTTTCACTTGCCATTTCTTATTATAGAATATTGTTTCTTTGTAGGAAAATATAGCGATATACCTATGTTGTTGAAATTTTACAGCGATATTTTTTTTGTGCGGCATCTCTAATATCAACGACCAGTAGCAATCAGCATGCAAACTAGGACTTTTTGCATCCAAATTTTGAGAATGCAGAAAGCAAATGTTTTAAGACATTGGACATCCTACTTCTTTGTAGGCATAGGTAGTTCACTCACAACGTCTTTATAATTTTATGCTCTGACATTTCCAAGAAATTTTATCTCAACGTCAAGATCATCCAGTTCAGTGTGTTTTTTAGATCCCCAAAGTTAATAATTGATATAATGGCCATTCCTTTTGCATACAGTGACAATTTCCTGCATGGCTCATAATATATCATACTATGCACAAATGAAACGACATTCTTTTGTATATCTTCCTTAGCTACAATCCAAGAAGAACAATAAAATTATCACTTTTGGGTCTCTATTCTAGAAGATTTCGCATTTCTCGAAGATTCCTTTATGTGAACGACATGAGCTATGTACCTATAAGATGTAGATGCATAATTATTGTTACTACTGTGAAACAACACTTTTAATTCAAGTTTAAACGAATTAAAGAATAGACGACATCACGTTTCTGTCCTAATGCTTCAAATACGTTGTTGACTTCCGAGCCGATAGATTAAAGTCTCGAAATTGGTCATTAAGCTCAACCTGCGAAATTAGATGTTGCTCTGATAAACATCTTGATCCTTCAAATAACAGATAATTGTCAATTTACTCCATGAGTTGTATATTATGATCTGGAGAATCGAGAATCAGTTCATTCAGGTTCTTTTTCATTTAAATTTTAGAATCTGGTAGTTTTGGGGGTATGAAGTTTTTGTTCGATGAACCCGAAATCTAACGATCAATTTGGATACTGCAGAATACTTACTATATATTGGAACAAAAATAGCAATATGTCTTTCGATTTCCTACTAAATTGCCTTTACCAGTGACGAACCTGCCATTTTTGAAGCCTTTTTTGAGGGGTAACGATCGATCGTCTTCAAAATTACTTAAATATATCTATATGAAAGTGCAAAAGTACGTGAAACAAAGAAAATAAATTAACTCTTTTTTGGATGGCTAGAGAAATATAACTCTCATCAAAGATTATGAATAATGAAGAAAATTACCAAAAATGAAAATTCCAAAATAGAAAATAAATAAATATATCTCAAATAAAATAAATAATAATAGCAGTACAAGTAATTAAAAAAATGATCTGAGCACTACGGTATATAGACATACTATATTATTATTATTATTAATTCTGTAGCTGATCAGTCGAATGTATATACACTACAGGGGTATGTGGAGAATTAAATAATACGTTGGTCCCCACTCGCAGATGATTCATCAAAACCTTGGAAAAATTATTCGAAGTCGAAAAGTCGAAATACCCATTGTTTGAACTAACTGAAAAACCCGTGAGGACTAGAAATGATTTATAGGATCTTGTTTTGTGGTATTTTTATTAAATGCCTTATAATAATTGAAAATCACGACAAATATCAGCTTTAGCGAAACTTATTAGTTCAAGCGTTAGTTTAAGACTTCCAGGACTCGCCTACGGCTCGTCCTGGGATCTTGTCTACTCATTCAAAAAACAGTTTCCTATTTTTTCGTCAACCGTGTGGAATAATAAATCAATAAAGTATGGAAATTCGAAGAATTGCTAATATTAAAGGATAATTGCTATTTTCTCAACGTAAGAGCGTCCGGGAAATGGGTACTTTCCTGACGGTTGCCGAAAAATACATTTTCCGGCCGTGTTAGGAATAACATTTTTCTACGAAATTGACTTTGAGAATTTTTGTGTTAGTTTAAAAAAAAAGATGCTTTACAAGGATTCTATAGAACTTTTATTTATTAATATTCCGTTATATTCTATATTGATTATGTATTAACCCACCGATAGTTTTTTTTAAATTGCTCAGTGGTTAGACATATATCATATATTTAGCATTTAGTTTCTTTTCCGTTTTCATTACATATTTTTGTTTGATTTCTCCTTATAGCAGTTTTACACGAAGGTATAAATCGAATTTTTTTAATTTGATGTACCTAAAATTAATTTCAATTTCTTAAAAGTTCTTTTAATATGTCAAGTGATTGTTTGAAAGCTCATTTCGAGAAGAAAAAATGCATTCTTTTTTTTAATATTCTAAGGGATTAAGTGACAAAAAAATAAAGGTTCAAAATTTAATTTAATTACCTACTAAGTATTTTATGTGCAACGCTGTTTATTATAAAAAGTTACAGAAGTTGCAATTTAGCCAGCTTCGTTAAGACATTGAAAATGAACTTGGCTAACTTTCAAATCTAACATGATATTTACAAAATCTGCAAAATGTACAAAGGATAGAAATAAAGAAAAGTTTTAAAAATTTTCAAACTTTAATTATTAAGCTGAGTTACAAGGCCTGTAAACTGTTACCTATGTGAAAACAGCGGTAAAAAAATAGTAACTTGCTGTAAAAGTTTATAAAATCAATAATCAATAAACGACCGTAAGTATTCACATTCATCCCAATAAAATTAAAGTGAAAAAATTTGGAGTTGTATCTCTTATCGATTTGTTGGGTCGCGACTCTTTGCAAACATTCGTGAAGGTTGAATTTATTCCCTTTTATAGCGAAAAATTGAAATTCTGTTAAATGGCATCGGTTAGAAATCAACTGAATGGTGACCATAATGAACGAATTTGTGGTGAGTTAAAAAAAATTTTTTTTCAATAATTTATTTTTAGACCTTTTGAATTTTGTAATTTTTAATCCAATTTTTATCATGCATTAAAGAAGGTCCAATAAACTTAATAATTGTATGAAACATCAATATAAGTATATCAATTTGGATATGTTTGTTATTATTATACTTGTATAAAGCCTAAATAAAGTCATTTATAATCAACTGAATGTCAGAAAAAATTTGGAGTTGTATCCCTCATCAATTTATTGGGTCGCGATCCCTTGAAAACATTCGTGAGGGTTGAATTTACCCTCTTTTATAACGAAAAATTGAAATTCTCTTAAACGGCATCGGTTAGAAATCACCTAAATGTCAGAAAAAATTTGGAGTTGTATTTGTCATCGAGTCACGATCCTTTGCAAATGTTCGTGAGGGTTGAATTTACCCCCTTTTATAGCGATAATTGTAACTTTTTCCCATTTTTCAACCCCCAAATCCAACCGTGACAGAAAATTTTGAGAAACTCACAGATTCGTCCACATAATGCTAAAAAACCCAAAAAGATATTTTTTGCTCTAAACGCATTTAGGTTTTCATCGCTAGCTATTGGTGTTGTTGAAAGTTCAAATCCAACTCACGCCGGGTTCAGAGAACTGCAACATATCGCTGGCGACGGCTTATTCGACCAATAAAAATCAAATATTGAGGAATTAAATTAGGAAAGTACATGGTTTGATTTCTATTGGTGGAATAAACTATCGCCAGCGACACGTTGTAGTTCTCTGAACCCGGCTTAACTTTAAATAAAAAGCAAAGTCATGAAGGTAATCTGTATCTGGAGAAAATCAGTTTATAAGTTGAAAATGATATGACCGAAGTAATTATTTCTACCATACTTTATTATTAGATGTCACTATAAGTACAATTTTTTCCCTAGTATTAACACCATTCAATTATCTTTTATTGTTTTGAAGTTTTCGTTATTATTTTTTCTCTCCCATTATATGTAGTCCACTTAGAAGAGTCTAATCAAAAAATGGTGTCTTAAAAAAAAGAAAAACGTTTACTGATATCGTTGTAACTCTTTTTGTTTTGACTAATATGATTCTCATTATGCAGGGTGTTTCTAAATCACATGTAAATCTCTGAACCACATATTCCTTACTTAAAAATATGACAAAAACTTATATCTGGAATCGACTCCTAAGGGAGCTGGAGGCACCTCCAGATGGCATTTAAAAAGTAGTTTTTTTTAATTATTTCGGAAATGACGTAACGAATTTTTTTCATATTTGGAATATACAATTAAATAATGGATTCGCCTAAAATACTAAAATTTGATCAAATTCAGTTCACTCAAAATATATTTCTAGCCCACATAAATAAAAATTTTTATCAGAAAAAGCCACTGCATTGCTAAAGAGTAAAAAATTTTCAATTTTTAAATACAATGATTTATTATCTGACTTCCTTCTGTAAAATTTTACTTGGATTAACCGTTTCTGAAGAAATGTAAGAAATCTGCATTAGCTCTGGCTCATCAAATTATCAACTTGTTTTATATCAAGTCAGTTTATGGAAAGTCGATATGAATAGTGGCGATTGGTGAATTTTCAATGTTCGATATTTCAATTTAGAGACATGGGACCTGCACCAAATTATAAAAAGTTTCATTTGGGATCAAAATGAGAATACTGGCGAAAAAAAAAAAAATTTAAAAACAATTTGCGAAAACAATTTCCGAAAACCCGATCGCCCTAGAAAATCCTGAAATTTTGTATGATTGATTTTTTTTTAAATATCGGAAAAATCTTCGATACAATCTAAGACAGGTTTTTTTTGTTTTCGAAAAAATATATATTTTTAGAATAGTTAACCAACATTTGAAATTTTTTAAAATTAAGATTCGAGCCATTAAAAATTTCAGATACTGGTAACTTTTACAAAAATTAATATATTTTCAAAAGCAAAAAAACCTTGTCTTAGATTGTATCGAAGATTATTCTGATATTTAACAAAAATGGGATTTTTGGAAATTTCTTACGCAAATTGTTTTTCAATTTTTTTTTATTCTCATTTGATCCCAAATGAAACCTCTTATAATTTGGTTTAGGTCCTATGTCTCTAAATTGAAATATCGAACATTGAAAATTCACCAGCTACACTAGTCATATCGACTTGCCATACACTGACTTGATATAATTAAAATACAAAGTTGATAATTTGATGAGCAGAGCTAGTGCAGATTTCTTACATTTCTTCAGAAACGGTTAATCCAAGTAAAATTTTACAGAAGAAGGAAAAGTCAGATAATGAATCATTCCATTTAAAAATTAAAAATGTTTTACTCTTTAGCAATGCAGTGGCTTTTTCTGATAAAAAATTTTATTTATGGGGGCTAGAAAATGTATTGTATGTATCGAGTTAACTGAATTCGTTACGTCATGTCCGAAATAATTAAAAAAAAACTACTTTTTAATTGCCTTCTTGAGGTGCCTCCACTCTCCAGCTCCCTTAGGAGTCGATTCCGGATATGTTTATAGAAAGTTTTTGTCATATTTTTAAGTAACGTAAGTATATGTGGTTCAGAGATTTACATGTGATTTAGAAACACCCTGTATAATAAAAAATTGCTTAATTACTTCAGTAATCAGTAGTAGCAAAAGGTTACACAAAATGGGAAACGATTTGTATGAAATTATATCCAAATTTGTTTATATAAATTTACAGGAAAATGATGGACTTTGTGCTTAGATGAAATACGGAAATAATTACAACTCAAAATGTGAATACTTCCATATCATATTCCACCATATAGAGTCACCTATATTTAATCTGTTTTTTTTTATTACTTACCTACTAGTCGGAAGAACACCTGTAAGATAATTCAATTGTATATAATAGTGATTAGCTTTACAAAAATATTTGTTTTGTGATTTGATAATTTCACGAATAGTATGCAGGGGCGTGCTGGCTCGGAGAAAGTTGGCTAGAAATTTACTATGGTATGGGGCCAAATATTATTTAATTCTACGAACCTATTCATAATTTATTTTTATTACATTACATGAACGTTAATCTGTAAATTAGAAATAATGCCGTTATTAATTTTCAAATAAAAATTAGAACATTCCTAAAACAATAATTTATAGTTCATTTTCGACATTTTCCATAAGTTTCGACCTAGAATAATAATAATAATAAAAATAATAATAATAATACTTTATAACCCAAAAGACCAATTATTACATCGGTATAGGACTAGTCACAAAAAGGAAATAAATAAATAAATCGCTAAGAGAACTTTTTGGATATATTGTAGCTTTCATTGAAAAAACTGTATAGAAATAGAGTAGGGCTAGGGGTACCTTAAGAAACTATTAATAATTAAATAATGTATGTACTCGATTGAGTTTTAAGTTAATATCACAATAAATAAGAAAATGTGATACCTATGTATTTAACCAAATGAAAGATGAGAAAAGTTTACGAAAAAGAGGTTCTACGCATTTTTTTCATAACTGCGACGGTTTTCAATTAAATAATTAAATAGCATTATTGAAAAGTTGCTGTGCAAAAGTTTGGATGAGTAGACTTCATTAACTATTAAATATCGTAAGTAAAATATCTCGAAAAAAATTTCTTCATGGAATAATTGACTTATGAAATGAGAGGAAGGTAGTAAACATGCTTTACATTAAATGCTTGTTTTTTTTTCATATAGTTCGTGTGTCTCGTGTAAATAATTTAAATCAGTATACTCAAGGAAAATAACAATTAATGTACAGGGTCATCACGTGAAAATGTTAGATTCTACTGTAACTTTGTTGCTTTTGAATTTTTCGAAAAAGTAAAAACTGCTTTAGTGACTAATTTTTTGCCAGGAAATCAAATTTTTATAGAAAAAACAATCGAGCATCGCATTACAGAGATATAGCTATCAACTTTGTTTTTTCTTATGTAACATCTGATTATTATATTTTTTGATTCTTCTCTTTTTCCTGATTTCATCGATATAAACATGTAAGCTATTATTGTTTTTTTTACGAGATATAGATAATTTGGAAAAAAGTTATAGGTTATGTGTAGAAAAGCAAGGAAGGCAGTTTGAACAATACCTATCTATAAAAAATAATTATATAATAATTGCTGTAATTTAAATTATGTAATTACTTATATCTCGTAAAAAATAAAAGATAATAGCTTATATATTTATATCGAAGAAATTAAGGAAAAAGCGAAGAATCAAAAAATGTAATAATATACAGAGTGCTGCATAAGAAAAAACAATGTCGATAACTATATCTCTGTAATGCGATGCTCGATTGTTTTTTTCTATAAAAATTTGAATTCCTGGCAAAAAATGAGTCAATAAAACAATTTTTACTTTTCTGATAAATAAAAAGGCAACAAAGTTACAGTAGAATCTAACATTTTCACGTGATGACCCTGTACAATATTCGATATATTATACCTAATATGTACATTTTCTCGGCATAAAATAAACTGCCATAGTTTTGAGAAAGAGAAAAAATATTGGGACGTCGGCCTTCGTTTACTTCCTATTATTCTTGATGTTTGTGGTGCTGCTAACGTCTCGTGAGTGTGTCATTATCACAAGAAAAGAAAGAAAATGATTTTTTCTTAAAAGACACTACTGAGGAAATTCAAGAGGAAACAGATATGGTCGATGACGATGGAAAACATAATGAATAGTAACGTTTAATATTGTATTGCTTTAACTATTTCTTACCGTTTAAATCAAAGGACTTATTTTTACACGAAACAGTAGCGGTTAAATATGAGCAGTTGCCTAGTGCCCAGGTGGGCAACCACGCCCCTGTTGAAGTAATTACAAGGTATGAATTTTATTGTTATCTCAAATGAAGGCAAGGCAACTTAATTTTATCTTGTATTTACTTTTTTTTATCTAGGAAATTCGATGTATCTAACTCGTAATATAATAATATAAGTACCTAATATGTTATCAAAACTGTGTGCACAATGTAGTATGTAAAAATATTAATCACTGTGTATTTTTATTGACTCTTTTATTTCGACTAGACTAGACTAGACTAGACTAGACTAGAAGTTAAATAATAAATAGGATAGTAGTAAACAACGGGCAAAGGCCCCGACTGCATTGAATTATACCTACCAAATTGGTACCCAAGTTTATTATTTGTCTTTTCTTCACCAGACACAGACCGGTTTCGAACTTATTATGTTCTCGACAGTGTGCCGTAGGTAATTGAAAAGACCACCAGGGCTAGAGGTCGCCTGCTCTTTGGTGCTTGTAAAGGAGTTTTCCGGTTCTCTTCCATGTTGTTATAATTTTGATTTCTTAAGTTTTCGACCATCTTATCGTGGTCTTCTTCGATTCAGAAAAAGACCATGACAAAGATGATCAAAATTAATTCAAAATATTCAACACGGAAGAGAAGCCAAAAACTCTTCTAAAACGGCGTTTCTTACGCTGTCTATCCCATCCCAAGATAATTTTTCTTCAATCAATAAACCAGAAGTAATTTTTACACCTTCTCGAACAACTTAATATAACGCCATTTTATCGGCCTATTGATTCGAATTTACGTTTGTAACGTGTGAACCAAAAACTTGATCGACTTCAGTTGATCCACTAAAATCGAATCGTGAGAACGCGTCTTTATCACTGAAAAAGGAAACAGAATGAATTTCCGAAACGTCTGCGAAATATCATTATTTTTTATTTTTATTTTATTTGTATTACCTGGGATTATTCAAAAATGTGGTAATAAATCCCAAATGAAAAAAGAAATAAGATCTCTAGAACTGTTTCGAATTCCTTTCCACGCTGACTTGACAATTATTGACGTTTCCACCATGCAATACAGTGAAGAAGAAGACTCCGACAAGATCGTCAAAATGACAGGAAATTAAAATAATCACCGTGGAAGAGAATTCGAACACTTCTACAAATGTGTTTGAATGTTTAACTGAACATAAAAGGGGTTTAGTTTTAAAGGTTTTTTTTTTCTTTCAGTCATAAAAGGACTCTACTGTATTTGCCTGTTAGTTATTTTAGCCGTAGATGTAAAAGCAACCTGCACGTTCTTGCATCAATGTCACCAAGATGTAAAAGGACACTATCAAAACTGTATTCAAGAGAAAGGCATAGAACCAGAAAAATTAAATGCAACAGATGAAAGATATGAATTCGCACGAGATAAGTTAAGACAATATTGTAGTTTCTATTTTGAGAATGAAAGCGACGAAGGTAAGATTTATACTGAAATGTAATTGGTAAATATTTGTTGGTGAGGTTATAATTAAAGGTTTTAAAATTTTTGAAGATGAAAATGTAGTAAACATAATTTAAAAAAAACAACTCTTTATTGTACTGATAGAGAACGCAAATTATGAAATTAAATGTTCAAAATTTAATCCGTACACCTGAATAAATAACTTTCAACGATGAATCAAACTTTTCTACACTCGTAGTAAATCTATATTATTTCAAATGTTCCACTTGAATTCTCTGCATTGATTACGATAACTTTACATTTTATACACAAGTTACTTCAAGTGACACCATAAATAATAAAAAGGATTTAAATCTGACTTCCGTTGCCGATCCACCTGTTTAGAAAATGATTATTTAGTCATTTGGTTACTTGCTCTTCTTGTTGCAGTGGTGATTCCTAGATACCACATATCTTGTATAACATGATAAAATGGAATATTTTCCATAAAATCAAACACTGTGCTGTTTAAAATTAAAAATGCATCTCCCCATTAAATGCAGTTAGGAGCAGAAATATGCAGTAATTAAATAAATAGCTTCAAACATTTACTTACATTAAATCTCTACTGAAAGTTGTGGATTATATATCTGGAAAAGTGGGTTCATCTGACTTCATTCTGTCAATAAGTGTGCAGTATTTCAGGATTTAATATGCGCCAAACGAAACTTTGTGATAGCCTTAAATTTCTCGCCACACGTCGAGTGCTAATTTCAGGATGTTCCATTCGATAACGTTTTTTCATGTAAACATTTACCTGTCGACGTCTATCAGGAAGACTAATTTGATGTTTTTTTCTGTGTTACAAGCATTTGCAATGCCCAAAACAAAAAAAAATATTTGCATATTCTTCGTTTGAAATGGATATTATTACAATTTTTAAATTTATTTTGCACAAATACATAATTTAATAAGTTTTTCGATTGTCATTAAATCATGAGTAATTGATTTTTGTTGTTGCAAGTTATATAATCAGTGGGATTATATTTTGAATATTTATTATAATTTCTGTTTTGTGTCATTACAATAAATAAATGTTTGTTATTAAATTATGTTTATTACATTTCAGTCTTTAAAAATTTATAGCATTTATAACTTATATGAACAAAAAAAAATCAGATCTACATATATGACATTTATTTCATAAGATTACATCTACCTGCATTTCATTGCGAAAATTTGCGAAAGAGGCTAATGGATCATCTACAACAGTATGACCCATTTTGAATGGAAACACCCCTGTCTATTATCCGATTTTAATGGGACTTTTTTTAAAAGATAGATCTTCGAAAACTCTACTTTGTGACAACAATTGACCTAAGTACTATAATTTTTTTTCGATATTAAAAACGGACGAATTTGATTAGCGATTTTTTTAATTAAAAATCTAATTATACCACTGGATTCAGAAACATCTCAAATGGGTAAATCCAAAATTTCGTTAAAATCGGATAATAGACACATTTTTTA
Source organism: Rhagium mordax (assembly GCA_963680705.1). Classification (NCBI taxonomy): domain Eukaryota; kingdom Metazoa; phylum Arthropoda; class Insecta; order Coleoptera; family Cerambycidae; genus Rhagium; species Rhagium mordax. The sequence continues at coordinate 91,352,338 of OY796657.1, read as the reverse complement.
CAGTTTCCGTGTTTCCGTTCAAAATGGGTCACATTGTGTACCTATATCGAATAACGATACCCAATTATTAAATACAACGTTATATCGACAGTTTGATATATCGATACATACAATACGTACATTTTTTTCACCAATTCAATACTGAATATGCAAATAACACAAAATCAATTGGTAACAATTTTAGAGAACAGTTCATCATATTTAGATGCTTTTCATTCGATCCCATTTACAGAGTAGAAAAATCAAACCTATTGCAGGAAATAATTTTAATCCTTTTAGTGCTTTTAATAACTATAGCTGCGCAAATAAAGGGCCTAGACACCCAATCCATGTTTACCTACGTATTTTGACATTCTGAAATCAAATCCTAGGTCTAAATTACTAGATTTCGCACCATTTTCTTTATATCGAGAAACATTACGTTTTTTGATATCTTATTTTACCGCTACCGAGTCATTTGATTGGTCGAATTGCGACGTGCAAACGGATACATAGATACGAAAGAGTGGGTGAGAGCTATTCAAAAGTTTAGGTTAATCTACTGAAGGCGAGGAGGTTGTAGGATCCCATTCACGTGTAAGTGCAAGGGGTGAAAAAATTTCCATGTTAAATATTCGTGTTTAAAATGATGCAGACATCATGGACTAAAGCAATCATCTTCGAATGATCTGTGCAAGGGAATTTTCTTACATTTCTTTCCTTTTGTCAGGTTTCCCACAAGTAATCAGCAAATATGTTGGTCCCCACCTCCCTTGATATAAATGCTCAATTTCCTTGATATATTGGTGGAACCGCACTCGTCTCTTACTGTTAATGTTCAAGACTTTCAAGAAAAGAGTCAAGATAATAGTGCAAGATATGCAATTTGAGATTCATCAAACATTTCAGTTGCCCAAAGTTGTCGATCATTTCAGTAACGATCTCATTGTAAATTGGACTTTTAATATTCCCTAAAAAAATTTCAATAATTTTTTTGAAGCTAAGCCAAATTTATAAATTATTGTATAATATAGTCGAAGCATGACTTATTCAAAGTTTCATCAGACCGAATTTAAAGTGGAGGGGTGGAGAAGATTCTTCAATAACAGATTCTTCAATAACATTTTCAAATTCAGAATCCAGCGTTGTCTATTGTAACTAAACTGTTCTTATAACGATTCAGCTGGTCTCTGTGCTATCTTATTTACATAGAATGCATAGAGTACCTCGTGAATATAAACTGTTGTTTCAGAATCATACACAAAATCGTAAGATCTCCACACAAGTACCAGTTGTGCTGTTTATAATTTATTTTCTTCAAAACTGCTCTTATATTGTTGAAGTATATTTTCAAAAAAGTTAATTGTGCTATTGGAATAACGAACAACTTAATATACTAGTTAGTGTTATAAAGTCAAACTGTCTTGAGACTCCGTTTGGATGAGTCTGTGAATAACTTTCAATCCTTATCATCTTAAATGTTTTGTTTTAAGGCATTCATCACACCATATATATCGGAGCAATAAACTAAATAAGATTCTTCTCTTGTAAAGAATTTCACTCTTTCTCTTCTCAAATTTAAGTAATTTAGACCTTGGATTTGGTTTCAGCACGTTAAAATACATTGGAAAACATGGATTTGGTTTTTGAGTCTGACCACTTTTTTATTTGTACGGCTACGTTATCATATGAAGCGATCCGTCGATACCATACCTGCAACGCTGTATCAGTTGTTCAGCTACTATGTAGAAATAGCTTGGGTCTGGGTGAACCAACCATTTATAAGGATTCATTACAAATATTAAAATTTCATGAAAGAACACTCCGTTAATTACATCATGAAACTCAAATATACGAGGTTTACTTATAACTTAAACTCATAAATCATAACACATACTTATAACTGATACACCAATAATGTTGTTTTAGATCCCGTTCCTTTGTGCTGTGATGTTGACCAAGTAATAGCTATGGCAGAAGGATTTGAAAATACAGTGCCATTTAGTAGATGCCCGAACTGTGTTAATAACTTAATTCCAGTATATTGTCAATTTTCGTGCTCTCCAAATCAAACTAATTTTGTAGCGAATTACACTAAAGAGAGAGAGTTTTTACATATAGGTAATATATAATTTCAGTCTGTTAATATTTTCAAATTAATAACATTTTCACAATATTTTCTATACTTTACGACTTATCTTAGACTAAGTTCGTAGTTGATCAATGCCAATCAAACACAAATATATCAATATTCCATATAGAGGTTATTTCTGACTAGGTACTGGTGCCCATATGACAAGACTTAAATTGATTTTAAGCCAAGAAAGAGGAGTAAGCCAATTTCTTTCAAAGCCTCAGCCAAATCAATTAATACATAAGAAGTCTTAGTATCACAGCTTGAACTAATAATATTGTTGAGGTAACTGATGTGTTGAAGAAATTAGTTGATTTAAGTCTTGCCTGACGTGATCGTAAATCTTGTCGCATTTATTAATACAGGCATAGATATAAACATTAGCAGAAACATTTGAAAGTAATAAAACAATACGATTATTTAGGATTTACCCGGATTTTTAAACAAGTGTATCAAAGCAAGTGTTATTTAGTATCCACATAAGATTTTGTTGATTTGATAATTTTGCACATGGTTTTATTGCATTGTCATGTCGTTCATGTGTTAACCTATTATCAAGTAGGTTGATCAAATGTTTCTGGGAAAATATCACACCTGTAAAGATTTCTGCTTAGGCTAGACCAATTCCATGAACAAAACAGGTGTCAGTGCTACTGATATAGTAATTTTAAACTAAATTGTCGTAAGACTTTCCTAATTATCGTAATCCTACTTGTGATCATAATTACAGCGGTTATTGATAAGTAACAATATACCGCTGAATCAGCCTCTCAGCTTTTATGCATCTTGATTTACTTTCTGCTCGACTTGTTTGCAGTATTCCTTTATTCAAGCTACTTTTACTGTTGCTTTATATGTTGTTAGAATTAAAATTAATGCAATTTGCTGAATTCTTATACCTACTCAAAATGATCCATGAACATTTGATGTCAAAACAGGTGCAGGTCGAGTAGAGTCACAGAAGTCATGATTTAGTTTGAAAACAATTTATAGGAGTTTCTATTTTTGTGAATTTGTAATAGTAGTAGACTAGGTAGTTTGGTATTTAATTGGTTGTACTTATTGAAATTAAAAATATTTATTCCAGTCTTGTGTAGTGTAGCTTCTCCATTTCTACGCAAATTAATCGTTTTCTTAAAAATCGCAAATTAATCATTTTCTTAATATTCAGTTTTGATCATGGTTGTTTCTTAATTTAGAACCAGAATTTAGAAACTACGTATATAAAGTGAATATTTTATATGGGCACTATAAATAAAAATTACTTGGTCCGGATCTGGCATTTATTTCTATTTTGGAGTATGGATGTAAATTGACAATATCAAAATACGAGCTGAGCGAAATGAGCAACGGCGGCTGGTGAATTTTCGATTTTCGATATTTCAATCTAGAGACATTGGACCTATTATAAGAGGTTTCATTTGGGATTAAAATGAGAATATTGGTGAAAAAACAATTGAAAAACCATTTGCAAAAAAAAATTCCGAAAATCCACCGCCTGCTTTGGAAGTCTTGAAACTTGTATATTGTATTGTATATTTGAATTTTTTTTAAATATCAGAATAATCGAAGTTACTAGCGTTTGAAATTTTTTGGAACTAAGATTCAAGCCAATAAAAATTTGATGCTGGTAACTTTCTCAAAAATTACTATTTTTTCACAAGCAAAAACACCTTGTCTTAGATTGTATCGAGGATTATACTGATAGAAAGAAATCAAATATTCAAAATTTCAGGACTTTCCAGGGAGAGCGGCGGATTTTCGGAAATTTTTTTGTTAATTTTTTAATTTTTTTTTTGCCAACATTCTCATTTTGATCCCACATGAAACTTCATGTTTTTTTATAACTGACGAAAATTTGAAGTTAATCTGAAAAAAACCTATGAAGATACGAGGGTGTGTAGGCAAGAGGTGAAACCCTGTGTGTTTGAAACACACTGTATATACTATATAGGATCAAAAACCAAAGAAACAAATTTTTCGATAAAAGTAACTGATGTAGAAGTTAACCATTAATTTGCTCCAAACCTGGCGTTAGTCTGTACAGAAACGTTTTACGTGTTATTCGGTGATTTTTCGAACAGCCTTCGAATAGTTTTTTGGCGTTGAAACCTCCATCCTCCATCCATCCATCACTGCTAAACTCAAATCAAATTTTGGAAAAAGGTTGATAAGAACTCGTCAGTTTTTTTCACATTATTTAAGGATTTTTTTATTATCGCTATTGTTATATGTAATTTTACTGTATTTCGTCTTATTTTTATTTTAGACTATTATGCTTCCAGTGTGACAATTAACATATATTCAACTTATATGGACAAAATATATAATTCTTGTAAAGACGTTTCATTACCCAGTACCGGAGGATCAGTACTAGCAAGTGCTTGTGGTAATTATGGTGCCACGTGGTGCACACCAGAAAGGTGAGTGTAACTTTCAGTTGTTGTCTAATATCAAAAATTTTAGAATAATAAAAAATCCATGTCCAAATGTCATGCAAGAATGCAATTTTTTTATCGATTTTTTTTATTTAATATAAAAACATATTTCAGATGGTTTGCATACATGAACGATCCAGACCAGAACCCATTTTCTCCATTTTTGGTCTATTACATTGCAGTCAATGATTCAGTCAGTGGGGCGTTAAATTATACCACCTATGATTGTGATGAAGCTTGGGTATGTATATTTAAAAGACGAGCACTTTACTTTTGCACAAATTTATTCTTTCTGAATTAGAGTTCAAAGAACCAATTCCCAAGTTTCGAGTGACATGGTCATATTCACACCTAAATTTAATTCCAATAATTATTATGTTGTAGATGTTGGTATTGCATATTTTCAAACTATGTTGTTTTATTAAGTCTTGATAAGAAAAAAAAATATTATAATATAAACCTAGTTTGTAATTTTTTCACTAATAATGAAAGTTGGAAATCGAGTGAGTTGCTGCTTATAAACAAATATTTTCCGTATATTTTTTATTTAGCTTTACCCTGATATTCAGATCAGATTCATCAGCATACTCAATAAAATTGCTTACTGAATACTATCATATGCAGGAGAATATAATAATTAATTTCTTGTCTGCAGATCAAAAATATCTTAACATTTTTACATACTACATCGAATAATAAAATAAGGTTAGCTTCCCGATAAACTATCACTTATTTTTCAGCCCGATTCATCATCTTGTAGTTGTGTAGATTGTCCATCAAGTTGTTCTTCAGACATTTATGAAGATTTGGAAGAAATCGTTCTACTTTTTGGAAATATTTCAATTGCTTCCTTCATTGTATCGTGCAGCATACTCCTACTTGGTTTTATTTCGGCAGCTCTTTTTGTCGTAATAAAATTATCATTGCGCAAATCTGCTCATAAAGACCACAGAACTGGTAAGTATTATTTGCTAAATTAGCCAGTCATTAAAAAACTAAAAGGCAAAATATCTTGCAGCGGTGGCATGTAATATACCTACTTTCCTTGATAATTTAAACAGTCTGGTAATTTTACAAAACAACTTCAAGGTACTTTAACACAGTTTTAAATATTGACGTAAGTTTAATCCTAAATAAAATAAAAATTTAGTATAAATAAATAAATAAGTAAATATTGTTTTCCCTCATTTATTTCCAGAAATGATATATTTATTATTTATGTATCATTATTCAAATAGAACCGAAGTCTTTTTGGTAAAATGCATTTGGTTAAAGAAATAACATCTTTACTAATACTAATAACAGATATTTAAGTTAGTAACTTTTGTATAAGTACGTCATTCAAGAAATTCCTAAACACGTTAGTAATGCGCTGCTCTCTATTAAAGTAAAATTTCTTGGAAGTTTTGTTCGACTACGGTACCGAAGTCTTCATGAAATTTAGGATATTTAAATTTGTTAGAATGATGCAAACAGAAACAGTATTGATAGTAAAAATTAATAAAATAGCGAAATTTTATTGCTATCAATAATTTTCGTCTTTGCATCTAGTTTTAGTATAATTAACGATAATTCAAAAATGTTTCAGAACATTCAAAGACGAGCTCCAAGAAAATCGGAGACAAAATTCATAACGCTTTGGAAGACTCATTTAAGCTGATAGGAAAAAGTATGTATTCAATGAAAATTCATTATTTAGTTTTTAATTTACCTTAATTATTTTCAGCAATAGCAGAAGAGAGAATAAAAGTTTTGATAATGTGCTTAACAGTAATTATATGTTTGTCTTCTGGATCTGTTCTTTTAAAAGTAACCACTGACCCGATAGAAATTTGGGCGGCTCCGAAGAGTCAAAGTAGGCAAGAAAAAGATTTTTTCGACAAATATTTTGCACCGTTCTATAGAACGAATCAGATATTTATTAAATCCGTTGGAATTGATTCGGTATGTTACGCCTATAAATCAATCACACAAATACATTGACAGGTATTTTTTTGATTTTAGTTCAATTTTTCCTCGAATTATGGGGGTGATATAACGTTTGGCCCCGCATTCAACAAGACCTTTTTGACGGCCGTATTTAAATTGCAGGAACAAATTCAAGATGTAAGTAACAATATAGTAATATTCTTTGTATATATAGAGTTTTCACTTTTAGATTTCTGTAGAATCTACCGATGGGGACGAGGAACCAGTTTTTAAAGGTTTAGAAAGCATCTGCTATGCCCCTATGAGAACTTTATTTTCGGGATCGCCAAACATGAACGAGTGCACTGTGATATCACTTTTAGGATTATTTAATAATGATGCTGAAGCATTTAACAGTAATAATTACAGTAACAATCTGGAAACCATGATTTCATGTCTGCAGTAAGTATAGGTATTAATCTGGCTAAAGTTTAGGTTGTTTGAGGGGAAGGAGGGACATTGTTTATTCGACAAATTAAAGATCGCATATATTATGTAGTAAACAAATCAAACATGTGAATAACTTAAAACGTTAGAATAATAATTTAAAAATATATTTCGCATAAATCAAAGGTTTTAAATCATGTGCGAAGATGCTATTAGATTTAAAAAAAACGTCTCTCTTTGAAACCAAAAACGTTGAATATCTGGCTAATATTAATTGTAGAACATGTGGCGAAATGAATTACCCTCAATAGAATATCCGTTTCAGGGCACCCTACAGTATAAATTGTTTGGCTCCTTACGGAGGACCAGTCATTCCTGGCTTAGCAATGGCAGGAGCGTCAACAGAAAACAACTATTTAGATGCTGTCGGAGTTACTTTGACATTTTTGGTATCCAATGATGTTGATAAAACAAAACTGACAGACGCATTGGCTTGGGAGAAGAAGTAAGTAACGTAATATTTTATGAGGAAACTTTTAAGGTACACAAAGGTAGACAAAATCAACAGGTCAATTAGCAATGACCATTCAATATATTATTTAAAATATTAAAATGAGAAAAGAAGGTTTTTATAATACAGTATTATTTTTGTGATAGATTCATTGATTTTTTGACGAAGTGGGATTTAGAAGAGCGACCAGATTTCATGGATATAGCATTCAGTGCTGAAAGATCAATTACTGATGAAATAGACAGACTATCCAAGTCAGAAATAAGTACTGTAGCCATAAGTTATGTAGTTATGTTTGTTTACATAGCTATAGCACTAGGAAGAGTAACAACCTGCAGGGAGATACTGGTGAGATTTTTATATTTTAATGCTATTTAATTAGACAATTATTTAAAATTGGTTCATGTGGTGTAGTTGTTTATTCAACACAGATGGAATGATTTTGTCCCGCAGCTTGTCTTCCGTTCAATGAATAATGTTTTTCAAATGCCCTCTTAGGAAGAAGTCCAATGGGGTTATATCGGGTGATTGTATGAACCAACTTATAGACGCCACCATCCTTTATTTGTTATATTTACTAGATGCGCTAATTATGGTGCCATATCCTAATTTATTGAATAAAAAATAATTTTATTTATGATTTATTTTAAACCTTTAAAGAAATAACATCACAAAAAATTTTTCAATCATGAAAACTGCGAACATTAAAGGTCCCAGAATTGATCCATGCGGCAGTCCAGATGCAATTGCATAAGTTCAGTTAATTAAATAAAATTTCCATTCCAAATATTTCCAGAACTGTTTATTTTTCAGCTTGAAACGAAAATACTCCTGGGTGTAGGTGGAATAGTAATAGTTATGGGCTCTGTGGGATGTTCCATCGGAGTGTGTGGATATATTGGAATTTCAACTACCCTTTTAACAATAGAGGTTATTCCGTTTTTGGTACTGGCTGTTGGCGTAGATAATATATTCATAATTGTACAGACGCATCAAAGAAGGGAAATGTATGTATATCAGTATCATTTTTCTTTTAAAATAATATAATAATATGTTCTTTTAGGAATAAGGATATTAGTTTGGCAGAAAATATAGGAGAAACAATGGGTGCAGTTGGACCTAGCATGTTACTCACCAGCCTGTCAGAAATATTTTGTTTTGCGATTGGTACGTAATTTCATAACGTCTATTTTATTACAATACTACGTAAAAATCAAATGTAATTATGGATATTCCACTATGCAAATCTTGTTGAATTTCTTTTCAATCATGAGATTTAACGTGGACTTTTGTAATTTAATGATTAAATAATGTGTAATTTTATGTTTATGTACCTACTCCTGAAAAAACTTGTTTTAAAAAAAGATAATTATTTTTGGCGTTGCTTAGTCCAAACAAAACAGCTTTTAAGAAGACTATTTATTATTTTATTATATTATTTTTTTCAGCTACTCTATCACCCATGCCTGCTGTACACACATTTGCGATGTATGCAACGATTGCTGTCCTCTTCGATTTTCTTCTTCAAATAACAGCATTTGTAGCGTTATTGTCGTTAGATCAGCAAAGATACGAGGTAATATTATAATAAAAAACACCTAAAAAATATTTCTACATTTTTTGTTTTGTAGAACAATAAACTGGATATTCTGTGTTGTATATCAATGAAAAGTGCTAATAAGGTAAATAAACCAGGGATGCTCTATAGATTTTGGAAGAATTATTGTACCCCAGCAATAATGATGTAAGTATACATAAATATACGTGACTATGTAGAATATTGCTACATTGCTTTGTCATCATGAATGTTTAGCTTCAATCTTCAGTTATCTTCTATTTCATCAAAGGGAATCTCCTCTCCTATCATTAAACATTTGTATTTCTTCAACAAACATAAAAAATTTGATACATGGAAAATATGCAGAAACAAAAATAATAGTAATGAACATATTTAATACTTTAAATATATAGGAACCTTCAAAAAGTTTGTGAATAGAGACAATCGCCAAAACGAAATGTAACGTCTATAATATGAATATCTCATTAAAAATAATTATATGGAATATTGTAGAAAGTCCATATTAATATATATTTTAGTTTATAATGTTTATTGTATTGTATAATATGTTTCAGATACCCAGTACGATGCGCCATTTTATTAATTTTTACTCTTACCTTGTGCGGGTCTATAATGGTAATACCATCAATTGAGTTAGGTTTAGATCAGGAACTATCGATGCCTGAAGACAGTCATGTGTTAAAATATTTTCAGGTAATTTTTTGCTTCCTTTATCGTAAATTTATTTAAATAGAAATTTTCTCGTCATTTCTTTAAATATAGTAATTTCAAATGGTTTTTGGGATAAATTTTTAAATTTTAGTACATGAAGGAACTCCTAGGTGTTGGACCTCCAGTTTACTGGGTAACGAAAGGACCTGTTGATTATTTTGATACTGAAGTGGGAGAAAAGGCATGTGGTGGAGTGAACTGTATAGATAATTCTATAAGTACTCAACTGTATATAGCATCTACACAGCCAAATATGTAAGTATGTTCTATCTATCATGATTTTACCGTATAATTCAAAAGGTATTCGTAATTCTTGTATAAATAAATCGCATATTTATAATTACATAAATTCAGAAACGATGTAGTTATTGTTATTAAGAGACCGACAGCAGCTTAAAATTGTAATGCTAATTATATTTATAATTCTTTAATTAGTCTATATAAAAAATTTATACCAATTGTAAATATATGGTCTACATTGCATTTTGATAATAAGAATCTTATCAAAATAATTCATTACAACTGTTTCATCCTTATATAGATTTCTTTGAGCTTTTAGTGCCTTTACCGTTTTCTTACATACAAGTTGGTACGTTGTAGCCTATTTGGTTGTCTAATGAATGTTGTCCTTTTTTAAAAGATAAAGCGAATTTTTTGCTGTTGAATGGGCCTCCACGCCGCGCCGCGCCATTTTCAGATCGATAGACGTCAAAATTCCACTTTTTGGTTCGGTCCTCATGAGCCTAAAACTGCAACGGGACCGTACGATTCACGATATAGTCCTAAGTTGGGCCCTGGGCCTTCAATTTCTTACCAGAACTGCGGTCCGGCGGCGATTTTTGATTTGGAAATAGTATTTGAAGTTTTCGTGTTTTCGCAATTTTTTCAATTTTGTCAAATTTCTCAGACACGTCCCCTTTCCGAGCTTAATGACTCGCGGCTCCAGATGGGCCGGCGGGACATTTTTTTCTGAAAACTAGATGAAATTTAGAAAATCCAGCGGCGGTATCGATTTTCTCGATTTTGCGTCCTAAGAAAGTTATGATTTTTTGAAAAGGGGCGATTTTGTCGGATTTTAGCGATTTTTTAGACATGTATGTACACTTTAGAAACGCACCACAGCCTTTCCCTTTGGATCTAGAGGATCGGGCCCCGGATGGCGGGCAAGAAGAAGGAAAAGTGAAGATTTTTTTTTCCGTGTATCTCCGATATTAGCCGGGATAAAAATTATTTAAAGAGGTTGATTTTACCGAAAAATTATACTTTTCCGGGGGCCGTTGCTCCTTTCCCGAGAGGTTTCTTTCGATCGGACTTTCAGGAAAGCTAGAACCGTCCTTCTCATCGGATCCCTGAAAATTTCGTTGCTTAATATCCATCCGTGGCCGAGCTGTGAATTGCGAATAATTATGAATAAGAGCGGAATAATATGTATTTAAATTCAATCAAAATGTACGAATATTATGCGGATAGATATGCAAAATTGGGTTAAATTAATTATTTTTATTTTCGATCCCAGGAGGGAACCGATTACATTTTCGGACTCGGGACGACTTCAGAAATTGTTTTTAGATTTTCGATCGGACCTTTCCTTCTAAAATCGATTTTGACAGTTAAAAATTTAATTTTAAATTGGACCGCTTTTCGCTAAAATGGCCATTTTCGAAGCGATTTTCGATGGGGGATCGGTAGAGCCGTCTTCCAGCGGCTCTCTCGCCCCTTATACCATGCTCGACTTCCCCGGACTCCGCGATGAATTAAAAAGCCGGAAAAGGCCCCCAAACATCTAAAATTTTCGCTTATATCGCAGTGGCCGCCCCGAAAAAAATGGGACGGCGTGAAATTTTTTTTCCAAATGGTGTTATAAAAAATTAAATAACATTTTTTTTGGTTTTGGTCATTAATTTGACCATCAACTTTTTAGAAAAGTAATGTGTTTCCAATGCAGCATTAAATTCTACGTACTCATTTTATGTTGGTAAATGCACCGTTTTCGAGAAAAATGGATTTGAACAATTCCTGTATAGCACAACGAACAGAATTATGTAAAATTTAAATTATTAATCTACTAGTTACACTACTAAAACTGATAGTAAGATAATTTAGCATGATAGATAAAACACAATTTTTATTAATTTAACAAGTTAAGCAATTTAAAAAAATTTAAATAAAAGAATTGTTAACTTTTTAAAGTAGCAAAATGATACTAAGGTATGTTTAGCTAAAATGATTAATTTGTGCTCAAGGAACCAATTACAGTTTTGCCCATTTTTTATTGGACACCCTGTATATATCGACAATATATTCATAATAACAGCGGTGACGTCGTCGCGTCTCGGTCGTTTAAAAAATTCACGGTCGCGGATGGATATTAAGCAAAGAAATTATCAGGGACTCGAGAGGAAGGTTGGTTCTAGCTCTCCTGAATGTCAGGTCAAAAAAATCCTTCGGGGAAAGGACCAAGGGCCCCCGGAAAAGTCTTGGCTAATATCGGAGATGGCTGAAAAAAAAAAATTGAATTCTTCATTGTTCCTTCTTCTTGCCCGACGTCCGGGGCTCGATCCTTTGGATACAAAAGGAAAGGCTGTGGTGCGTTTCTAAAGGGTACATGTCTGAAAAATCGCTAAATTCCGACAAAATCGCCCCTTTTCAAAAAATTATAACTTCTTAGGATGCAGAATCGAGAGAAATGATTATGCCGTTGGATTTTCTAAATTTCGTCTAGTTTTCAGAAAAAAATATTCCGCCGGTCCACCTCGAAGGAGCCGCAAGTTCGGAAGGGGGAAAAATTGCACACATTGTTTTTTTTTTCCAGAACTTATTTGGGAGTGCCAGCAAATTCATGGTTAGATGACTTTAAGGATTGGAGCGATACAGAAAAATGTTGCAAATATTTTAAGTCGAATAATTCATTTTGTCCACATACTTTCAGCGCCGCTTTGTGTGATCCTTGTTCCTATACTCTGATGCAACAAAGCAAGAATATGACCCGACAGCAATATTACAAACAATTTTTACCTCATTTCCTTAGCGATAATCCGGATCCAACTTGTGCTAAGGGTGGACATGCCTCATATGCAGGGGTAAATTATATACTTTTATTCAGAACAAAATACATGCTTTAAACCGCATAATATTCTATTTAAAGTACCTACACTTCTCCCTGTTGAGATTTTTCATTTAACCATTTTTTTAGGGAATTACGTATGTATCTGATGAAGAAGGTGACACGACAATATTGTCTTCTAATATCATGTCATATCATACAGTAACCAAAACATCAACAGACTTTATTAACGCTTTACGATATGCTCGAATTATAGCAAGAAACTTAACCAGAACTCTTGATATACCTGGAGTTGAAATATTTCCATATAGGTAAGAGTTTAAAATATAAATGTATAAAAGAATAATAGAAGCATTATTTAATTTTTTAGTGTGTTTTATGTATTTTACGAGCAATATTTGACGATATGGAAACTTTCTTTACAATCATTGGCATATTCATTATCTTTAGTTTTGGTCGTAACCTTTATCCTTTCTGGATTTAACATATTTTCATCATTGATGATTACTGCTACGGTTACCATGATTATAGTACACATGATGGGTATGATGTGGTTATGGAATATTACTTTAAATGCAGTTTCATTAGTAAACCTAGTAATGGTAAGTACTTATACTTTATTTATTATCCCAGTGACAAGTTTTTCGTATGTGGAATACGGCTCGGCTCATCCAGATTACATTTCAGTCGATAAAATAAACAACTAAAATTGTAGGCTAAACGTGTAAATGTAGGGTTAGTAACTCTTTTTTGAAAAGTAGGTAGGTACCTACCTACTGCTCTGCATATCGATATTGACTATTGTGAATATTCCAGTTAAATTTTGAAGCACGGTGATTTAGTAAAGTTGTTATAGTTATCTGAATTTAAGAAGCAGCGGCCTTAACGTACCTTTTATTGTATTTGTGGTAATGGGAACTAGCTGAAAACTGAAACCAAAAAATATTGAGCTCAGCTCAGCACTGTATAGTTTAAAATCCAAAAAAGTTCTAGATACAAGTGAAATACTTTATGATTTTCTTTTCAGAGCGTTGGTATAGCTGTAGAATTTTGTGGGCACATTGTACATTATTTTGAATATTCCCAGAAAGATAATGCTGTAGAAAGAGCTGCTGATGCATTAACTAATATGGGTATTTCGGTGAGTATTTTAAATTTTTATAAAAATATCAAAGAAAAAGTATTAAAATAAATTAATTTAAATTGATGTGTGTAAATATATTTCGATGCTATTTAGAGATTTTGATACTTTTGCATTTCTTTCCGTGTTGGTGTTACACAATGGGTAAATATAAGAACTAATCAAAATAAAATAAAAATGAAATAGAAAAATCAGAGACACAGTTTTTGGTACCTATCACGTCACAAAGCAATAATGGCTACACTAGTTTATTTTTATTGTTATATATCTAAATATTTCATAAGGAAAATGGAAAAACACTGGTATTTTAATAGTACTATATAGGTATCTAAATTTCATTTGCAGGTTATAAGTGGAATAACTCTAACGAAGTTTTCTGGAATTATTGTGTTAGGTTTTTCAAATTCTCAAATATTCAAAATATTTTATTTTCGAATGTATCTGGGCATTGTGTTAATTGGAGCCTTACATGGACTGGTATTTTTACCAGTCATTCTCAGCTTTTTAGGTAAGATTATTTTTATTGTTTTTCTTTTGCTCTTGATTAATCTTATATGAGAATATAGGTATAACCACTTAATAAAATCAAATTATTTTTTATTTATTATTAACTTTTATTTTAATTATTTAGCGATTTCCAAATTGAGATTAAAAATTTTCAAATCCAGTCATTCAAATTCTCGATTTAAATAAAAATAAATGAATTTTATTTAAGGACAAATAAAATACCCAGTCAAAGACCATAAACGTGGTCGTAAAGGAGTGTCAATAGTTGGGGCTAATTATTTAGATGGATCTAAAGTACAAAGCACTAATGGGAGGCAAATGGAAAAGGAGAGAGAAGACTCATAGCCAAAATGATATTGAAGTATTTAGAATAAACTCTTCAATTGTATATAAATTAATTATTATTTATACATGCTGTTATAACCTAAACATAGGACCTTAATTTATATACCAAACAAAAAATACTAAATAAATGAAAACATGAATTTTAAAGAATTTTTTTTACAATAAATAATATATTATATATTTGCATCAATTTTGAATTAGGTAATAGTTAATTATCAATTACCTTTGATATACAAATTGGAATTTTTATTATAAATCAGAAGGAGTGATTTTTAGCTATCTTGACGGATACACCAAATAAGTATACCTACGCATTGTGTTTATTGTTTGCGTCGTTGAGTGAAATAATTATAAAGCGATGCAACGTCGTAACGAGGGTGACAATTTTTGACAGATTCTGAACCGATTTTATTGGGCCTTTTGTAACAATTAAAAAAAAATTATATCACTCTGTACGCATGTTAAAAGGTCTTAAAAATATCTACAATTTGATGTGCCCAACATGGTCACCAACATACAGGTTTATAACCAATAGAAAATGCCACATCACAGCATCAAAAATATTGTCATGAGCATGACAGATCTAAAATGTATCAATTTTAACACGCATTTAATCCCTATATTAACACACTCGTTTTCATTACGAAATTACGATACTTGCCAAGGCTCGTATCATAATGGACCGCATTAGTGTGACTTCACATAATTATGCAACCGTATGTACTACTATCATGACAGACGGGTTGCGTTCAATTTCACTGGAAATTGACCCTTATACATACATATGTGCATAAGGCGACATTTTTTAGTATAGAAACATGGCCTGGAATTTTATTTTATTTCTCCTGTGGAAGAAATATATAAGAACTTTTATACCATTTATCATGCACAATATATCGGAAAATATACAGAAGTATAAAGCATTACGAAAACTTTATTATATAATAAATCAATATTAAAATAAAAGTCTACACTGCTGCTAACTTCATTATACTTCTGAATCGTTATACAGCTGTCATTAGTGTCAGTGTCGCTGACGCAAACTTTGTAACCTCTTATCTTGGTGTCAATAATACAATAAAAATCAATTAAACCTATTTAAAAAAATATAGAATATCAAAGAAAGCACAGGTAGGTATTTAAGCATTATTTTGTCTTTACAATTTACATATCCCCATATTCATAGGTAGTACCATTGTTTATTATAAACAATGGTAGTACAATTGTTTATATATTTTATATATATATATATATATATTTACTTTATAAACAATGGTAGTACGTACGGTTGCATAATTATGTGACGTCACACTAATGCGGTCCATTGCCGGCTAATGCACGCAAGCTTTTTAAGACGGGAGTCAGCGGGAAAAAGTTAGACAGATAAGAAATGCAATTTAAAGGTAAGTTCATATGCACTCGCGATTTGCGATTTTCAGGATTTATTTTGATTGGCTAGTTTCAAAAATGTTAGACACAACTATTTGTAATTCAATTTATTGCGAGAAAATTTAAATTTGGGGGGCGGGAAAATTGAAATTGTTTCTATTTTTCGCGATTATCGCGAAATTTTTTTACACTGCGCATGGGCTTTTCTTCATAGAGATACCGATGAACTATATTTTTTTTGCATTTAAACCCCAATCTTTTCTTTTCATAAAAATTTCTCTCACTGGCACAATATCTTATTTGTATTTTTTTTCTTTTTCTGATTAAATGCTAAGTTATAATAATTATTCTTCTACGTTGTAAAAGCCTCAACACATAAGCACTATTCATGGTATTTACTTGTTATCAAGCAGTTTTTTCGTTTTTTGTTGTATGTATAATTTTTTGGTTAACAGCAACAACAGAAAGTTTGACAAGACAAGTATGTTTGAAATTCAAAAGTAACTAGTTTTCGCGTTTGTGCATGAACGAACATTATTTTTCGTTATAAAATCGCATATCGCAAATCGCAAATCGCGAGTGCATGAACTTACCTTAAAACAGCGCATTTTTTTAACACGAGAATATATCAACCGAAGACTTGAAGGAGGACGTGACGACTGATTGAGGTGGACGTTAGATTATTAGTATAGTGTTAAAACTTAAAGTTAGAAATTTGACGTTAAATTGTTTGTTGAATTGTTGAATTCAATCAACGGTTGTAGAGCCGGCACGTGGAAATATTTTTATTATTATTATTATTAATATTATACCAATAAAATAAATTGAAATATTATGAAGGGGTCCAATTAAAGGGAAGGGTACATACCCCTATAGGCCCTCCCCTAGTTACGCCACTGTTGCGTCTTATTAGGTAACATTAGCGTTGATTAAATTTTATTTTCAATCACCGCTAATAACGCAATTTTAGTTATTTAATTTTTCACTTATACATTCTCAACCTCAACCTAACTAATGACTTCTCTACTCTATGACGTCTACGTCTACGTGTCAAATATTAGAAATTTTAAATAAATATAATTATTATCTTTAAGTTGGTAGTAACAGCACAGCAAATTGTTGACATAAGCATGACATCAGCCACCTCATCGGTTTGACATACGTTCATCTGGTTTAATTTTAGTAAAAATTATAAAATTAATGCACGTTTGCAATATCCTTCTAAAACTAAGTGACAAAAGGACATAAATATGGAATTTTGTTATTCTTGTGTGCTCCTTTTAACTTATCTAGTGACTGTTAATTGTATTATGTGGAACTTGGAACCAAATGCACAAAAATGCTTGAAAGAAGAATTACAACAAAACGTACCAGTTATTGGAGAGTTTGAGGTATCGGAGGCTCCCGGACAAACAATTGACTATGTGGTACGTATTTAAAATTCTAAATAGGAAGGGCCAGTTCTCACAAAGGAATTTTTTAGGTTACCGATTCCAAAGGACATATTTTAGCCAAACGGCAAGACATTTCTAAAGGAAAATTCTCTTTTAACACAGAAAGTTATGATACATATGAAATCTGTTTTAAATCTCATGTTTCACCAAGTAAGTTCTTTTTTTATTGTAAAGGCGATAACTAAGCCTGTGTTCAGTGAATGGTCGGACCAGTCGAAGTCGTAACTAGCAAATATTTCCTCATATGTCCACTATCGAAATATTTGCTCACTGAACGACTTCGACTGGTCGGACCGCTTACTGAACACAGCCTAAATCGATGTTTCTTCGTTCTTCTCACCACAATTAGGTCACTTGTAAGATAAACGACTAAGGGCCTATTTACCTAAGATACCTAAACACTTGCGAAAATAATATCAAGGGTGATGTTAAACTGGTTAAAGTATGTGATTAAAATAAATAATAACGTTAAACCTTATCCTTTAGAATATATCATAAATCCTTCTTTAGTCATTGATAATACCACCACATTCCTTAACCTTTAACTCGCGCTGGTGTAAAAAGTACACCAAACGTGCGCCGCAAGCTTCCGATTTTTTCTGAATGCTTCCTCGGCGTCACCGAGCCAGCTAACCCTCACGTAATGTGTCTTCTACCTGTATCTGCAGTATCGCACTGACTGTTGAAAAAGGAAGTGAGATATTTTGCAAGTTTTGTCGTGGTGTACAGAATACACCAACGCACTACCATCACATGCAGCACTTGTAATCGGTCAGTATGTAAAGAACATATCGACACTATTATTACATGCCACAAATGTAAAGCAGATGACACTTCTAGTGAATAGGCTACTTGTTGTTATATAATATATAATCCAGTGATTAATAACATTTGTTTAGTCTTTATTGACATTGTTCTTTGTTTTTTGTTAAGTTGGTAGTATTGTGTTTCGTAGTGTGGTATCGGTGATTTAGTTGTTGTTAATGAAAAAAAAAGAGTATCGTAAAATATAAATAGAGTAGTAATGTAATGTTATCTGTAAAAAGGAAGAATTAAAAATATAAAAATAAACAACTAATAGAAGAATTGATCTTTATTAAAATATAAAAGAAACAACAGGTTATGGGCCCAGGCTACCCATAGATGATAGTGATTGATTAAATAGAATAAAGCCTGTTTAAAGTACAGATGGATTCAGAAAGTGTGAAGTTTACTTTTGCGAGGTTAAATAATAGCAACTACCAAAATTGGAAATTTAGAGTAAAAATGATGCTGATCCGTGAAGGGAATTGGTCAGTTATAGAAGAACCCTTGCCTACAACACTTCTTACAACAAACGAATGGAAACGTAAAGACGAAATAGCTCAGGCCATCATTTCTTTAAGCATAGAAGATAATCAAATAATACATATTTGTAAATGCAAAACCGCTCAAGAAATGTGGAATGAGCTGCAAAAAGTGCACGAAAGGAGCAATCTTAGTAATAAACTTTATTTATTGAGAAAATTATATCAATCTAAACTTGAGGGTAAATCAATGTCTGATTATATCAAAGAAACACTGGAATTAGTGGAAAGGTTAAGAGGTATAGGTGAAAGCATAAAAGACTTCCATGTTGCGGCGTTATTACTGGGAGGATTACCAAATAGTTACTCAACACTAGTCACAGCTTTAGACACTAGACCTGATGATGAATTAACGTTAGAATATGTAAAGGGAAAGCTCATGGATGAATATAAAAGAAAAGAAGAAGAGTCCCCAGATGAAATCGCGTTAAATACAAATAAGTTTAAGAAAAATTGGACTAAAGACAAAGAAACGCGAGAATGCTACTACTGTCATAGAAAAGGACATTTTAAAAAGGATTGCTATTTTTACAAAAAGGATGAAAAGAAAAAAGAAAGTCAACAAGCCAAGACAGCTGTTGAAAAAGATGAGTCCGAACCATGCTCAGATTTTTGTTTTAATGCTATAGACAGGAAAGAGAGAAAACCAGAATGGTTTATAGATTCTGGAGCGACGAGTCATATGTCAAACAATTTGAATTGTTTTATAAATCTGAAGGATGTGGAGTCTGAGAAAATAATGGTAGCGAATGGACAATATATGCAAATTAAAGGAAAAGGGGATATATTAATAAAAACTGAAGTGGCAGGTAAAGTGAGAAATTTGAAATTTACAGAAGTATTGTATGTGCCTAAATTAGAAAATAATTTGTTATGTGTGTCAAAAATAACAAAGGCAGGCTACAAAATAGATTTCGATGAACATAACTGTTATATTAAAAAAGATAATATACTTATAGTGACTGCAGAATACAAAAATGGTCTATATAGAGTTAATGTATTTTTTGAAGAAGTAAACCTAATCAAGACGTCATGTGAAAAAATTGACAGTTGCATACATATTTGGCATAGACGTCTTGGTCACAGAAGTTCTGAGAATATAAAGGATCTAACCACAAAGAATTTAGCCACTGGAATAAAACTAAAAAATTGTGAAGATGTAAAACAATGTGTATCATGTATAGAAGGAAAATTAACAAGGAAACCATTTCCTCTAATATCAGAAACAAGATCTAGGCAAATCCTTGATTTAGTTCACAGTGATTTGTGTGGGCCTATGAAAACAACTACTGTAGGGAACAAAAAATATTTTTTAACGTTTACTGATGATTATTCTAGATACACAATGATTTATATGTTAAATTCCAAAGATGAAGTTTTGGTGAAATTAAAGGAATTCGTTGCTGAAGTAAAGAATAGTTTTGGAAGGTATCCAAAAATTCTAAGATCCGATAATGGAGGAGAATATAAAGGGGAAGCAGTTCAAAGTTTTCTTAAGAAGTTTGGTATAAGATTTCAGTCTACAGTACCATATTGCCCAGAACAGAACGGTGTCTCTGAACGTAAAAACAGAACTATTATGGAGTCGGCCAGATGTATGCTATTGGATGCAAAGTTACCAAAGAAGTATTGGGGTGAAGCAGTTGTAACTGCAAATTATATTTCAAATAGATTGCCCACTAGATCTAAAGATAAAACTCCTTATGAATTATGGTTAGGTAAAAAACCCGACTTGTCCCACTTAATAACTTTTGGTAGTCAAG
Organism: Rhagium mordax; assembly: GCA_963680705.1. Taxonomy (NCBI): domain Eukaryota; kingdom Metazoa; phylum Arthropoda; class Insecta; order Coleoptera; family Cerambycidae; genus Rhagium; species Rhagium mordax. The sequence continues at coordinate 91,331,622 of OY796657.1, read as the reverse complement.
CATTTTTACATATACCAAAAGAAAAAAGGTCAAAATTAGAAAAGAAAGCTAAAGAAGGGATTATGGTAGGCTATAGTGAAACAAGTAAAGCTTATAGAATTTTAGATCCTGAAACAGATAAAATAATCATAAGTCGAACAGTAAAGTTTAATGAATATTTGAATCAACCGTTTCAAAATATCAATAATTGTCAATTTGAACAAAACAGTGAACCAAAAATTTCTGTTGATATAGAAACCAAAGTGGATGAAGTAAAAGAGACTTTACATGAAAGTGAAGAAATAAAACCAATGGAAAATTTAGATAATATTGAGGACGACAGAGAATTATTAAATGAAGATAATTTTGAAGAGAAAAGTGAAAAAATAATGACAAGGTCGGGGAGAATATGTAAGAAAAAACAATTTGAAGATTACATTACATATAACGTTTTTAATGATAATGTTTTAAATAATTCTGAAATATATGATCCAAAAAGTGTAAGTGAAGCCATGAAGAGATCTGATAGGAAAAAGTGGAGGGAGGCAATGGAAAGAGAATATCAGTCGCTGCTAGACAATGAAGCCTGGATATTAATTGATCGTCCACAAAATAAAACAATAGTGCAAAATAAGTGGGTGTTTTGTGTAAAAAAGGCTATTGATGGTGAAGTGCGTTATAAAGCACGTTTAGTTGCTAAGGGTTATACTCAACAATTTGGTGTTGATTATTTTGAAACTTTTTCTCCAGTTGTTCGTAATTCTACAATAAGAATGTTGTTTGCTTTGTCAATTGAATTAAACTTAGATATTGATCACTTAGATGTAGAAACTGCATTTCTAAATGGAGAAATTGATCAAGAGATCTATATGATCCAACCAGAAGGTTTTATATCTAAGGGTAATGAAAACAAAATTTGTTTACTTAAAAAGGCAATATATGGCTTAAAGCAATCCTCAAGGATTTGGAACCAGAAAGTAAATAAGGTTTTGTTAGAATTAAATTTTAAACAGTCTGCTTATGAGCCATGTATTTTCTATAAAAATTTTGAAAACTCAATTATAATTATTGCATTATATGTGGATGATTTTTTAATTTGTTCAAATTGCTCGATTTTAAAGACGAATCTCAAGGAAGAACTGTCAAAACACTTTAAGGTAAAGGACTTAGGCCAAGTAAAGTATTTTATAGGTCTGAATATTGAAATTGACAAAGGAAACAATGTAATTAAAATCAATCAAAAAGATTATATATTAGAGCTGCTTGAAAAATTTAAATTAGAGGATGCAAAAACTGTTTTGACTCCTATTGAAGTAAATTTGAAATTAAAACCAAATATTAATGACAAACAAAACTTGCCATATCAAAACTTAATTGGCTCATTAATGTATTTAGCAGTGCATACACGGCCTGATATTTGCTATAGTATAAGTTACTTGAGTCAGTTCAATTCTAATTTTAATTCTGAGCATTGGAAACATGCAAAAAGAGTGTTAAAATATTTAAAAGGAAGTATTGATAAAAAATTAGTTTTTAAAAAATCTTATAAAAATATTTTTGGGTATGTTGATGCAGATTTTTCAAATGACATAAATGATAGAAAGTCATACTCAGGATTTGTTTTTAAAATGAGCAATGCAGCAATATCATGGGAAGCGAAAAAACAATCTTGTGTTGCACTTTCTAGTACCGAGGCTGAATATGTAGCTATAACTGAGGCAAGCAAAGAAGCTGTTTTCATCATTGGATTTCTTAATGAGTTTTTGGAACAAAATGAACCTTTAATTATTTTTAATGATAGCCAGAGTGCTCAGAAGCTCATAAAAAATCCAATATATCATAGTAGAACCAAACACATCGATACTAAATATCATTATATAAGAGAAATTGTTGAAAAAGGTATAATCGCAATCGATTACATCCCAACTGATAAAATGGTAGCTGATGTGTTAACAAAGGGTCTACATAGTCCTAAACATAGTTTTTGTGTTGAAAATTTAGGAATTGATTAGTCACTGGATTAAGGGAAAGTGTTGTTATATAATATATAATCCAGTGATTAATAACATTTGTTTAGTCTTTATTGACATTGTTCTTTGTTTTTTGTTAAGTTGGTAGTATTGTGTTTCGTAGTGTGGTATCGGTGATTTAGTTGTTGTTAATGAAAAAAAAAGAGTATCGTAAAATATAAATAGAGTAGTAATGTAATGTTATCTGTAAAAAGGAAGAATTAAAAATATAAAAATAAACAACTAATAGAAGAATTGATCTTTATTAAAATATAAAAGAAACAACACTACTTCTCCAAAATGTTTCTGTAATTTTCAAATATTTTTATCTTTTAAAATTTTAAACGGTGTACAAAATACACCGCGCGAGCAGTAGCGTGAAAATTTGGTGCGCGAGTAGTTAAAGGTTAAGATACATTTCATCCGTACCAGAATTTTTTTTAAAATTTATTTAATGTCGGTTTATTTCTGCTACTGAGGCCAATCACTGAAGTTTGAAAGTGAATTACCATTGCATAACTTCTGCTCTTAAATTATAAGCACTTAGTTAGAGATGTGGTCGCTGTATTTCTCTAGCGTGTTGACCATTCAGATTAGTTGAAGTTGCGACTCCTGCAGCTTTACTATTTGTATCAAATACGAGTACTGTTGTAACAGAGCTGTGTTTAAATCGTTATATTGTACATCCATAATGCATCTGTGTTTTAAACGAAAACTATAAAAATTGTGAATATTAAGAATTTGTCTGTTTATTTCCAGATCAAAGAGGTATTTCCCAAGAAGTTCTCCTGATAACCAAGCATGGGATTGAAGCAAAAAATTACGACTCAGTAAGTATTAATATTAATTCTCTTATGTAAAATATAAATTTTAAGATAATAAGGAAACGCCAAAAAACATGTAACCGTATCATAGATTATGGACTGTGCTGTTTCTCATATAGTTTTCATTTAAAACCAAATACAGTCCTGGACAATTGACATATTTGGATTTTTTCTTCAAATTTTAGAATAAGATATCTCTACAGGGAGGAATATTATGGAGTTGCGATTTTTGGCATTTTGTTGCAAATTTTATTGACAATAGGCGGTTCTATCTGTTGCAACGAGCATTTGCAATAAATATTATATACAGCGCCTAATGCAAGACGCGTCCAAAAATGGAAAATTTAAAATTTCATTGACACCGAGAATTTACAATAGCGGTTTTAAATTTGATTTTGTTATATAGGGGTAATCTACTGACTATTTGCAAAAACCGATTTGGTCACTTTTTCAAAATCTGCAATATATAAAAAAATACAGCGATTTAAAAAAAAATCACATATTACTCATTACTCACCTGTAACTTTCCACTCAGGTGTTTAATGGGATATTTTTATTCGTCACTTTCTTACGCATAAGTGAGAAGGCAATCTCCTTTCAGCAATATAAATTTGCCTCTAAAAAGATGTAACCAAATGTAGAAAGAATTTCATGATTTCAAAATTTGCTGTAAAAAAGAAAACTATTTTTTTTCTATATTTTAATCAATTATAGCAAGTAGTCCAAAGAGTGATAGGATGTTCTTTTTTTTAGTTTTTTTTTTTTTTATTTGAAAGTAACGCAAATAACTAATCATCTTTATTTAACGAGAAAACGAGATAAAACATTGCATTTGTTTTTATTTCAGTATGGTGAAGCGGCACAGTTAAAACCAATAGAGAAAGAACTAAAACGATTAGAGGATCTCTCTACCGCCATTGTTCAAGATTTTGCTATTATGAGAAAGAGAGAAGAAGAAATGAGGGATACAAATGGTAAATTTTTTAATTGCTTTAGTACAATTCTACGGTGATAAATAAAAATAATGAATATCAAACCGATATTCATCAGAAGAGATATTATTCTACCCACAATCATTTAGCGTAGTATGATTTCGTTTTCCTGTACAGTTTTGTTAATATTGTATTGTATTATTTTGCAGAGTCAACCAATAGCAGAGTGTTGTACTTCTCTATATTTTCAATGTGTTGTCTTTTGGGATTGGCAACGTGGCAAGTATTATATTTAAGAAGATACTTTAAAGCCAAGAAACTGATTGAATAGGTTTATTTTTTATATTTTTTGTTCCTGTCCGAAAAAATTGTTATTTTTTTATGAAATACAAAAATAAATACAAATTCTAGTGGAAATCTGTCACGCCAAATGGTTCTGTTATTCATTTTTTAAAAATCTCGCAGTGATATTTGTTTCTTCCGAAGACTTTTAATTTAGCCTAATTTCTTTAGATATAGATTATTTATTTGTAGATCTTTTTTGTATAAAGATATAAATAATATTGAAACTCGTTTGTATTTAGTAATATATTGTAAAGATTTTTTTAAATTATATAGATGTGGTTTTCTAATTTTTATTTCTATTACTACTGTCACTCGTATTATGTATCGATTCATTATTGTGCATTTGCAATGAAAATGAAGAGTAAGTCATCAATCAATTATTGTGAATACTTCTTTGCTCTTTACGATTTACTTAAATTGAATGTAAATTTAATATACACCATGTATATTATAAAAATTAAAATTTTATAAATTGTAGTACCCACTTTTATCTTCTTAAAACATGTTTGTATTGATCATGTGCATCATATGAATAACATAACTTTAAATTTTTAGTTTTTGCAAATTTATTTTCAATTTTAAATTTAATTTTTGTAGTTTTAGCTTGGATCCGTTATAACATTTAAAAACTTTCTCAGACAGTAGGTTTATAAAATTTCAGTATTGTGGATTATTAAAAGTAGACTGCCAATTATAGGTTAGAATTCCAACCAACAAATAGCATCTTATTTTATTAAATCAGGGCAATTAAAACTATTAATAATGCACCGAACAAGATTTTGGTTGATAGTACAGGATCCAAGCAGAAATTTTGATAAAATTGACGTAATCGAAAATTTTAGATAAATGCGTATTTTTAGGTTAGTTGTGACGTCACGTTCGCGTTATCCATTGTCTCTGTAAAATTAATTATAGTTTAAACTAAATTTTAAAGGCACATTCTAGGCCTGGTAGCAAAGTTGTTGTTGCTGGTTTACTTTTTTATGTTTGGGTTGTATTTACTAGATACAAACAGTCCCTATTTAAACATGTAATGCCTTTTTCCTGGAATACAGTATTGAGTATCGTCTCCTGTTTTAAAGTACCATTTTTTTCTATCAACAGATGACAGCAACTGGGTATTTGCGGAGAAGGAACATTATTGTTCAGGTGTGTCATATGTTATATCTATTATACGAATTTAATCTTTACCTGATGTGATATTTATAGGTACTTGGCGGCGGACTACATAAGTGAACCACAGTTTCAGTTTTATTCTACAATTTATTTACAGAATTTTTACAGGAGAATAAATAATACTTAATGTAAGATATTAGTCATCCATTAAAGTATATTCATATAAAGCACATATATTTACAAATACATTATAGGTAGGTACTGGATACATATGTTTACAAATTAATATATGCCTCAATGAACCAAGCTGCAGTGTTCAAGTAAATATGGTAAATACTTAAGCTAACTTGTGAAAACTTTCTACTGGAGCTTAAAGTAGTGGAGTTTACAGTAGTGCAAAAATGTACCTACATATGTATCGATGCGAGCAGTTACACCTGCAGTTACGGTAAAAGTGAGAGTAATATTACAATAGCAATCAATAATAAAGGCATTTATTATTTTTAACCGTTGTAGATAAAAATAGTAATTTATTTCACATGCATATATTTGCCTATATTATTCACGAGGGATAAAGTAACAGTACGAGCCGAAGGCGAGTGTCGTAAATCGCCCGAATGAAAAGGTAATTAGTTTCTGGAATAGATCACAAGTTGTGATAACCCAAAGTATAATTTAAATTGACCAATGAACATCTGAGTTGCATGATAGAAACATAAAAATAGAGTATGGCCAATTTCCATCAAACAGACTTATCAAACTGTTACTGATGTGACGTCATATTCACAGTTTGATGAGTTGTGATCAAAATTAAACTCGTCAAACTGTGAATATGAATGACGTCACCATCAAATTAGTTTCTAGAATAGATGGTCACATAAGCTGTCAAAATCCAAAAGTATAATTTAAATTGCCCTGTGAACGCCTGAGTTGCATGATAGAAACATGAAAATAGAGCATGGCCTATTTCCAGCAAACAGACTTATCAAACTGTGACTGTGACGTCATATTCACAGTTTGACAAGTCTAATTTGATCAAATATTTGATAGTCTGACGCCCTCTTTAAATGTTCTGTGATACCCACTTTATCTGGTACTCTGCACAATCTTTATTCTTTTCTTTATATATTCTGTGCTATCCACCATCTAACCTTTATATGTTCTGTGTTCCATATTTGGTTAGTTAGGTTATGTTGTTGTAAATGTTTGAAAAATTGTTTGAATTTCCTATTAATCAATTAATCTAAACCTAAACCTATTCTTCTTTTTGATGGCTAAAGATAAAGAAACTAAGGATTCTAGTTCCTTGTCAAAAAGAGAAATACTTGATGATATTCGAAAAAAAAATTTAAAAGTTGTACTATCCAGGAATAAGTATTTTGATAAAAGAACAAGAAGGAAGTCAGACCTGATCAGGTCACTATTATATGAGAAAAAAAAAGCTTTGAAGCTTCAACCAACAAAGGTTTGTTTACATTCAGAAGACGAAAACAGTATTCATAGGAACGAAATGTTAAAAGTTTTAGAAAAAGAGAAGAAAAATATATTCAGTAATAATGATTCGGATAATGATTCAGATAATTCCGTTCCGTTGGAAGTTTTAGAGGCCAATAAAAAATGGAAAGAAGAGCAGATATCAAAAATGGTATTTGCAACAATCCCCAAAAAAGAAATGAATACATTTCTTTCTACTTTAAGTTCTGATAAAAATGTGAGCGAATATAAGAAAAATTTGAATGACTGTATGGCACACCTGCATACATCAAGAACTCCATTTTGGAATTCACCTTTATGTATAACTAAAGCGATAAAGGATAGTATTTTACATAGAAAATGGAATAACTTGACGCACTTACTCTTGATGCTTATACAGTTACCACAGAGGTACAAGCCGTTAGTTAGGCACGTAAGTATTTTGCACTGATTTCAATGTCATGCTGAGAAGGGGTGTAAGTACTTATATAGAACTAGACAATTTCTGCTGTATTATTTTACTTGTGTATCTAGTCTACGTAATGAAATAAATGATACTTTCTGTAAAATTATTAATTAAATAATACCTAGTGAATGCCTCATTGAAAGCTAACATTATGTATGAAGACAGTATACCATGTGGCATGTACATACTTAGGTAAATGCTATATTTATTTAATTTAATATGAATTTAGTATGCCATTGGCTTTTTAAATGCATAAAACTTTCCTGTCCTGTACTCTAAGTAACGTAGGATGGATTATGCATGGATTGTCTTATAACTGTAAATATTAATAATTTGCAAATTATTGCAATGTGCTGCTGTGCAATATATTTTATTATCTTCTTCATATTTTGTTGTTTTTGATTTCTAAATTTGATTTAAATAATTAAGGTATAGTCTTGTTTATTCAACATAAAATACAATTCTTAATCAATAGAGTTTTATATTAAAAGTGTAATATTGATGAACAGCTACACTCTAACAAATAAGTGTTAGTCTTTGGTATTAGCAATTTTGTATTTTTTGCAGTTATGTCAAATTCTGAATAAATGCCACCCCGTGATAGAAGAACAAGGCTTAACAAATCAATTGAATATAATATATGAAGCAAATAAAAACAATCATCTATAAGTAAATGAAGGTGCGTAAATTTTTAATAAAATATCGATTGTGAATCGGGTGCCCCAGAAAATAAAAATACTTTATAATAGGTCGTACATTTTTTTAATAATTTATAAAATTATTCTAAACACAAAATTCCTTCTTCCCCATTGATTTTTCTCTGTTTTCCATGTAGAAGAATAAATTCTCTTTTTACTTGTGCGAACATTACATCTGTTAACAAAAATATTTGTGCAATGGCAAAGGCTAATGTTACTCCAAAATAAAAGTTAGCATTGGCAGAATTGCAGTATATCCAGAGGTACCATAAGATAGGTGCCAATGAACTAGTTATCAAGAATATGACGCCAACTAAAAATCCCTGTTGACAATAGTTTAGTAAATGTACAAAACAAGGCAATAAACTAAGTACAAAACCTACGTCTCCTACACATGGATATGATTTAAAGACTGCAATTATAAATAGTAGTGCTAAAGTTAACAGAAATGGTTGTTTTCTAAATTTGATCGATAATGGTACTAAATATAATAGAGTTGCATTGATTTGAAATGAATATATAAATAAATCTCTAAAATGATCAAACATTTCAGTAAAAAAATACCAAAACAACCCAATATTTGGCTGTAAGTCAGGGACAGTTAATATACAGCCATACACATTTTTCAGATAACCAAAGTCTTTGGCATAATTACTACAAACTACTACAATAAGTAACAAGCTAATTACAAAAATTGTCACTTCTATTACAGCTTTAGTAACATTTTTTAGTACATTAATATAATACAGAGAAAGAGGAATAATTAATACGCTTGGGTAAAATGACATTGATGCACATAAAGCTAAAGAAACTGAGCTTACGATAAGAACGCCATGAACCATCGAAAATAACATCAATGATAAGAAAAAGTTATGAAATACTGTTGTGGAATACCCAACACAGCTAAACAGGGTAAAAGGATTGAATAAAAACGCTAATAATACATAAAGTGGCGATTTGAACAGATCGGTAGGCTTGAGTAAATATTCCAGAGCTTCTTTGGAAAATATATTTTTATTAGCATATTCTTCTTTATACAACTGACTCATATACTTTCTTGCTGTAGCAAACAATAATATTCCAGTGGCCAAATCAAACGTAATAAACATCCAATGAATTTGCTGTTTAAATACATTCAGTAATAATTTGTAAAAAAATAGGGATAGCGGCGTCTCATGTAGTAAATCTCCACTGTACGGATTTATATTTTTCGATAGTAAATACAGTCCTTCTGAAACTCTCTTCCACGAATTCATTGGTGTAGAAACTTCTACATGATTTGCTATCACTGGCTGGTATTTCGATATCATCAACCAATACCTTAAAGCTGCGGCTAACAAGCACATTAAAATTACCCGTTGGAAGGAATGTTGTATTTTGTTCAGTTCGACTTCTTTCTTTAAAGGTTTTACAGACATTTTTGTTTTATTTACAGCGGTTCGTTAACTAGGTTAGGTTTACGTATGCTGTCAATTTCAATTCAATTGACAGCGTAGTGTTGATTCCTATCTATTATTCTGTGGACTCTGTGGTGTTGATTCAAGAATTGTGTTCTTGGTGTTGATTGATGCTTGGTTTGAAGTTAGCCACAAAACATATATAAGGGAGGTTATCTACATAACTTGAGGACATTGGCCGCGTTCAAGATTCCTAAAGGACGTAATCTTGGGCCGCGTTCACCATACATAAATAAATTACAGTAAATTCCCGGGTGCATATTCACATCCTTTACAGTCGTACGGAAATGGCAGTATTTGGCGCAATCTCATTGGCTGTTTCAAGGCCACGACTTGGCGCGGACGCAAAATGTCACATTTAAAAACAAATTTGGCTTTAATCTAATAAAAAAAATTCCTTTATCAGGGGAATAACACATATCTAACCTGCCTTCGGCTATCGCCTCCGGCTTCTAACTCGCAATAGACCTCATGTCATGCCTGATGCATTTAATAAAAAAAAATTCCTTTAATCTAATAAAAAAAAATTCCTTTATCAGGGTAATAACACACATATCTAACCTGCCTCCGGCTTCTAACTCGCAATAGACCTCATGTCATGCCTGACGCATTTAATAAAAAAAAATTCCTTTAACCTAATGAAAAAAATTCCTTTATCAGGGGAATAACACACATATCTAACCTGCCTCCGGCTATCGCCTCCGGCAATAGACCTCGTCATGCCTGATGCATTTAATAATAAAAAAAAAAAAACAAGAACGTGGGGGATTTGAACCCGGAACCTTCTGCTTGCCAGGCCAAGCTCGTTTCCGCTAGGCCATTACACGACCAACGAATTGTGAGTAAAGAAGGAATAAGTTCAGTTAGGTTTGGTTAAATGTGACATTTGGCCTTGAAACGGCCAATGAGATTGCGCCGAATACTGCCATTTCCGTACGACTGTAAAGAATGTTAATATGCTTCCCGGATTGAGTTTACAAGAGGGAAAAACTTCTCTAACAGTTAAAGGTTGGTTTTTTGACATAAATTATAATTAAAATAAAATAAAAACAATTATGTTTTGCTGACGTTTCGGAAACTTAGTCTGTTTCCTTTTTCAATGCTAAATAGTCTTTCTCTTGTGTAATTCGTGAAATTACACAATTTTAATGTTTATATTATGACCATAGATACTCACTACGCTCACAGAAAAGTTGATTAGATTAGATATTCATTATAATTTATGTCAAAAAACCAACCTTTAACTGTTCCTTTGACGTAAAGTCACAGGCGTAAAGGTTATTTTTTTAAATAATCCAGATATTTTTCAGATTATCCAGATTAATGTTCAGAAGTGTGGCCGTAAATCCCAAATAAGAACAGAAAGAAAATACAGAAAGATGCCACAAATAACTTTTAGACAATATTGTCCTTGTTTATAAAAGCTTTGTTTGTCATCAGCCACTAGTGTACACTTTTTTACACTTTTTGCCAATAAGTCGTTTGTTATAAATTAGTGCAGACAGTGCTAGCCGTTTGGTATACCAGTATAGTGTACACTTTCTTGCACTTTTGTCACTGACTCCTGAGGAGGTGTAACGAGTGTCGATAGTGCAGCGCAGGCACCTGAGTTGAAGTTTGAAGCTGTTCTGTGGTTTGAAGTTTGAGATTTACTGAAACAGGTTGTCTGACAGAGGTATGAATTGAAATAATGTGATTTTGTCACAGTTATTTAATGATGAGAGTGAAGATACTGGTAGTGAATCTATTATTGCTATTATTTATAGGTTATGTTGATTTTCTGACAAGAGTACGTACACTCTAAAGTTGTTTGTTATAGAATTACACATCTGCACTAGTTAACATTTTGTACACTTTTAAACCTACACTTTTCTGCACTACACTTTGATGACAAACAAAGCTAAAGTAACAATGATATTACGAAATATTTGATTCTTCATAAAAAGTTTTAAGTGGGCTTCAGAGTCTCCAGGTTATCAAATATTTGATAAAATTAGACTCATCAAACGGTGAATATGACGTCACAGTCACAGCTTGATAAGTATGTTTGACGAAAATAGGCCATTGCTCTATTGCTTGTGTGGCCATCTATTCTATGTAGAAACTAATTGATGGTGACGTCATATTCACAGTTTTTTTTTTTAAACACTTATTTAACGTCGGCCTATTTCCGCTACCGGCCAGGAGACGAGCAACCTGGAAATTTTGCCAAACCTCTTATCTTACTAAGAGTAGAGATTTTTTACTTGCCTAATGTCGACCGACTGCTTTACATCCTCTCCGAAGGATGGTAGGTATATCCTCAATATACCTCTCGCCTACAGTTGTATTGCTTCTGCGATATAGCTGACATACAAGCCGCTAGAAGTGGGGAAGCGAGACCGCTGAACGCGATAACTGTTACTTAACTTCATATCGCTATGAAGTGAGTCAAGTCAGTCCTCCGCTCGCTGCCCCAGATTCACAGTTTGATGAGTGTAAATTGATCAAATATTTGACAGTCTGACGAATAAAAGATTTTGACTGTAAAACTACTAAATCTGTAATGGAAACGTCGACGGACATTTTTTAAATTTTCACTTAAAAGTACTCCACGATTTAGTTGCTCCGTGGTTTCAGGTTGGTCACAGAACAAATAACAATCAGAATTCCATCCCAACTCCCAACCCAATCCACAGTAAACAAACAGTAAACCGACTCCGCGTTTCGAGCCAATCCAGTTCTTTTGTATCTCTAATCTCTCTATATTTTACTACTACGACGTAGTAGATAAAATTGTCAGTGTCAAAATTATCATTATTTGTTTTCTAGGTTATGTATGCGCTTTGTCCAGTTTTGTCACAGATTAACTATATTAATCTGTGGGTTTGTCTCTATTAGAATTTTTTAATTATTATTACTAAAAGTTCTTTAAACTATTTGAAGGTTTGTTAAATACTTCTTGTTTATTTATATTAAGATACGGATGCTTAAGTTTGTGAATTAGGAAATTTTATCTGAAATTTTAAATATAATTTAAATTGAAAATATTTCATTTTTATCCATTAATTTACCTACTTGCACGCCACTGACTTGTGACTTGTTGTCACCTTCTCTTTAATCCGAAGATAGTCTCACACTAAACTATGCATGCGAGGATATAAGTCTCACACCAAGTGAAGGTCACGAAAAAATACCTCGGAAATTCATTCATACATACCGGGAGTGAGGCTACTCTATATCTACTCTGCCCAATCTCAGAGTCGGCACCTTTTATCCATGCATTGGCCATATTTTTAGACATCAAAGCAAAGCCGTATTTTTTTATTCAGCGTCTTACAGCTGCTACACGACATTTTTTTTTTGACCAACAGATGATGTTAGTCTTACCAAATCTCACAGCTTTTTTAAGCGTCCTCTAAAGAACGCTGTAGAAATACTTACAAGCAGAGAACACAGAATGCTTACAAGACCATGATACAACAGACGGAGCTAAACGGAGGCCTAGGTTTTAGTCTGTCGTGAAGTTAGTCACAGAAACGGGCTGTCAAAATTCCTTTAATCTAATAAAAAAAATTCCTTTATCAGGGGAATAACACACATATCTAACCTGCCTCCGGCTGTCGCCTCCGGCTTCTAACTTGCAATAAACCTCATGCCGTGCCTGATGCATTTAATAAAAAAAAATTCCTTTAATCTAATAAAAAAAAATTCCTTTATCAGGGGAATAATACACATATCTAACCTGCCTCCAGCTATCGCCTCCGGCTTCTAACTTGCACTAATAGACCTGACGCATTTAATTAAAAAAAAAACAAAAGAAGGTGCGTGATTTGCACCTGAAACCATCTGCATGCCAGCCCGGTTCGTTTCCGCTAGACCATCGCGCCACTGACAAAACGCGAGTAAAGCAAGAATAAGTTCAGCCCGTTTCACCAACTTCACGTCGCTTTCACCAACTTCACGTCGGATTAAAACCTAGGCCTCCGTTTAGACGCTTCTGATACAACAACACAAGATATTATTGATATCAAAGCGTTCAAATTTCGTCCGGTTTGCGCATGACTTCACACAGAGTGAGTAATTTTTAAAATCTATGTCGCGTTTTCGAATTTAATATCAAATTTTGTTAGTTAGGAACTCTGTTTTATGGCTTTTATTCATAATATAGGTTTACTGCTTATAGTGTAATACTAAGTTAATGACGGCTATTTAAATTATTACATTTTAGATGAAATTTATTTAGAGCCCAGAGATAACACTAATTATTACATTTGATTTATTTTATGCAGATATTTCTATATTATACGTGAATATAAGTATAATAATACGAAATTAACTCCCAATTTATATTTTTCGTAGGCATGTATTTCGATTTGTAATTGGTGAATATGTCTGGCCCTACAAATTAATAATTTTGTGGTTCTTGTTATTCGAAGTTTTTGAAATTACAAAAATGGCAAGTCAAATGTAAAAAAGGATAAATTAACCATATTATATACATTCAATATATTTGATATTTAAGAATTTTGAAGAATGTTTCTACGTAAAAATACAGTGTGCGATCGCCAGACAGTATGCAGCATAATAGAAAACTTATTAATAATTTCTCAAAAATTGTTTCTTGCCGAAAGTATACTAAGAAAAACCAGTTTTGGCGTCAAATTTTACCATTAATATGTAGGAAAAATATACAAATGTTAATAAATAAGGTAAAAAATGTAAATAAACTTTCTCTAAAAATTGTCTAGTTACTAAGAGAATTGATGCTTAGTACATTGTGTGCCTAGTAGGAAAAACTTAACATTCCCGGACGACCGTGCAGATTGCTTATCGAGACGCAAGCATGCAATCGGGAGTTCGGAAATAAGCTTTTACTACGCCGATGATACACATATAGGTACTATTTTTTCTGAAACCGCGTTTCCATACACCCTGCATTTTTTTAATTTCATGGAACTAAAAAACTTTATATCGTGCGTAGAATATCTTGATTGATTATCAACATCACAATCGTACACAGCACATCTCATTTTCGACGATTTTTTAACTTTTAAACATAAAAATATCCGCAACAACTTGACAATTCTGCCTGACACTCCTGACAGCCGGGCGTTTAATGGCGTCCTAGCTCACCGAGTGACGTCACGAGCTGCGCGATATCTTATCTCTTATTTATTGTATCATGTTACAAGACAAGGGTGGGAAACGTCAAATCAGAATGACAACTGTTTTTGGAGGTTTAAGGTTTGGTAACTTGTTCTGTCGTTTGATCAATAGAAAAAAATCAAAATCAGTATATCTATTTAATCATTCCACCGTAAAGGGGGCTGCAAATATGTTCCTGAGTTTCACATAGAAGTGCTACATGAGACAATTAATGGTCTCATGTAGCACTTAAAAGGGCACACGGCCATTCTAGATGTAATATATAACATTTTTTCTGGTTATTCATACATTTAAACTTAGTTTATTGAATATAGCTCACTAATTTCTCAATTAAAACATATTGTGTGTTATATATTTTTGAATTCAGAAAGAAACGTTATTTTAAGATATCGAAGAATATCTACTCGAGTGTTCCATTATAAATAAAATTGGTGTCTGTCACCCCCTGTATAGTTTGTATGAACGACAAATAAAAGTTTGTTAATGCGTCTGTGCAAATAATCCCATTTAAGGATTTTTTTCATTTTTATTTATATCTCCAATGGTTTATTAAGATATATCGAGGGTTGAAATCGGATAATCCATAGACAATTCACCCTGTGTATTTCAATATTGAAATCGTATAGGTTGTTTAGATTAGTTAATTATTTAGGTACATACCCTTTGCAAATCTCTTCCACAAGTTATTTTAAGAATTATTTATAAAAGTAAATACATCACATTAACAGAAACTTCGATTACACCACGAAATAAATACGGGCAGGATGACAGAACAACGGTTGTCAATTCGCATAAGTTTTTGTAGTTTTAACTTGGATCTTTTATAACAATTAGAAACTCTCACAGACAGAAAATATATAAAGTTTTAATAATGTCTTATAATGTAAATTATTAAAAATAGACTGCTAATAATTATAGGTCGGAATTTCCAGCCAACAAAAATCATCTTATTTTATTAAATTAATAAGGCAATTCAAACTTCATTAATACTCGTAATGCAGAACTGAACCAGGCAGAGATTTTGATAAAAGCAACTTGATATTCGAAAATCTTAAAAATACATATTTTTGAGGTTAATTTTGACGTCTTCTTACTTTTGTGCCGTTGTATTACTTTTTCAACTAAACGCGGTATTTGATGACATGCAACGGTTTTTGTTTTGTATGAAGTATAGAAATATTGGGTAAGGGGAGGGAGAAATAGCCCAAGAATATATTTAAATGGTACATTATTCAACGATCGAATTATGAAGCCATTACTCATTCGGAATTCGGATAAGTAGTATTAATTTGCGAGTAGAAATGTATTTTTTCCACTACGCCTTTGTGGTATTTACAGTGCAGATGAACATGCAGTGCTGATATGCTGATATCTCTGGCGTCAAATCAGAATAGGAATGTTCACTATTTTTTAATTGTAATAAAAAATGATAGTTCCAAGGCCACAAAAACACGTAGTAACCATTAAAACGCCTAAAAATCTTTTTCTCTTAAAAATAAACTAAAAATAAAATCGCCGAAACGAACGATGATGTCATAATGCGTACGGGACCACAGGTGGCGAAACTCGTTTACCTGCTTGCTATTATATTCCTTGCATTAGTATTCATTTATATGCGTTTTTGTTAAGATGGAAGACTCAAACAGTGTGAAAGTTAGTAGGAGAAAGTGATGTTTTGTTCCTGGATGTACAAATACATCAATAAATAACCCGAAAAAGGTTTTTATAAGTGTACCAAATAATTTGCAAAGAAACAAGCGGTGGTATCGTTCCCGATACTAAATAATTTATATCTTTCGCTAGAATACTCCGATTGTAAAAATTCTTTCACCAAAATTAAATTTGAACTTTCTACTACAATACCGCTCACATAACCGATATAGTATCTCTAGAAATAGAAAAAGTACCTCGATGCTACATTTTTCTCTACAATATTTCTGCACCTCCGCGTATTTTATTTTTTTCTTGGAAGATCAATAACCAAAATACTATTTTAACGCTGCTATCGTAGTCGCCATACCACAGAGTACTCTGTGGCCATACATCTCCGTCTAAAATTTGATCCCTGTAGGTTTGATAGATTTGGAAATAGCACGAGTTATATCTGAAAAATTTTAAATATCGCCGAAAAGGGGTGAAAAATTAATATAGGGGATGAACGCAAGCTCATTTCGCAAATCGCCCTCCGAAAATGGATTCGGCAGAAAATTTTACATAACATGGACCTAATTTTAAAAGTTTGTCCAAAAGTTACATAGCAACAGAGAAATAAGCGGTATTTATTCACTGGATCCCTGACTATACCTACTAATTCTCGCTTACCTATTACGCATGGTGACGTCAGATAGCGTTTCGCGAATTTAAACGAATATTGATATTTCTTTTGGGTTTTTTCCATAGAATGGATTTATCGATTTTTGTAAAACTTTGAAGATTTGATTGTTGGACTATTTTTAATCATTTTATGATGTTTAAGCAAGATTTAATTTTTTTGTGAACATCCCTATGGCTCCATTTCTGCCTATCAGTATCCACTCACAATAATTATTATTATTTAAATTTACTGCTGTTACTTACATCGCGAATCATTGTGCGGTGGAGCCCTATCTTATTACCAAATCATATTTCCTATATAATTGTGTAGGTATATTTTCACAAATTATTTTTGCAATTTTATTTTGATTAAATTTTAAATACCTATGTATTTTCAATAAACTTTCTTAAAACATAGGTTCTCCGCACCACACTACCACACATTTATGGATCCTCCCTTGATGTTAATACTTTTATAATCATGTGAATTTTCAAACGCCCAGAGAAAAGTTTTTGGTATTGAAAGTTCCTGCAGTTGTGAATAAGGACCATAACATGTTTTTGAAAATTTCGTAGTTAATTTGTTAATTATAATATTGTTTGGTAGAAATAAAGTCACTGGACATTATCATTTTTTGTATAAGCTTCTGTAATGGTTTATTTTGTGTTTGAAACATTGATTAAGGAATTCCTTAATCAATGGTTTTGAAATGTTCTATGAATATGACTTCTTGAGATTTAAAAAAATCAGAGGCGTCACTGATAGGCTATAATGTACTCTGCCTAGGTATTTCCTGACGCCTTGACCGTAGGTATTTTCAGAAGGATTTGATAACTAACAAGTAAGCTTGATAGGATGTCAGAGAAGGTGAGCAAAAAGAGAAAATAAAGGAACTTTAGTCGTTACATTTATTTATACACAAGAATCACAACATACAAATATAATATTTTAATTAATATTGTTCCGCATACCAGATGGGAATATATTTTTGTGTAACAATAGGAGTTGTAATTAAATTAAGTGTATCTACCCTAAATAATTACCAACCACTTACTTGTCAATATATTGTCGTTTTAACTAATGCTCGTAACATATGGTTATCTACCATAAAGAAAAATCTAAAATATTTACAGTTTAGTTTTATAACATTCCTAAGAACAAGTTAAAATAATGTTTCTGCAAATAAACGATGAATGCACAACAGTTGGACATTTCAAAATTAATGCAATGGCGTTTTGTCATTCTGTTTATATTTTTTCCAACATTTTAGAGTCAAAAGTATGCCTTTTCTTCTCGGGGATAACTAATGAAAATATTACATTCCGTCACTATTGACAACGGGGAGGAAAGTGAACTTCTCTTCTTCTGTAATGTTATAAATAATATATATTTTATTATGACTTTTAAATAATCGATTGTATATTTTTATTCTTTTTCTTTTAATAATATGCAGGATTTGAAAATATCATGATATTTATATAAATATCATATCTGACGAAATATATCCGATATATATCACTATATTCACTATTGGATATTTATTTTCAAATTAAAAGATTCAAAAGATTTTTCAACATCTTAATATTTTTAATTGCCCAATTGGTTTTTTAAGGTATTTTATTTTTTAATTTTGAGACCGCAGTGTAGGTATTGAAAAAAATAAAAACGACGGCAACGATGTTTTCGGCGTGAAATGTAAATACTTTCTCTGTCTGTGAGATGAGAAAGTAAAAATATAAAACGGATATATATCACGATATATATCAAGGTACCTATATATAAATGTATATCGTGATATATACATCGCGATATATATCTATCATGATATATCCCAGTAAACACACATATATATGATATGTAGCATAGGAAGCTCAACGATATTTTGTTCGTTATGTAACCATTTTATGTAATTGATCCATAACATACCCATTTATTTCAAATATAACATTTATGTATCGTGGATATGTATCAGAGACATACTCCATGTCTCTGATATATATATAGAATGTATTATATACTTGCCACAGATAGATATGATATATTATAAATACATGTTCATGCCCACTAATAGACATATATTTTATGTAAACCGCAGATAAATATTAGTTCAAACTAAAATGGCGAAGGTACGCGAATCGTGCTGCTATTTTGCATTGATTTAATCCCTAAATCTTAAAATATTCAATACAAATTGTTGGCGCAATTTGAAGTGTTCAGTATGCAGTGCGCGATTTTTGGTGTGCTGCGTCCGTTTTGATGAAAAATGAAAAAAAACGCATAAAATTGACATAACATCTAAGGGATGCCTATGTAGCTACGTTTTGACAAGCAAGTTTTTCCAAATGTGACAGAGACGATTGGATGTTTGAAATTAACAAACAATCAGGGAAACCGTCTGTTCAACATGTAAGTATAATACCACCGTAATTCCAATTTTCCAAAGAAATTCTCGTGGTAAAATCTTAACTCTTATTACGTTTTATCAACGTTCTTCTTTTTAAAATAGACCTTTTACGACAAAACATTTCGCTTAAGTTAGTGATATTTCAAGTTAAATATTTTCAACTCGATTTAAATAATTTCTAGTATAATAAATAAGTTTATATAAAATTGTATAAGACACTGATTTTTGGTCTTATTCTTTTCAGATGTTATTATACCTTAATATCTTCTACCCAGATATAAAAGAAAATACATTTGAAACAACCGCTAGTGAATGGTTCCATTTAGCTAAACTTCGACTAGACAGAAAAATGAAGTGAAATGAATAAAGTATATCTTTTGTAATTATTATATCTATACTATATTATATCCTATAAATATATTTATTTTTTTGTTCTCTATAATTATGCGTCTTTTTAAATATATATATATATAGAAACATTTCTAAATAATATGCTGTTGATTTTATTCTTGCACTCTTCTTTTGCACTCTTAGCATAAAAAATTAAAATGAAAGAAGTGGTCTTATGAATGTAGAGAAAATAGAATACTTGACTTGATCCTGATCTTTCTGAGTAGGTATATCTTGTAAGTATTATACTTATATGAGGCTTTTTCCACTTAAGTACATACTATACACAAAAACTGCAGGGCATAGGTATAGTACACATATTATGCATGAGGTGAGTGACGATAACACTTTAATTGGTTTCTGTTTATTTGCAGACATAAAATCGAAAAAGAAAGTATAATTAATGAATCTACATATTTTCAGAACAAATTGTAAATAAATAAATAAAATAACTGACAGAAAAACTGATTAATTCAACAATTTCTTATGTAATTTTAAAGCCTTAATTTTTTTCAGAAAAATCCATTTGTAATGTAATTTTAAAGCCTTAATTTTTTTCAGAAAAATCTATTTTCGTTCAATACGTTCTTTGGCTCAATTGCATTTTCAGAATCATAATTTAAATGTAAATAAATAAAAACTGATAAAAAACAAGAGTTATAAGTCATCCTGCATGCAGTATGTATTTATAATATATCATATTGTCTATAATTATTTATTTGTGGCCGTTATTCTCTTGACTTGACTTCTTTGGATATTAGCCACTGTTTCTATAAAATATTAAAATTATTAATAAATAAACTTTTACGCCAAAGGGACACAGTCAGAAGTTGCTCTTGATTAAAATATATTTTTTCCTGATAGGCAAAAAAAATTTTACTCAATAACAATTTCCGACTGTGTCTTTTTGGCGCAGAAGTTTATTTATTAATTATTTTAATATTTTATAAAAATAGTGGCTTAAAATACCCAAAGAAATCCAGGAGAATAGTACATACATATTACATAATATATCATATTATAATAGGTATATGTTATGTATTATATATGTAGCATGTTACATGTTAAATGTATCTGATACATTACATGAGATGTATGAACTACATAGTCATAATATATCAGACAAGTTACGACCATACGTATTATATACATAAATGATACATGTCGATGTTGCTGACATAGAGCCATAATATTTTATGAGAATGTATATTACCTGCTACATAGCTGATATATTCAAAGGAACAGCAGTTATGTATTTTATATATATATATATTACCTCGCCGTGTTTACTGGGATATCGCTTGATATACAATATCCTCCGAACCCTGAATATGTTTCAGTTGAAATGGTAGTAGAAAAAATCATATGTAGTTCGGGAGTGAAGGGTAATTTCCTACCTTGGCTGATTACTGATCGAAGCGCAGCGACCTTCACCCATGGGCGGAAATCATGCACTTCCCTACCTAGTTTTTACTGATATGATCAAATTTTCCTTGTCAGTAATCACGTATTTGATTTCAATTTTTGAAGTATTTTGTGTCCTGATTGTATTATAAATATTATTTTATTATATTTCATTACAATATAAGGCCCCATCTTAGTTTTAAGTGATATAATTTCTTTAAAAATTGTCTCACATCAACGGGTAATTGACTACGAAACCAGTATACCTAGCCCTTAAAAATGATGAAATGACGTTCTTTTAAATTGATATTAATTCTGATGATGGCATGATAACCACATCAGTTAGAGGTCGGTAGAGTATTCCAACTGTTACAAACGTACGATGATATTTTATTCCTTTTTTTTTCACTATACATGTATCTACTGGGCAGATAAGTGGCTCAAAAATTATTTAATCTAAACCTATAAACTGAAATGATTTTAATCTACCATTCCATTTTTCTCACTCCCATCAGGTTGAAATTTGATTAGAGGTATTTTTATGTCATTACTACATTTTGAGAGTATTTTCTACTTTATCTGTATAAATAATTACTAGTAATATATCTGCTTCACATCAAAGTTTTAAAATTTTACCGGTATCGTGAAAACATTGGAAAATAAACGAATTCGTTTTTAACTATAACAATTAATGTACGAATAAATCTCATTATTCATTAACAACACGGTTTAGCAGAAGGGGCGTCAATGGGACAACTTGAAGCGTTCCATTACATAAAATGATTGTTTTTAGAATATATTTATTAATACTGACATGGAGATAATTTGAAATATGTAGTAGGTTGTATTTTATTTATATTATTATTAATATGCTCCGCGTTCATTTCTCTACGTTAAGTAGTACTTTATTTCAACAGAAACATTATTAAGTTAGATAAAACGGCGGCTACAGTTTTGGATCTCCAACCAGCACAGATCCTCATAAGATTATATTGACAAATTAGTAGTTTCGTATCAATCAACTCCGACCTCAACGGAAAAATTTATTTCGGTCAGCAACTATCCTGTAATTCAAAAATTTTGCCCGTGTTTTCTGAATCGCCGTAAGTATCACACTCCATTTTTTCTTCAAGGTTCTGTCCTCGCAATTGAAGTGTTATTAAATGTTTGTAACCTCCCAATGCTAGAACGATATGTCGCCCGCTGGATGTTATTTCACACGCAGCAATGTTGGTTTTTGGAGTATACACAGCTACCAAGTCACCTGGAAAAAATATAATGTTATAACAAAATATAAATAATAAGCTGTGGGAAAGAAAAAGATTGAATAAAAACGGAATGTTAGCTGACAGTTACTTTGGAGATTAGAGCTTGTTAATTCCAGCTTTAATTTGCCAGATTTACAAAATTTTATTGTTGATATCAGTGTTTCCAGCATTGTTCTCAATTTCTTCTCGGAAGTACAGGGTGGTTGTTTGAAAATTCTACTTTTTAAACTCTTTTATTTGGCATAAAAATATAGCTAAAAAAAAAAATAGATCTGTAGGTTTTGTATGTGTTATGAGTCTGCATCTATCTTAGTGAATATACAGGGAGCGCTACATAGTCACATATTTTTAAACAGAACACCCTAGGTATATTTTTATATGATAGCCCTTTTCATCCCCTTTCTAAATATATATAATTGTAATATATTTCATCTTCAAATAACTGAGTTAATCAAATAAATACACCTAAATGCAAGAAAAACGAGTTTACATTTTAAACAATTTTTTAATAAAAATAGCAACGTACAAAATGAGTAAAAATTATAACATGTTTTCAAAAATTCCACCATTATTTTCTAAAAAAGTTTAATTTATTTTTAATTTTATGTAAATTTGTCTAAAAAAAATTTGTCTAAAAAATAATTTAGTTGTAACCCAAACTTTAAAAAAAATTATTTATATTGGAATAACTAAGTTATTTGAAGATGAAACATATAACAATTACATATATTTATAAAGGGGATGAAAAGGGCTATCCAAATATCTAAAAATATAAAGGAAGTGCCATTAAAAAAAATGTGACTATGTGACGTTGCCTGTATATTTATTAAGATAGATGCAAACTCCAAAAACTTGGTACAATATGTTACAGATCTATTTTTTATTTTTTTTTCTACCTATATTTTCAAGCGAAGTAAAAGGGTTTAAAAAGTAGAATTTTCAAATGATCACCCTGTACTTGCGTCTTCATAAACGATTGCAAACCACGTGACTACAGAATGAGCAACCATTCTCAATGATATTACATATGCAAAAAAAATAGGTTGCCTATTGTTGGCCACGTGGTGTACGATTTTTAATAACAGTATAAAAATTATTTACCTTTATTTAAATCCCATATTCGAATTGACCTGTCCCTGCACTCTGAATCCGTGGAAAGACATAATGCTCCTGTAGGATCTAATTTCAACGATGATACTGGTGCAGTATGTCCACTTAGTGACCACCTACAGTTACCTTAAACCAAAAAATTCCAACATTTAAACTTGAAAAACAGTGGAAAAGAGTAGTAAAAGACCTGAAATTAACTCACCAGTAATAAGGTCCCACACAAGAATCCTTGCATCTTCGAGACCCGATATGACACAGCCACCTTGTGAGCTTATTTCTAAGGAAACCGTATTACAAGATGGCTTCCATTTCTTAAATAATGTACCACTTTGCAAATCATATACAACAATAAAATTGGGATTAGGTTCATCTATTTCATGACACACGCAACAAACATAGTTTCCTAAAAAATATGTGGAATTCAATTTTAAATCTTAAAATCGTTTAAAAGCGACTGTTTCTTACATACTAATTCTTTTAAAAACTCACCTTCATAAGTGATGGCTGATAATGACGTTATAAAGTCATGATGAGGAATCCTAAGGTCATACAATAATTTTCTGGATTTGAGATTCCACACCAACAATGGAAAAGGCTTTTGTGTTTCATCACCACAAACAAGGACCCTACAATAGAAAATAATGTAATGAAATAAAATTCATAATTTTATACACCAAATTAACTTAATTAAGAAAGAAAGTACCTCCCATCCCCCGAAACCAGCAGGGAATTGAGAAAGCGGTCTTCCCCAGCCTTAAATGTGGTAACGCAGTCACCTGTAAAAGAAGGCACCATTATGATAGTGTACTGTGTAAATTTAACAATGAAGTTTATTTTTTCTTCGTGGAATATTGAGGCAAATTACATTTGACGAGGTTATTTATTGTGCTAACAAATATTTAAAAATAGATTCTCATATTTTTCCATACTAAGCCTATTTTCACAATTTAAATTTAAAATTCTCAATTACGATAATTTACGCCTTTAAATGCATGCCAAATGGAGGAGCAAGTAATACAAAAAATACGAATAAAAAACTCTCTCCAGAGAAAATTGTGATTGCATGTCCCTATATCATTACTGATAATTTCGCCGAAAGTACATTACTGAAGAAAGAGGGAGATGGAGAAGTGACTTACCCGATTCTAAATTCATTAGATTTATATACATTCTGTTTCTACTAAGTGCCACTAAATGGGATTGGTCATGCAGCCCATAATAAGGCATCTTTTGGTTCATAACTCCTTTTAATTTAGTTACAAAACTACCGGAGTTTAAGTCGTATATCCTTAACTCCCTTCTACACAATACTATACATTTAAACTGGTCTATGGGTATAACGTTGGTCGGATATGGTATTCCCCTTAATATCCTTACTGGCTGACAACTGAAAAATAAAAAATATAGTAAAGAAATAATATAGAGAGGCGCAACCCAACTGGTTTCGAGATTTTAGTATCGTATTTTACCAATGGCTTCAGGATTGTTATCAATTTTTAAAGCTATGGGTATTCGTAATTTCGCTGTGCAACAAAAAATATAATACTAAAATCCCGAAGCCTGCTCGGTCTCTTAATGGTTTCGACAAACGTTAATGTGTGGTCCAATTCTTATACAATGGATGCCGAAACGTATGTAGGTACTATTGAATGCCGATTCAGAAAACAAAAATGTTTGGACAACATAAAAATTTCCCTCCTAACAACTAACTATAGTTTATTATATAGTCGTAAAATCACCACTAACTTTATTTGGTGCTTTTCTTACCTGATAATATCCCATACGCATAATTCTTCACTATTTGTCGATATAGTAACGATAAACTGATTGGTTTTGGGCAGTCTTATAATTAAATCAAAAGTCTTTTCGCGAAACACTTTCTCTGGAAACTCTTCACCCGATTCCATCATGGCACTATTTAAGGGAATTAATGATAAAACTGGTGGATTTTTTGTTATACTATACACTTTAGATAAATTGGAGTCATTGTGTTCTACACTAATTTCATTTTTACTAATTTTATCTTCTAAATATTTGTACAAATGCGAATAGAACTGTCGACCATCGTAGTTCAGGACGCTGGCATGTGTTTCTATGAATTCTTTTAGAATATGAGTAAATTCGTTCCTAATTTTAGTCTGTAAGTTGATGTCTTCCAGGATTTGATAACAGTTTGAGCCGCACACCTTATCGTATATCCAGGAGATATCGGAGAGATATTTGGAATCTTCTAAGTCTGAATTTAAATGGAAGTAATGGAAGGGGAGTTCATCCAGTTTTCTTCTGTTGTAACTGAAATAAAGTAAAGCACATATTAGTAGGGTACGAAAGGTGTTCCAAATTTAACATATCCGTCTACTTTGGAAAAACTGATTATTTCAAAATGCCTTAAGGAGGACACCAACAGAAACAGATTTATAATGAAACTATTAAAGCTTGAGTTTGTTGGTTAAGTTTATTTATTTATTTCATCCCGTCCGGAAAGTACAACATTACAGTACTCATATGCTGCCGGGAAGTGAGGCATTACGGTACTAGATACCTACTGTAATATACCGGAAGCCACCGGAAATTCATTATAAACCAATCACAAACTGTTATTAGATATACATTTTGACAGTTATTTGACATATAAAAATTAATCATAAATTAAAAAATAGTATCAGAACTGTCAAATGTCAAATGATATAAGAAAATAAACAAGTTTCAAATTATACGAATAAACAATTAATGACGGGGTGAAATAGTCATTTATGCAGATTTTTTCACGAATGGGAATTTTATCAACAATCCCATAAGTGAAAAAAGCTCACCTTACGCACGAATTGCATACAATATTTTTTCTACTACCAAAATGGTTACTAAGAAGTATATGTATTTACTATGCGCACTAGTGCGTAAAGTATTTCATTTTTTGCACTAGTGCGTAAAGTGAAATAATAAGATAACAAGGCAGTTGTTGATTAATGCTGCATTCTGCTTAAACATACTTATGTGAAAAAATTAACACTTCTGTACTTAACAATGACAATGAATACCTAACCTATAAGCATTTGGGCTGTCATGTGTAATTGTGTAAGTTTGGTTCGTCGTAAAAAGTAAGTAAATATAATAATACACCTTACGAAAGCTCTTTTAATGAACTGAATTTCGTTTTATACAAAATTTATATGACAATCTGGCATAAAAAATATGAGATGTCAAAAAAGTGAAATTAATTTTTTTTTTAATTAAGAGAACATTTTAACTTGGTAAACAGATTCTGGTAGGTATATGTTCACAAAAAGTACATAAAAAGACCTATACTCTTAAAAAAAAGTATACCCTACGACCATTTTGCATTAAATGGCAAGCGATTTAAAATAAAAAATAATTTTTTTTTTTTAATTTATTCACGTATTTATAGCATGAAAATACATATTTTTTCCAGTCTTCGTAAAGACCAGAAAATTTTTACCCCACTTATTGCATTATTAGTAAAAAAAAAATAAAAGGAGCAACCTGGATTTTTTGAGGTTAGGATGTACTTTTAATATAACTATACCCCAACAGTTTGATAGGCTATTCATTTACGAGTATTTTGGTTTTTTAAATTTTTCTACGACCAATAGAGCCGAAGATATTTAAATAATAGTGTAGCGATGCACTCAAAATGCATCAAAAATGCACTTTTATGCGCTTTTCCCGCGAATCCCCGGTTTTGCTAATTTTTTCGGTTTTCGACTCTCTTGCATGTATAAAAAGAAAACAAAGAAAAAATTCATCTTCCCAATTACATCACTTTACATCAATTATTTTGACTAATTTCCCTCCACTATTTATGGTTCCGCGTTTGAAGTTTTAAAACCTAGAAATTGTATTAGAAGTTTGTGTTTTATATTCCGCTGTTAACAATATTATCGACGTGAGTAACAATTTAAACTTTATTCGGCCTTAAATGATATTTGTATTTTGCCTCAAATTCGTTTTCGATATTTTGTTGCAGGATGCAGGAGAGGTTGCTTAAAAAAGGCACTCTAACGCGTTCTACTGCAGAACTTGACTCTTCCGCTTTGGACTTAACACCTAGCTCTTTCGCTAAAGATACTGATGGTAATAATGAGAGCGATACAAATGAAATCGCCTCAAAAGAAGTTAGATCAGTTGATGCTTCTACAAGTAATCAACCCAGAGCAGTTACTAAAAAAATTAGGAAGTGAAAGTTATATTATGTCGTTTGATTTATGAACCATAATGATAATCCTCAGCAAAGCAGCAAAGTTCTTTCAAATAGCTCTATGGCTCCAGCTAAAATGCGTCGTCATTTGGAATCTGTTCATGGTGAGCTTAAACAAAAAAATGTTGAATTTTTTATTCGAAAGCGTGACGAACTCTTAAAATTAAAAACGTTTAGGGTTTAAACCACAAGTACGGTGAATGAAAAAGCAAATGAGGCTTGTTACTTAGTCAGGTATCAGGTAGCTCAACGCGGTGAAGCCCACTCAATTGCGAAAAATCTTATTCAATTTTCTGTTATGGAGATGAAAAATCAGCAAACGAAATAGCTAAAGATCCTACTTTCGAATGGCGTGGTAGCGCAGCGTATCATAGATTTAGCAGCCAATATGAATGAAAGAATGTTCTTTTTCCAATCATGCAAATTTTCATTACAAATGGCAATATTAATTGTCATCGTTAGGTATCAGCACGAAAATTATTATTGGAGAATCTTCTCTTAGGCAAACCCCTACCAACGCGTACTACTGGAGTTGAAATATTTGGTCTCCTAAATTCTTCCCTTGAAGAGAATAAAATACCGTGGGACAACTGCAATTATCTCTGTTCTCATGGAGCAAAGGCTATGAATGGTATGATTAATGCTTATTAAAAATATCGCCAAAAACTGTTCTAGTAGCCACTTGTTGCAAAAAATTATCCCCCAGCTATAAGAATGCTTTTGATGAGGTTGTCAAAATTATAAACTTCATCAAATCTCGGCCACTAAATAATCGTTTATTCAAAATACTATGTGAGGACATGGGAAGTGTACAGCGTTAACATTTTGTTTGGTACACATTTTAATCAGAATTTGCGAGTTTATTGTAGCTATTAGAAAAAAACATCTTATATTAAAGTTGCAGGGTATTTACTAAATTTTTATTTAGCAGCAATAAAAAAACAATTGATTGCCGATTTTTTCAGATATGGACATAACTTATGTTTTTTTTAAATGGAGCACCGTATACGTTTTTATCCAATTCGATTTGGTTTTTTTATTCTAATTACACTGATATAGCATACTTGATAGTATTATACAGGATGTTTTAAATTATTAATCAAAAATAAAAAGATTGTAGGTAAATATTCCTACTTTGCGTTAGCAAAGAGGACCGTGGATGAAAACAATAAAAATTGTAATTTTTTTTATATTGTTTTCATCCACGGCCCTCTTTTCTAGAGCAAAAATTTTGAACTCTAATAGGAATATTTACCTACAATCTTTTTAATTTTAATTAACAATTCAAAACATCCTAAAACTATCAAGTATGTCAGTGTAATCAGAAAAAAACAAATCTAACCGGATAAAAACATATACCTACTTAGGATGTTCCTTTTAAAAAAACATAGGTTATGTCCATATCTGAAAAAAATCGGCATTCAATTGTTTTTTTATTGCTGCCACATAAAAATTTATTAAATATCCTGTAACTTTTGTAGGTAGACATTTTTTTCTAATCTCCACGATAAACTCCGCAAATTCTGATTAAAATGTGTAGGTGCCAAACAAAATGATAACACTGTACCTAGATTGTACAGGGTGTCAACTCTAATTTTGCCCCCCCCTCTATTTCCTTATTTGTGAAGATATTTTAAAATTTTAAAATGTAGCCTTATCAGACATTTTCCGAATTTTTCAAATATAATATTCAAAATTACCTAGCGCCAATACATACAGGGTGGTGAAAAAAAGTTTTTTTAAATGGAATACCCTGTATATTTCTTGACAGGTTTGTAGTACTCTTTGAGCTGATTTCAAAAATGTATAACTCCCTTGAGTTTAGATCAAAATCGGTCGAGATATTCAAGGATAAACATGAGAAATATTTGTTTTCACACTTTCGAGGTGGCTTGACATTCTGACTTAATTGTTGACTTTTAGCTGTCAAAATAATGTTCCTTGATTGACTGATGGTCGAGATGGTAGAGTACCTGCCTCTCACCCAAAAGTCCCGGGTTCGAATCCCGGTCGTGGCAATGGAAAATACTGTGAGAGGGATTTTTCCATTATACACGGATATTGGATGTCTGTCCCTTGTCTTTAAATGTGTAGCCCCCTCCCCCACAAGGCTCAGCCTTCTGGGATAAAGGGGGTCGTAATTACATGTGGTGTATTTATTATTATTTATTATTATTATTATTATTAATAAATATCAAATACTTAACATGTATTTTATTAACAAAGAAAATATTTTTAATAAAATATAAAAATAACAATGAACAGAAAAATAAACTTCACATAATTTGACAAAATACAAAACAAAAACCACCATGGTTTACTCGAAATTTATTATACACATTTTTGAAAGTATGTTTTGCAGGGACCCGAAGTCTGGGGAGCATCTAACAAATTCCCTATATGCTGCAGCTTGATTTTTTTTACACAAAAGATAAATTTCGACCATTGCACATCTTTCTTCTACAGAATATCCCGTATTTTGCCCGTTAATATTATACAAGTTAAATACAACAAAACATTATACATTTATATAATATGAACAATGTAAAAATTACATTCACAATAACATTCACAGTCAATTATTTTGACAGCTAAAAACCAACAAAGTCAGCCTCGAAAGTGTGGAAACAAATGTTTCTCACGAGGTTTCTCATGTTTATCCTTGAATATCTCGACCGATTTTGATGTAAACTCAAGGGAGTTATACATTTTTGAAATCAGCTCAAAGAGTACTACAAACTGTCGGAAAATATACAGGGTGTTCCATTTAAAAAAAACAACTCTTTTTTCACCACCCTGTATGTATTGGCGCTAGGTAATTTTGAATATTATATTTGAAAAATTCGGAAAATGTCTGATAAGGCTACATTTTGAAATTTTAAAATATCTTCACAAATAAGGCAATAGAAGGGGGGCAAAATTAGAGTTGACACCCTGTACATACATCTATTCTTTTACATACTGAGGTCAGATGGTTATCTAGAGGAAAGATATTAACTCGTATTTTTGAGTTAAGGGACAAGGTTAGGGTTTCCAATCCCGGGATCCCCAATCCCGCGAACCCGGGATCCCGGGCGGGTTTTCACTCCCGAAAATCCCGGGATTTCAAAAATCAATCCCGAGTATTTATAATATGACCAAATTACATAAAATACATATTACTTTTTATTTCACATGTATTATGTGTACAAAGATCCGGTCCAGATTAGGGGACGACACCCTAGACACAGTGTGACCATTCTCAGGTAATTTTTTCAAAATAAATTTTAGGCTATTCGTTTTTCTAGAATAGATAATCAATAGATTAAAGTAGCAATAGATTGTTAATTTTTAAATTTTTTTAGAGTTTTATTATTTATTTTTTTATGTATTATTATTATTCTTGCTCAATAAATCGTTTCTTATTTAATTTTATGTTGATATTCGACAAATGTATTTAGATTCCGGGATCCCGGAAAACCCCGGGATTTGATTTTCTAATCCCGTCCCGGGATTGAAAACCCTAGACAAGGTACTTGCTTTTTGTTTAGAATATAATTTCGAAAGAAAAGTCGATTATTTGATAGAAAATTTTCTTCTTAAAATTGCCTATTTAAAGCGACATTTTTGCAAAGATCAATGAGCTTAATTTAACCCTTCAGGGCAAACAAGTAAATGTATTTACTGCTTACGATGCTTTTAAGAAAAATTGAATGTTGGACAACTTGTATGCGTTTCAACCATTTTGATTGCTTCCCAACAATAAGGCTTTTCAAAAGAGGAAGGGGTTGAAATATGAGACATCTATTGAAGAAATTATTCAGCACCTAAAAAGTTTGGATGAAGCTTTTAATCAGTATTTCCCAAATGAACACCAGGTTAAATATCAAAATGAATAGTGAATTAAAAACCCATTTATTGTCAATGCACGATCTTCCACCACGGCAGAAAAAGTGTATAACATAATATCCGGTTTCTTTTCTGATGTAAGCTCTTTCCACAAGGCTCTGCTTTTTGGGTTTATACTATATTCACTTTAAAAGATTTTTGTAATTTTATGTAGGCACTAAATTATTTTTACTTTGGATTTTGGAACCAACAATAGAAACATTGGCTTGAAACCTCGTTTGATAAATAAAATAAAGTAATTAAAATCAAATAAGTGCAAAGTATACTAGTACTAGTGTATTAAAATTACTTATAGGATCCTTCTATTTCAATCAGTAAAAAAGTGTAAAACAATATCCATGTTTCTTTCTAATGTAAGCCCTTTCAGCGAGCTCTCCTTATTGGATTTGAATACATCTAATTTACAAGATAGGCACTAAATTGTTTTCACTTTAGAACCAACATAACAGTTTGGCTTAAGTAATTAAAATTAAATAATAAGTGTCAAATATGTGTATTAAAGATACTTCAATTATAAACAATAAAGAAGTTTTAACATAATATCCACGTTCTCTCCTAATGTAAATCCTTTCCACATGGCTCTGGTTGTTGGATTTGAAAGTTTTCGAATTTATGATGTGAGTTTTTTATTTATGATTAAGATAACCCTTTTAAACAATCGATTTTTCTATAATTAACATAATTGTTACAAAAAAGGGACAATGCACATTATATACAGCTGTTAAAGACGTTAAAGTGTTATTAAAACACATTGCATTCTTAAAAACTATTTGCCATAAAAAAATTTTAGAAGAAGAAAATAGTGTGTGCTATTATTGTAACAGCCCTAATTTTAGATGTTGAAACTTTCCAAAATTTATATTTTTCGGTGTTTGGTTGTCTAGTGCGATTTTAATTTTATGAAAAGTGATAGATTTAATTGAGGTGCACACTATAGGTTCTGTACTTAATGCAAAGACACTAGCGTCTATTTTTCGGATTAAAATGTAAACTAAATTTGAATATAGTCCTAAATCTAAAAGTGTTTGTAAATAAAAATCTAATACATCTACTTTGAAAGATGGAAGTATTGGCTTGAAGCCTCCTTTAAATAATTTAAAAAAAAATAATAAGTGTCAAATATGCTAGTGTACTAAAGATTCTTGTGGGATCCTTCAACTTCAATCAATAAAAAAGTGTAAAATATAATAAAATAAAATAAAGTGGTGTTAAAAGCTTTATTAGAAAAACTATGTACATGCAGAAAATGCAAACATAACAAAAATATAT
This sequence comes from Rhagium mordax, assembly GCA_963680705.1. Taxonomy (NCBI): domain Eukaryota; kingdom Metazoa; phylum Arthropoda; class Insecta; order Coleoptera; family Cerambycidae; genus Rhagium; species Rhagium mordax. The sequence continues at coordinate 91,298,912 of OY796657.1, read as the reverse complement.
ACAAAATAATAAATAATGTTTATAAACAGTAAAACTAAAAGTGTGAAATTTAAAAACTAAACAAATGAATACTGCGGTCAGCACAACTAATACAGTCACACATATTCCATACCATTTCCCCAACATATTTTCCTGTATGACGAGGCGTGCTTGTAAGTTGTTAGGCTTGCTGTTCCACCATTTTCCCTGAAATTAATAAATACCATGTAAGTGTCTGGCTGTGTGGTTAATGACCTAATGCCAAAAAAAAAAACCATTTAGTTAAGACTAATAAATGCAAATACGAATTAACGAGATTTAGATTATCGTTGCTATTGATGCGCTAATCATCCACCTTAAGTAATTTTTGAGGTCCATGGATTATACTTTGAAGATCTTTTTAATTTAGTTCAAATATATTACAGTAGAAATAAGTGAGTTACTGTGAGTAATAGATAGACAACGAGGGGCAATTTCTGAATTAAACACCACTGAACTGATAAAATTTTAATTTACTTTGTGCTGTAATAGTTATTTATGTAACCAGTTATGAAAAGACTAACTTTATTTGACATATGTAATATTTGCCAAACATGGATTGACTTGACACTTATAATAAACAAACTTCAGTTATCAATCTGTTAAATTATAGGTTAAATATTCAGAGATAAAATCTTTTAAAATATTCGTTTTCAAGACTGGGTTTTTAAAAATTCAGAACAATAAAAATTAATATGGATACGGTTAGGATACTCAAGATTTAGAAAGCCCGTTGCTTTTACAGTATTTAGGTTATTATACAGGTTGAATAGAATTTTTTCAATTTTTGCAAGTGGAAAACTATACCGGCGGGTGTAAACGAATAGTTGGCCACCCTGAAACTTCCTCGTTTTTAAAGATATTAGGATAAAATTTTGTGTGGTGAAATTAGGTGAGATTTTCAACTTTTTGAGACCTATCCGCCATATTTGTCACTTCCGGTTTCACCGGAAATGGCCCCAATAGTCTTTTATAAATGGACCACCCTGTACGTTTTCACATTTTTGAAATAAAAATCACATTTTGGATACATTTATACTATTTTGAACAATTTATACAGGGTTGCAAGAAAAATAATTCGAATTTTTCTTGTCAATCTAGATGGCTGTGAATATGTTAAAATTATTTTTGTTCCAATGTAATTCATATAAAAAATACGAAAACGTCAATATGTCCAATAATACATTATACAGGGTGCTCTAAACTCATTAATATCACACTTTTCAAAATAACTCTTTTTTTTAAAGATGATATGGGCCACCCGGATATTTAGAAAGCTCTATTTAGTAGGGGTTAAACGGTACCAAAAGTTCCGTAATGTGTAATCGTTACCGGCAGGAATGACAATTTTTCTTAAGAAATGATTTATATCGAAGTTCAATTAAATTTTGATCAACCCTGTATATTTGTGTTAATCAGAATGGATCTCTGGCTCATTCCTGTTGCATATCATAAAATATTAACACAAATATACAGGGTTGATCAAAATTTAATTGAAGTTAAATATAAATCATAAATTTCTTAAGAAAAATTGTCATTCCCCAGGCAACACATTTCACTTGAAAAAACGTTTTTTTTATGTAGATCATAAAGTATGGATACGGTTTAGTATTAACATATATAATATGGAAAAATGTCAGTCTAAAAAACGTTTACTATTTAACATTTAAAAAACGTGTATGATAAATGTAGGATATATGTATAGCGAAAACATATTTATTATGTAGATTGTAAACATATATAGTACGTATTTATATTATAATTAAAATACGTGTGGCGGAAACAAATATATTACGTAGATTATAGACGTTTGTTATATGTATTTATATTACAATTAAAATACGTATAGCGAAAGCATATTAAATACGTAGAATATAGATATATATTATACGTATTTATATTAAAATATTCAATACGTATATCAAAAATACATTTACCTCGTAGGCCACATACAATTGAATAAGATAAGTTCAAAATAAGTTCAGCATAGAAGTATTTATTAAGATTAGGTAAATATTTTAAATTAAAGTTAATTCTATACATATCGAAATCCTGTTTATTTTTATTTACTAGTTAATATGGAAATAAATTTAGGTTTAAAATACAGAAATAAGTAAACTTATAGTCAACCGGATTTAGTATCGAATGTGAAGTAAATACTTGCTCCTTACATAACAATAAAATTAATGCAGCAAAAGTTGTAAAATACTAAACATAAATGTTCAGAATTATTGTAAGAAGTAGGCAATAAAAAATATTTAAAACAAATAATTATCCTTTATTTAAATAAGTAACTATTTCCACCAACACTACACAATAGCAACACACAAGACAGTCATAGAGAAACTAAACACTAAACTAGGAGTAGAACTTACTAGAAGTACACAGGGTTCGTGCGGTCCACACTGCGTCTGTATGTCACGTGTGTACGCGGAAATGAAGAGGGGGACAGCCTATATTAAACGTATTTTATACTTTATGTATGTACATACGTATATTACAAACTAAGATATAGGTAGGTATTACACCATAATTCAACCAAGTCGATTTCTATCACGTTTATTAAACGTATTTTATACTTTAGTTTATAATATGTTTACATAGAACGTCTATACAAAAATAATTAAAAAACGAATACAACATTACAAACTAAGACACTTATATTACACCATAATACAACCAATTGCTGATTTATGTTATGTTTATTAAACGTATTTTATACTTTAGTGTACAATAGGTTTACGAAAAACGTATATACAAAAGTAATTTAAAAAACGAATACAATATTATAAATTAAGAAACTTATATCACACCATATTTCAACCAAGTCTGATTTCTATCACGTTTATTAAACGTATTTTATACTTTAGTTTATAATATGTTTACGAAAAACGTCTATACACACATAATTTAAAAAACGAATATAATATTATAAACTAAGAAACTAATATTATACCATAATTCAACCAAGCCTGATTTCTGTCACGTTTATTAAACGTATTTTATACTTTAGTTTATAATATGTTTACGAAAAACGTCTATACACGCATAATTTAAAAAACGAATATAATATTATAAACTAAGAAACTAATATTATACCATAATTCAACCAAGCCTGATTTCTGTCACGTTTATTAAACGTATTTTATACTTTAGTTTATAATATGTTTACGAAAAACGTCTATACACGCATAATTTAAAAAACGAATATAATATTATAAACTAAGAAACTAATATTATACCATAATTCAACCAAGCCTGATTTCTGTCACGTTTATTAAACGTATTTTATACGTTTGTTTTATTTTTTGTTTACGAACAACGTATATTTATTATACTAGACCAACTTTTATACCATTTTATATGTATATAAACGTATTTTAAACCAAACTGTGTTGCCTGGGATCCTGTCGGTAACGATTACACATTACGGAACTTTTGGTAGGTACCGTTTAACTTCTACTAAATAGAGCTTTCTGAATATACGGGTGGCCCATATCATAATATTTAAAAAAAGAGTTATTTTGAAAAATGTGAAATTAATGAGTTTAGAGCACCCTGTATGATGTATTATTGGACATATTGACGTTTTCGTATTTTTTATATGAATTACATTGGAACAAAAATAATTTTAACATATTCGCAGCCATCTAGATTGACAACTAAAATTCGAATTATTTTTCTTCCGACCCTGTATAAATTGTTCAAAAGGTTATAAATGTGATCTTTATTTAAAAAATGTGAGAACATTTAAAAAATACTATTGGGGCCATTTCCGGTGAAACCGGAAGTGACAAATATAGCGGATAGGTCTCAAAAAGTTGGAAATCTTACCTAATTTCACCATACAAAATTTTATCCCGATATCTTTAAAAACGAGGAAGTTACATGGGTGGTCCACTAATCGTTTACACCCGGTATATTTTTCACCGATGTGGTGTAGAAATGAAAAACTTGATCCTGTAATATGGTCTTGACTCTCCCTGTATATAAAATAATTTTCAGTCACTTTTTTTATCTAGTTTACCTTCTTGAATTTTTTTGTTATCATACAACTTGAGCTATCGAAGTCCGATGCAATATTAATATTAAATATTAAAAATACTTTTGAACGATTTTGAACTAAATTCTAATAAGTAACTTAAAATTATACATATTATTATATGTCAACTTATGTATTTATTCTATTGCTCTGTTAAGAGAATTAATTTCTTTATATGGTTCTAACATGCCATGTATATGAATTAAAATCTTCCTACTTACATTGTAATAATCAAACAACATCTGATTAGCCCACTTCTTGTGATCATTATACCTTTGGGAAACAGCCTGTCTAAGCATATTATCCTTCCACTGAACACCCAGAACCCCGCCCGTTAGGGACCATTGCAGAAAAGGAGCCAAATGTTTATTTAATCTGGACCACGCTAAACATGCCGGCGCCCACGATACTATAAAATAAAGTAGTGTATAGGAAATAGAAAATAGTAACAAAAGTAGGCTTTCCATTTCAAGTGGGGTGCAGAGTAAATATCAGTAAAATACTAGTTAATCCCATCGACCACGTTAGAAGACACAAGAATATGAGTATCTATTATGGTTCTAGATTCGAGTTCGAATCTCAGCTCCAGCAGATGCAGATGGTAATGGTCTACGTTCTTTTCAAACGTAACCCCTTTCCACAAGGCTCTGCTTTATTAACTTATTAAACAAAAACAAGTGATTTTTCTTGCCGACTATTTTGCCAATCCTGATTTATGTATGTTAATAGTCTCCTTAGTAAATCTTTAAATTGACTCAGGTTCAGATCCTGTGAATTTACTTAAGTTAAACTTCTTTAGACTGTAGTATTTTACTGATATTTAACAGTAATGTTATTTTGACATAGTGGCTGAATCAAGTACGTCAATATGACTGGGGAAGGATTGAGTCTCATATGACACTTACCATAAGTAGAACTACTATGGAATTGTTCATCAAAAGCTAGTAAGTCTATCATTTCAGAATCGGTGATTCCATGTTTGGTGCAAGTTAAAATCGCCAGTGCATGTTGAACTTGAGTTACACCGAGAATAGTTTCTAATTCTTCTAACATTAAATTTAATTGATCGTTTACATGACCTTTCGGTACAATATCGTGTTCTTTATCGACCCACCATGACGTTTGCCATGCCAAAACCTATAAAGAGGAACGGGAGTTTTAGATTTATGGGTTTTAATATTGTATCCGACACACAATAAATCTTTCACGTAACTCATTCTCAAAAGACGTACGTATTTTTCGCTAAATGATGCTGCACATAAATCTTGCTAGATGTTGCTATTAATAATTTCCAGGAGAATCGTGTAAGGTGCTTAATTTGTGCTTTCTCTCAATTGAGACAGAAGCCTGTATTAAATAGATTGGTTTATCAATTTTTTATAATTCGGCATACCGAATTATCCAGTGTTGCAAACACTTGGAGTAGTTTTCCACACACACCAAAACACTTTTGCACACACTCGACGCGCGTTTCGCCAACCAAGTTGGCATCATCGGGAGATGATTAAAACTCAGTTTTAATCATCTCCCGATGATGCCAACTTGGTTGGCGAAACGCGCGTCGAGTGTGTGCAAAAGTGTTTTGGTGTGTGTGGAAAACTACTCCAAGTGTAAGTTCTACACCAAAGGTTCCAACCCCTCTTCAGGAACAGTGTTGCAAATATAAATTGGAAAAAAAATGTTCCTCAGTGATAAACCATCTGCCATCTGGTGTATGGAGGTAGCATGAATATATTTGTGCTATATATTTTAAAATTGCATCTATTCCTTTGTACCATTGACAGAGATGAATCTCGTGTGATAATTTGACTATTTTCAATACTACTTATTCACTTCCTAACTTTTATTTATTTGGATAAGAACTTACCTTAGAATACAATGGAATGGTGCATTCCTGGACAGATTTTAACACACAGTCTTGAATTTTAGAATTAACGCTATGATTGTACTGCATGACACTGGACATGAGAATACCTTTCGCCTCAGTTTCTCCCAGGAGGGGCATCTTAATAAAACTATGTTCGTTTAAATTCTTACTAATATCTGCATGCATATCACTAGCCTCTGATACAGAGATTAAGAGTTTTATATTATCTGGCAACTTGGTAGGAAGCCAATCTATGTTTTTAGAACTGTACGCTCTCACTTGATCCAGACCATCCAACATAATTATTAGAGGTCTTTGTAAACAACTAGATTTTAATAAAGTTGGAAGTATTTTTTCATAAGTTTCTATACTCTAAAACAAAGGAACATAAACCTAAAATAACGATAATTTGAATATTAAGTATATCAAATTAATGTGCAGGAAGCTCTTATTTATAAAGTATATTAATTGTAACTAAAGACGCGCTTAACCAATAGAATACTTACATGAGTACAATAACACTTATGACCATAATTTAAAATTGAACATTGATTTGTAATTGAACTTAACAACTGCTCTATTGTACTTGATTGGGCACTAATACCGATAAACCTAACTATTAAAAAAGCTTCTGGTAACCATTGTTGGCAACATTGAGCTATCCTAGCTAATAATGTGGTTTTGCCACAACCGCTCGGGCCGTAAATAACTAATGGAACATGACTTTCTCCAGTTATGTAACTGAAACAAAATAAAAATTAGTTTGTGTGTTTATAATTTTCCTAATGGTCTTGTGGAGCATCCACTTCTCCCCAGAAATTTAAACTTTTTTCCACTGCATTGGTGGGTGGGAGATATCTGGAGATATCATAGAATTGTCGGTAGTAATAAGAAAGGGGATGAGGATTGGCAACGTCTAAATACTTACGATTTTATTTCATTTATCGTTTTCTCCCTATTTATACTGCACTGTGCGGCTTTTTGGCAGAAACTGGTCTGTTGATTAAGCTCTTCGAATAAACTAGCCTCTATTCCATAACTTGGTTTTAGCATAGTCTTACTTTGATGCTCCTCAATTATCGTACCGATCATCTCACTAAGATGCTTCTTCAAGTGGATTGTAACTTGGGACACGTATTGTTCGTGCTCCGAAATATCCATATTCAATCCACCTTCGACATATTTCACTGGTATCCTGATTATATGCTTCTCTGTTAGCTGATTCTAAAATATTATTACATAAATAAGCTAGACTGAATTAAAATTGAGTTTGTTGAGTTGAGTTGTTAAATCACCGACATTTAATGCGATTCATGCTCCGTTTGTAACAAACACTTCGATATATATTAAGAATAACTCGATTCGATAAAGTTTTAAAGTCATTTGCTTTATCAGATTGGAATAAGACAAAATATACTTACCCTTAGATCTTTCTGTAAAATATTCAGTCGTCTATGTGCTTCGGCTTCTCCTGGAGTCATATTTTCTGGAGTTTTTGCAGTCGGGGTATACACCCTGTTCAACCATATACATCTTTTTGCTAACTCTTGACTCATAAAAACGGTGTTATGGACTTCCTAAAATCATTTGACAATGAGATCAACGGTCTAATTTTCAAACCTTTATAAATAAAAATACGAACAGCGTCCATAAGCCTTATCTCGGAGTTGAAGGGACTATTTTTAAAAAAGGGTGTTCCAAGTCTATCAAATTATTGTGTGTCAAAGCACTCTCTGATTTTTCCTTTGACATTGGGCCTTTTTCAAAATAATTAATAATTTTAGATACTTATATGGAAAGAGAAAAATATTTTTGGAAGTTATGTTTTTTTATTATACTTCTTGTCACATTAAATACGGCAGCTAGTAGATGTAGATTTAAAATTAATTTTGTCGACTCTGATTCATTTAAAACAGAATCCAAGAAACCAGAAATCACTGGCATTTAATATATCTGCCCAAGTGGTAGTTACTTTGTACTAAGCTTCAATTGATCAACTTTTCCAGTCACAATTCCTTTTGCACTTCTCCACAGCAATTATTATAATTGCTGTATAGAGTACTAATACTAATATGTACTAAAACTTCGCATAAACTTTTGGATTCAATTCAAAATTGAATACTTTGAATGATTAGTGATCCAGGTTTTATAAATTGAATTAGGTACGTTTTTGGAACAAAGTTGGTGAACTCAGTATTTTTACCAACATTTTCATTAAAATTGCTTTGGAACATTATTTCATTTAAGAAGAGAAAAAATTAAAAGAAACCTTGTACTGACGTTCATATGAGTTAAGGCAGATGGTGCTTTTGTTAAACATCCCTAAAAATATAATACCTGTTCTACAACTGTTGTTAAATACGTATCCCGCAGTTCTTGAGAGAAGACGGTTATAAGAACTGCCAGCATTTTGTCTATCTCTGTAGCCCATTCCTCGAAAGCTCTTTCCCGATCTTCCAACGAAGTTTGTTTGAACCCAGGAATGTGACAAGATATCGGTCTCAACCGATAGCAAGGTGGTTGAGCATCACTATCTAACATATACCTAAAATTTATTAAAACATTGTCATAAGATATAACAACTACCAACTACTAAACTCATACATATTGGGAAAATTCATAATAAACGGTAAGAACACATGTTGTTGGTTGTGTCAGAAGATATTCAAAGTTTTCAAGACAAAAATTTTTTTTGGTGACACTTTTACTACATAGTATTTATATTTACCATTTTGACAGCAACCCCTGAGCTGATTGATTTTCTGCGCTTTCCATTGCCATTGTGAAGTCCGCACTTTCGATAGTGATTGGGAGGAGTTGTGTCCCAAGGGAATTACTCAGGAAGAGTACAGGTATCACGTAGGCAACTTCCATTTGTCCTAAAATTTATATTACATGAACAGTTCTGCTTTTCTATGTATACAGAGTGGTCGTTGCACAGTACACAAAGATGTACATAATAAGAAAAATGCACTGTAACTTAGATGCAAGCAACTACATGTACAGCATAGGTAAAAAAGTAACAGAAAGTATTTGGCGCAGATGAGGGGTAACGTGTCCTTTTGCGGAATTATCTACGAATATGATGTATTTCATAGAGTATTTTTGGAAAAATACTGAACTGTTAATGACGTTAATGTACCTTAAACCTTTGCAAACAGAGGAAAAAAGATATTTAACAAAAGTTTATTTGAAAAAGAAATAGTAGTAGTTGTTCCGGTTACAGTTTGCTGAGCTGGTCTTTCTAACGCTTTCTTTGGTGATCTACAAAGTTTGCAAAAAATATTTTAACTACCTACAAATGAATCGGAAATGGTTGTTTTATCTTTTGACAAAACAATTTTTTCATCCGAATTTCATAGGCAATTTAAGAGTTTAATAATTTATCTAAAAATTAATTATTGGTGTGCAACTTGAGCTGAGCAAAACCCTTGGTAATCAGTCTTATTCTGGTGATCATTAGTTAATTTTCAATATCTGAATATAATCAATATTGTTTATTGAAAATTATCGATTTCATAAAGTTGCTGTATTCTGGCGAGAATATTGATACCAGAAAGCCAATATTGAAAATCTATTAGACTGTCTGTATGCGTATGATATGAAGTTATTAAAAAAGGGTCGCCAATATTCATTGTTCTTCAATAAAAACACTAGAAATTGAAGAAAATTAGATTACACCTATTTAACTTTTGCTTAACTGTAAACATTTTTACGTTTTCATTTTATACGAAACTACACGAAAAAAAGAACATCAAAAAGGCAATTCCAAATATATCTAGAATAGGTACTTATCTGAGAGTCGGGAAAGCTTACAGTCTACAGATTTAACAGTCGATTGGCGGCTCACAGGGAAATTAATATCTTGGCCTACAGATTTCTGATAACTTCCCTGAGAGAAGAAATGCAAATAAGTTACTTGGGAATACTTATTTCGATTCTTTGTAGGTCTGGCAAGAAGGGACTTATTTGCTCTATCAAATATGTTATTGAACCTATACAGGGTGTCCAGGAAATAAGTGCAAATATATTGCAGGTAGGTTCTTTGATGAGAATTTATGAAGGTCTTTCATATAAACTCTTTTAAAATAAGCCCCCCTGATGTCGAGTTGCACCCTCTCAATTGGGTGCAGCAAAAGCTAGTTTTATATAATTTTCTACAAAATGATTTAACTTAGAGCGATAAAGTTTTATGTACATATTGTACCTATAGAGGACCATTTCATGAAAATATTATCATCCACCCCATCTTCCTTTAATGGGGTGAAATAAACTACCCCTTGTAGTTTTTTTGCCAGAACTTTGATTGACTATATAAATATTCAAAAGTGAAATATTTTATTCGAAAGCCTCTTATCTTATTTTAAAACTTCTTTTTCTCTTACTAAATTTTTGTGTACCTTCTCATCAGTACCGTATTTATTTTATTTTTAATCGAATGCAGTTGAGTATAATAAACTTTAATAAGAGGCAAAAAAGTTTTAAAATAGGATGAGGCTTTCGAAGTCACCCACTCAAAGGGGTGGACTGAAAGCTAATTTTATATTATTTTTTCCAAACTGATTTCGAAAGCCTGATCTTATTTTAAAACTTTTCTATCTGTTACTAAATTTTTCTATACTCAACCGTATTCGATTAAAAAAATAAAATAGATACGGTACAGGCGAGAACTGTCTGTGCATGGTTGCGCATTTCATTTTTTTAATCTAATACGGTTAAGAATCCAAAAATTTAGTAAGAGGCAAAGAAGTTTTAAAATAATATCAGGCTTTCGAGTGAAGTATTTCTCTTTTAAATATTTATAGTCGATCAAAGTTCTGGCAAAAAACCAAAAGGGGTAGTTTATTTCACTTCCTTAAGGGAAGATTTGGTGAATAATAATATTACCATAAAATGTTTTTTTGTGGGTGGTACAGTATATTTACAGGGTGTCCCAAATTGCTTGATTTTAGCTGGTTTTCCTATTTTCAGACCAGGTAGGGAAAAACTGACATATGAGTCTAGAGCTCGACTTTTGTGAAACGCCGATTGGTGAGAACCACATTTCGATATCTCTAGCCGTTTCCGAGATATCGGCAAAAATTGACATTTTACAGATTCTGAAAAACTTTTTTTAATGCTAAAAAAATGTCATTTTTAAAGAGAAATGTTATATTGGCAGCAAGGATGACTAGACATATTTTGGCATATATATTTTTGGAAAGCTTATTTTTTTTCCTATTTTCTAAAGTCAAAGCCAACTATGGTTTCCATTTGAAACAACAAAGTTAGCTTTGATATCAAACAATCGAAAAGCGATATATTTTTTTTGACAAAATGCATCTTATTCTACGTCAAAAAGTGCCTGTAGAAAGTTTTTACCGTTTGAAAAAATATCCACAAATAAAAAAGTTGACAGTTTTTCAGAATCTGTAAAATGTCAATTTTTGCCGATCTCTTGGAAACGGTTAGAGATATCGAAATGTGGTTTTCACCAATCGGCGTTTCACAAAAATCGAGCTCTATACTCATATGTCAGTTTTTCTCTACCTGGTCTGAAAATAGGAAAACCAGCCAAAATCAATCAATTTGGGACACCCTGTACATAACATTTGATCTCTCTAAGTTAAGTCATTTTAGAGAAAATAATATAAAACTTGATTTTGGTGCACCCCTTTGAGAGGGTGTAATTTAACAGGGGGGACTTATTTTAAATAAGTTTATATCAAACGCCCCCATTAATTTTCGTCAAAAAACCTACCTACCAAATATTGAACACCTTGTATATTCCCCTAAGTATTTTATTTGGCAAATTTTATGGATTTGGAGGTATCCCTTAAATCTTTTTATTCTTCTATTGTTGAATATTGAATGTTTCTTATGCCCTCCTCATTATTATAGCCAATGCATTTATTGAAAAAATAAATTCTACGATGGCCATCATAACCTTTAAAGATATAATTAATAACTAAGCTTCTAAATAGTTCTTTGTAAAACTTTGTAAAATTTCCAATGTCTTGTAGATAAAATTAAATAATGTTGCATACCAGAATTCCAATTATTAGTTAATTTTCAAGGTCGTCCTTTTTGAAGATTACTGGTTATACGAATCAATATTGAAAATTATGAATGTACACCAGAATCCGAAATCTTCATACTTATTAGGTACCTATATTTCAATAACCAATAATCAATGGTCACCAGAATAAGGCTGAATGAAACACTAAATCCAAAGCACTTACTTAAAGTGCTTTGGTTATTGACGGCCTAGTTCGGAATCAAAGGATTTCGAATTACCAACCCTAAACGCTTTGGAAAGGGGCTTCAACAACTTAAAAGAACTTAAAGTATATCATAAAGACTTGAATTATCTATGAGCTTGAGATACCCAAAAAGAGCTTGAAGTTCCACGAAAAGGCACTCCAAAAAGATTAAAGCTATTTTGATGTTTTCTATTAACTTTCTTTTTTCTTTCTAATTCCCGTTGTCATAGGAAGTAGAAATTTTAATATTCCGACAAACGGATTCTAAACTCGAGGAACCCGAAGGCTCTGGAAGAGGTTTTCCAAGCACAGGCTCTGCGTACATGTTTCTACAAGGGCATGTTACTATCTACGTATCTACGTCAACGACTTAACGTAGATCTATATAGAGAGGTGTTGTCCCAAATTTGAAAAAGGTAGCTTTGGTCCGTATTTCGATAATAAATGTATCTTCTTTTACTTATAAAACAGTCACTTGGTGCCAAAAAGTACCCAAACTTCGAACTAATTCTAATATAATGTTTGTAAAATGTTTGCGGATTTTTAGATTTTAGGGTAGCAACTTCAAATATTTAAAAGGAATGGATGTGCTTTTACCCCTAAGAGGGTAAAAACCATCCCTGAAGTTCAAAATATAATACTGACTCAAGTATTAAGAGTTAGTTATTAAAAAAATTAATATATATGTGTTTGAAGTCGCTGATTACGAATCTCAAGTGAAAATTTTAGAATTCGCGATTGCACCCCTAATATGGCCGATATAATAGAGGTGCAATGGAAAAACATACTTTGTTTGTGTTGAGCAAGTAGAATTTTTTCTTCACAAATTCTGATATTTTATGACATAAAACTTATATCTTAATAAGAAAAATCCTAAGAGGGTGAAAACCACTCCTAATATAAAAAAATCAATAATTAACGAAGTACTGAGAATAAGTTAATGGAACTTATATTATTTATATTTTTGGAGTCGCTGATCACGAATGTGAAGTCAGAAATTAAAAACTTTATGGCATCCTCAATATAGCCGATATAAAAGGGGTAAAATGGATGAATGAATAATTTTTTGTTTATTTTGAGACATTAGAACTTTCTTAGCAGATTGTAAGGTACATTTTGAGACATAAAACTCATCCCCTAATAAGAAAAATAATTGCTCTTACCCCTAAGAGGATGAAAACCACCCCTAAAGTTCAAAAATCAATAATTTCTGAGACTAAAATCAACAAGTTCTGAGACTAAATTACCGCCAAACGAGCAATATCGTAATTTGCTAAAACAAGGCGCGCTTCTTATTTCGGTCATATCTCCTTTGCAATTAACGCTCAAAATCATCCAAAAAAACCTTATTGAATGTCTTTTAATCCTCTTTAAGGTCAGGTGGGTCAAAACAGAAACAGAAAAAGAAAACGTTAAGAGTTAACACTTCTATCTCCTAACGTATTATCTTTATCAAAAAAATAAAAAAAGTAAAATTTTTCTTAGTTTATTTCCATTATTTTTTGTATCTGGGAACATTCAGCTAAGATTCTTCCCAGCTGAGTTATTTAACCTTAACCTACTATAATAAGCTTCAATATAATTCAAGGTACATGTCATAAGGTTTTTTTACTGTTTGAACCCATGATAATAAATCCTTTTTAGTATCATGGTTTGAACCTTTTCAAGGCTTCGTCCAAATGCACCTAACATGAACTGTATTTCGGCAACGATGAGCCTAACCAAATTTTTATTTCATGGATTATTTTTGTTATTTCATTAGCTAACTTTTTTGTTATGACAAACTTTTTCGAAAATGTGATCCTATTGGAGTGATTTGCTTAAAACCTTTGAAAAATCAGTGTTTTTTGTTCGACGATCTACACGTTTCAATAGTCACTTTCTTTTTTCGAATCTCCTGAGTTGGGGTGAAACTTATCTCCAACGAAAAAGCACCCTCATTCCATTTTAATATTTGATATTTGACCCATTTTGAATCAAACTATCCAAAAATATTTGAATTTAAAACAGCTATAGAATTAGTTCGAAGTGAGATCACTAAGTAACTGTACTGTTAACTTCTACAGATTTCGCATGAATACATTGCTTGCATAATTATTTGATTTTATGACGTTTTGTATTTATTTACTGCTCTTTAGCTCACTTTTTGTTTTAAACTATTTTAAATATTGAAATAAAATTTTACTCTAAGTTGTCCTTAAAATTACTTGTTCGAAAGCGAAACATGTAGTTTTGCAGAGAGCAGGTCATCATTATATTAGTATATTTTTTTATATCTGAAATAATTCAGAAGTGCACCATAAATCGATAAATGAACCCTGTTGTCGACATAATTTCGTTTCGCACTTACTGGTAAGTTCTCCTATACACAGTTCCGGGAACTCGTGATCCTGTTGTTTCTCTAACAAAGTCTTCCAATGCAGATCCACAATGTGAAGTTCATAGCCCTTTGATCTACAGTGTGCTCTTAATTCGGGATAAATGACGTTGTGTAAAGCACCCTTTTCGACGCAGCAATCTGAAACAAATTTGTATTTGAACTCTCAAAGTGCTCATATCAATTTTAACATTCTCAGTAAGCTTTATTTTTTTATAACGTTGCCAAAGGTATGTCTGCAAGGAATTATATATCTAACACATGCTAAATTTGTTACAAATAATAAATATATACACAGTGGCTTAGTTAAATTTTGAGAAAACCCGTCCTAGATTAGTGACTGAAATTTTGGATAGGAAATAAAATTCCACTCGTACAAATATTTATTGTGTGCTTTGCAGGTGTACTGTGAATCTTTGTGTATGTAAGGTGGAGGGTGATTATAAGTTTAATAAGTAGGCTGATGAAGTTACAAAAATAGTAGCAATGTTATAATCTTTTCTAGTTTTATACAGGGTTAGTCAGCAAGATCGCCTCGGTCAATGTCTTGTATAATGTTTATTATATTGAAAAAATTGTAGAACAAAAATACCATATTGTAAAATTATTTCTAATCATATGAGAGTTGCATGTCAAATTTATATTTTTTTAAATGAAACATCCCATCCAGTATTTTTTTTTACTTATTTGGATAACGTATTTATCACTCTACAATTTTTATTAATCTATAGTTATAACTAAAATTCTAAAATTCAACATTTCTAGTGAAATTGCATTTTGATAAAAACATCAGGTAATTTCTAGAAATTCGGAAATTATAGGAGGCATGGACACGTGTTTTTATTGGTTTAGCAAGAAGGAACTATGCAAATTATTATTAAAATTATTGTAGTATTTTCATTATTGTAAAAAAATAAATTCGTCTTATTATTCTGCATTTAAATACTTTAACTATCTGAATATTTCAAATATCTAGATATCATATCTGGCATTTATCATTGACATTTGTTTGAAACAAATGCGTAGTACTCTTAATTTACAGAGTCTATTGTTACTTCAATTTCTGCTTAAATGAGCATTTGAAATGAGTCGTGGCATATCTATAAAGATCTCTCGTAATTATATAACATTTACCTGAATATTAAATAGATGTATATGAAAACCTTGAATCAATTAACTGCTAAATTCATTTGATCAAGTTTTAAGGGCTATTGACAAAATACAGAATTTCGGCAGCATCTAATTAACATAAATAATAACCAATATCAAACATAATACATCACATATCCAATCTTCTGATGAATGGGCAACTAATTTACTGCTAATTAGTGTAACATCTTCCTTGGCAGGAATAAAAAGCCAGACCTGTCCTAGACCTTAACGATTAAAATTCACAAAATAATACTTTTTTTTAGTTCAATTTACCAACCTCAGCGGTTTAGGAATGATTCGCGCTATTTTTAACCCTCTCAAAGCCGATAAATTTCTTTAGATATCCGTGTCCAGCATAAAGTGTTTATCGTGCAGAAATTTTATAAGTTAAATGCGAAACAGCCTTTGTTAAATTGTATTCAAGCTTAAGTAGGTACTTGTAAACGATATTTTAGCAGTTCAAAATTTGCAAACAATCAGAGCAAGACGAATGTTTCATATACTTTGTAAAATGTTCCTAACGCAAAATTTATTTTGTTTTCTAGAGAATATCGTTTTGCGTAATTCTAGTCTGTTTTATAGGTATAGAAAAAAATACACAAATTTAATATTTTAATATTTGATAGTTAATAGTTTTCAGAAACAATGCAAAAAATCAGTAAATATTGTTATTTGAGTAAAATTTCACGACAGTTTTCTTTCTTATTTTATATCCAAATACCAAAATATCGTTTTAAAGATGTAGCGAATTACTGTTCAATATATTACTTTATATTGCAATATCGAAGATATTTGAAAAAAAAATGTGTAAAGGATTGTATTCTTTTGTGAACAAACATTCAATATAACAACGATTTCTTAGAAAACTCTTCAACTGAACATGAAATGTATAACAATCACTAGAAGTTGTTATTCAACACCCTTTATATTCAACAATCTTATTTGAGCAACAGAACTCCAAGAGTCAATCTTAAATTATTCCACATCAATCACACTTTTAAAAAAATTAGCAGTATCACAAGGTGTACAACAGGGATATATACTAAGCCCCTTAATATTTTTTTATATGTAAATAATATGTCACAATTTATCGAGCTCTTATCAGTTTGAAAATGATAATACTACGATTAGAAATAATAAAATAATACATACAAGAATTAACTTTAAAATGTGAAATTGTAGAAAACATTATTGACTGGGCAATAATGAACAATACTGTTTTATTAAATTTAAAAAAATCTATATTTTTTATAAAAATAAATGTGTCTGTGTAAAATTGAATGGTAATTTTATTCCAAATTCAAAGACAACAATAATCTTAGGTATTGCTATTCTAAATAATTGGAAAAGTTGGAAATTTCATATTGATGGTCTGTTAGCTAAACGAAATTCAGATCGCTTTTCATCCCTGGGAATAATGTCGTTATACATTTACCGTTTAGTAAATTTTGCAGAATCTAATTACTTACAACAATCATATCTATAATAATAGGATAACTAGAGGTAACAATACCTAATTTCCGAATGCCATAACACATGTTCTTATCTATTTTAAGTCACTGAAACCAAATTTGATGGTTGAGAGAGTAATCACGTTATAGTTTTTTCTAACTTTAAAAAATAGCTCGAAAACAAGTGATTGCAAACCATGAGCCATACTTGCATACATTTCTATTATTACACATTTAACAAACATATTAAAAGACAATCATAAAGTATAAAACAAAACAGAAATTAATTGTTGAAAACATTGTCTTATCTCGAAAGAAAGACAATGAAATTTAAAGACAGCATTTTAGATTTTCGTAAATTGACGTTGAATAGCTCCGCCATTTTTTATCCAAATATATAGGTAGTATACTATATCGATATATGTAAAAATATACAGGGTGTTCCATAAGAAGAAAGTACATTTTTTTATTCACCCTGTATACCGTTGGTTTTAGAAAACTCTGGTTCGCATATTCAAAAACTACGGAAAAAAATACAGAGGTTAGCATTTTGATATTTAAAAATATCTTAAAAACTCGTGAGAAAACGGGGTGGTTATTCTAATGTGGGACACCCTGTACATAGTGAGGGTAAAAAGAGCCCTAACTAGTTTGGCTGTATCATCTTGCTACTTTTAGCAACACCATATAAAATTACATAATTTCTTAGAAAAAAATAGGTCCCTTTCAATTCTATATGAAATACAGAATAATAAACGTAAAGAAGGCTATTTTCTTTATTACATTAATATTATAACACATTTTCCTAAAGCTAATATAAATATTGTCTAAAAGTTATTTGTAGCATTCTTTAATTTTCTTTCTTCATTTATAATTTTATCAACAGTTTTGTAAAAGTTGTAAATATCTATAGATATAGAATAAACATAACCTTCAAATATATGTATTTTTTCAAAATATACCTACACGTTAGAAAAAAAAATTAGGCATTAAAAAAGAAACAGATGAGTTTCCGAAACGTCTGCAAAATATTATTATTTTCATTTGTATTTTTTTGGATATCAAAAAATAAACCTTTGACTGTTCCTTTGACATAAAGTCACAATCGTAGAGATTATTTTCTCAGTAATCCAGGTATTTTGTAGATTACCTGGATTTAAAAATTTTCTATTATTTTATTCAATTATCGTTAGTACTTTTATTTATTCTGTTTCAGTAAAATGAACCACTTTCCGAGATAGAAATCACTTTCTACCGCAGCGCAGCACATTTAATTACTTCCCCCAATTGATTAACTAAGTAAGTGAATTGCAGGTATTATTTGTTTTTAGCAAATGAAAAAAAGAATAAATAAAAAGTTTACAACCCAAAGCAATGGCGCGGTTTAGTAACAGGAAAACTCGAAATCACCTAGGTAAATAAATTTTCGAATCGTTTCAGCAAAAATGATCTCGTTTCGAACATTATAGCAACTCTATATGTGCTCGATTTCTTTTGTTTTTTATTGCAAGCCAATATCATTTTCTTATTTAACATCTTTGGAAATCGCTCTATACCAATTAAAAAAAATCTTTAAAGGTTTTCCATTTTTCCGTTTCTTTCCACTGATTCGAAAACAATTAAAAGTGGACAGGCATTATTTACTGCTTTATTTATTATTAACATATAGTTTTAAAAAGTAGTTGTTTTTATAGGAATAATTACGTTTTAAAAGTGGTTTCAATAATTTACGTCCAACAGATTTTATATTTGTATGTTCAGAAGTAGAACTTCAATAAATAAATATATGAAATTGGATATTTTTGTTATTATTAATTTATTTATAATTTACTAAAAAAGTTACTTATAGGTCCACTTCTAATTTTTTCACTGCAGTTGAAAGATTACTATTTAATCTCTAATACCAAAGCTATAGAAACACCTGTACTTACAAGTAATACTAGCAACTCAGTTGTTTCCATAGCCAGCTTTATTAGAGATTAAATTGAGTTCTTACAATGGCAGCAAAAATTTAAGTAAATTCGACGAGTTTCTTTTTACTAACAATACTCACGCAGAAAAATAACATTTTTTGGACCTTCAAAACTACTTCTTCCAAATTCGATGCAGAGGGTTTTCTAAGGACTTTAAATAATAGTACGGTATTGATTTGTACATAAAAAAACGCAAATATATTTTTTGAAAAATATACCCTTTTTTCATAGCAGTACTACAATCAAATTTAGTACATCAACATAATCGCCTTGTAGGTATGTATTTATATTTACCACCAAAATTTCAAAATATTTGTATTCTATATCACCGAATTATGAGGATGAGACCACGAAACACTGTATGCCTACTGTAATAGCTTATAATTACAAATGTGTATAAATATACACACTGTGTATATTTATACACATTTGTAATTATAAGCTATTACAGTAGGCATTCTTTCTAGCAACCTGGCATTTGGCCTATAACATGTCTCCTAGGAAGATGTAACATAATTTGCAAAAAATACAATTTATCTGTCTAATATAAAAAAAACAATTCTTTGCGTATAAATAGTACGTAATAACATTGTGATGCATTTAAAATTTTGCCAATTTTTAAAAGAGAGCTGAATGCCAGGAACACCTATTACTCATACCTACTACGTGTAGTAAATATTGACGCAAAATAAAAAATATACGTATAAACTATTTATTTATATTTTATTGCCCTAGTTTTCAATAATACGTAGCGACACTAAATTGCGCATATTTACAAGTGGAAAAATGTGAAAATGTCATTTGTAATAATGGACTTTAGGTGCCAACATAGAGCAATGCCAGTAAATAATAATGGGATAAAAGAGACGTACAAAAATATAAGCATAATATTTTGTTTATCTTGTGGGGTACCCGTGTGAGTGTCTTTATTGTGGAGTTATGGAATTTAGTATTTTTGTTTAACTTTTCCAGATATACATGTTGCTGCTCTTTCTTTCATAGCGAGGTACAATTTTTTCTCATATTTTGTTTATACATTTTTTTATCAAAACTGTAAAATAGTAAACAATAATGACAACCTGACAATAGCTTATATTATTCTTATTAAAATATAAAAAAGATATTAATAATGCCTGAAACACAACTAATCAACTTGTAATGGCGTCTACTTACGTAACCTGTACTGTTTGTAACTGGCTACCTACAAACAGGACTCTCTGGCTTTGTAACACGTTTTACACGGAAACTCGGGCACCAGTTCCTTATATTTAAGTGCAAGGAACAGCACTTGCCTGGCTCACCGGGGTGAGAACGCTAACGGGGTAGCTGACAGTGGAGATACGGTTGCTTGTCCAGAGGGTCGAAAGATGATTGTCTTGTCAACTGGATTGGACAATTTCTCAAACGGGTTAATTAGAAATAAACCAACGGAAATAATAACTCGTAAATTTTACATAGTATACCACCGTATTTATTTATGAGAAACAATCATAAATAAGTAAGGTAAAACTAGACAGGATAATGCAGCGATTTATTTTGCTGTCGGTTGTGTACAATTTTTATAACGATAATATTCAAGCTGGCAACAAGAGTACGCGTGGATATAATTTAATTGCGAACGGGGGTGGAGTCGAGGTGCGAACGGATCGAGATATACCCTTAAACGGCTTGGGCGAGCAAGTATGACTCCAACCAGACACCAAAATAGAGCGCGGTCAATAAGCCACAGAGATTCTTTTTGTTTCGGTTTCGGTTATTACTTAACAAACGCGCCCCAAATACAGAGCTATGCTACCAAGGAAGTTATTTCCTTCCTTACCGGAAAATTTAAATTATACGCTGGGGCCACAAAACTACCATGAGCAGGTTAACAAAATATTTCGCTTGTGTATGTTAAAAGTTAAAACATTCACTGGTGGCTAGGCCCTACCATCTGAACAGAACACTGTAAGGCTCAACCGGTGAATGTGTGATATAACATTAAATACAAACAAACGGAACTACAGAACGTCGGTACTTACTTAATGATTTTTTTTTAATGGCTTTGGACTGCGTCCATTCAGCCACGAATTATATAAGATATACTTAATGATATCAACGCGGAATATCTATGCTTAATTGAAGGCGGCACGGACGGATAATAACGGACCACGGTGTATTCTTGCCGAAATAATTTTCAGAGAAATTAATAATCGAAGAGGCGGTTATTTTACAGACGGCTGTGCTGGTTGCGGACAGGTTGACAGTTTGACTGCTGGATCAGAGAGAGAGTTTTTGGATGCTAATCGCGAGTTTTATTCGTTGCTGTCGTGACGTATCTCGGATGCGCGTTAAAGCTGCGGATTGAATTGAAAATTATGGCTCGTACTACAGACGTTACTTAGCAGGTTCGAGCGCATTATGTAATTGGGAACAGTTACTCGGGGTATTAATAACCGGAAATGGGTTGCTTGCAATTTCTAGACTATCTTGCAAAAAGAAACGGATTAAAACAGACACGGATTAATATTTTAACCAGTTTTAGTAACTAATGATTTTTATTTCCGACTCGGTCATTATTTATACTTAATAATTCACGGATTTTAGTTATTATCGAAACTTAATCAATTAATTTACTACATGGTTACCAGCGGCTTTTAAAACTCAAAGTTAACTTAACTAAACAGGACTTAAATACTAACAGAGGCTACAGGGTGTACCCAAGTGACGGAAATATTACAAAAAAAAACAGGCAATCCTTGACGGAAAAAATCACTTCGTTACAAACTTGGTCGATTCATTAAAAATAAAGCAAATAAAATTAGGGAATGACAAATTGTCCGAAAAAGGACTCTAGGTACGAAATGAAAACGTTGCCTTGTCTATATTTCGTTTATTAAGCTTTTATTTATTGAGCCCTGAGGAAATGTATTCTCAATAAACGAAATATAGGCATAGGCAAGGGTAACGTTTTCACTTCACCTATAGTCCTGCTTCCGGCAATTTGTCATCTTCAGAAAAAGTAAACCTGACGTTTATAAGCTTGTTCTAAATTTTATATGGGACAAAATGGAATAACTTTCAGGAAAGAAATGTCTGAACATAAGAGAAGTTTAAAAATAGAAAAGTAGTTTTTTCGCGTAAATTACGTTTCGAAAAAAATAATTGTTTAATGGAATATTTTAAAAGTTAAAAATTCGAACCCAATTTTAAATAATTCGCTCGAAGCTAATGTCTCACGATTGTTATATCTATTTTATTTTTAACTTTAAACTTCTTTTATTTGTATACTTGTGAGAACATATTTTGCTGTTAGTATTTAAGTCCTGATTTAGTTTAGTTTAGCAGCAGGTAAAGAAGCAGTAAATTAATTGATTAATTTCCGATAATCCCCGGTATAGCTAAAATCAAAGTATTGACCGAGTCGGAAGTAAAGATCATTAGTTACTAAAACTACTTAAAATATTAATCCGTGTTTGTTTTAATCCGGTTCTTTTGCAGTATAATTTAATAATTGCAAGCAGCCTATTTCCGTTTACAGATGCTCCGAATAATAGTTGCAATTTATGTCATACGCTCGAACTTAGTAAGTAATGTCTCTAGCCCGAGTCACAAGTTGAAATTCAATCTGCAGCTTGAACGCGCATCCGAAATAGGTACGTCAAAAATTTGCTGGAAACGGATATCTTTTATGTTTGGTGTTCGCGCCGTTGAACCTGAAAGCTGAACACCATCCGTCGAGTTGTCGTTATCACCACCTTCGCATTAACCGTCCATCTTCAAAAAATAACTGCAATCCCTCGCTCCGTTTAATATTTTTACCGAAAATCATCTTGGTAAGAACACAGCGTAGTCCGCCGAAATTCATCCGTGTCGCCTTCAAATAAGCGTAGATATTCTACATTTGTGTCATTTGTAAGTACCGACGTTTTGTTGAACGACTTAATCAAACCAGAGCTCGTAATTTCATTCCGTTTGTTTGTATTACATATCTTATAACACATTCACCGGCTGAGTCTTTCATTGTCCTGTTCATGGTGGTCAGGTCCAGTCTCAGTGAATGTACCTCAAAAACGTGGATTTGTTATACGCCGGCGAAACATTTAATTGTCCTGTTCATGGTGGTTATGTCTAGCCCCAGATTGAAATAGCTGATTTCGCGAGCCGAAGGCGAGCGTTGTAATTCATCAAGTGAGTTATTTAATATTACCACGAGGTGAATACTACACTTTATCTATGATTATAACAATAAATACTAACTTTTGCAAGTCCGAATTCAGCATTTTTGCCACAATTATTACTTAACTTAATTAAACGTCAAAACTATTCAAATGTCAAATCACTTTCCTCCCCTCAATAATAATGGACTATTCCATTTCACCGTATCGGAAAAGAATTCCTATTGGCCAGGCTAGGCATGAAGTTAAAGGAGATTGGTGTAAACAAAGATTCACCGGTGACTTTTTACGACCATAACTCAAGGCTATTTGTTTATGGATACTATTAATTGTTCAATACCAGTTTATTAATTAAAACATAACCATAAGTAGATAAAATTAAACTATAATCAAACCTCTATACATAGATATAAAGGACGTTGTTTTTAATGATCAACTTTCAATAGCTCTTTCTATTCCTATCATAGAAATGTCTGATCTCTTAAAGAATCCTTACACCTATTATAAATAAAAAATATTATTGACGTTTATTACTAAGATAATTATGATTGATAGTAATTACCGATTTGGATTTTATAATTCAATTAGTTGTTTTTATCTCAACGACTAGTGCAGTAAATCGTCAAAGAATAACAATAATTTTGTATTAACCAAATGAGATTGTTTAGACATAATTTTTTTATATTATTAATAATCATAAAAATGGGCATTAATTTGGGAGGGGGGTTCAGATTTTGTGACGCATTATTAGGTATAGGGTTGAAAAATGTGATGCAACGTGACAAGGGGGAAGGGGGCGTCAAAAATGCGCGAATTTTCCGTGACGTATTTCATGGATGGCCCCTATCAATTAAAACATTTGAAATGAGAAGAAAGTAAGTTTAGAATTTATGCTACTCATATTAACCAAACTTTTATTATTAATAAATAACATAAATCTTAACAATTATTATCCCTACACTATATGTATGTATATCATGTTCATAAGATCAAATATAGACCAGATATAAATGTGTACAAGACAACAGCGTCGCAAGATCGTAAGTGAAGAAAAAAATTTATTAATAATTACGTAACAGTTGAAGTCATTAAAATATGAAAGTTAATGGAACTCTATATCACTGTCAATATATTAAAGTTAAAATTTTGTATAACTCTTCACACCGAGCATATTTTTATATTTATATTTATAGATTTATATAAGGTACGATTACTGACGTATACTTTCAGATTTCGTTCCGTAAATATAACTCGTCGTAGCTTAAAAAAATATATTTACTTTATTAGTGTTTATTTATAAGAGGGCAATGCGAATCGAAAATTAAATAGTTTTGTTATGCATCTTTATATTCTAGATCTACAGAATGGTTTAAAAGTTCTTATAATATTGATAAAGAAACAAGCACACTTAGCTCTCACTCCAGCCGTGATACTAAGACGTTTTCAAGAAAAGAAATTAAATTTAGTATACTGGTTGCGTGTCTATTGTCTTTAACTAATGTAGCACCTTCTTGTATAAGGGCAATTCAGGTTGGTCCGTCTAAATAGGAACATAAATACTGTAAGTTCAGTTCGTTGGTACGGGTCTAGTAGAAATGTGACGATTTCCAATGCGTCCAAAGGTAATTTTGCAATTCAAAATAGACTACAGAGGTCTGTAGACATAGTATTTCAACAGATTTCTTTGCAGCTTCTTTTGCTTCCCAAAACTCTTGATGTTGTCGCAAACTTATTACATTATATTCTTTCTCGCATGTTCATAAGATCAAATAATTCAGGGTAAAAAAATATTCATTAATAAATTAGACAAGCTGTAAAGTAGTGTAAAGTAACTTTTTCTACTGTTTAAAAGACTAGACTTACCTTGGGAATCAGCAGCACAAATATAAATCACAATTTTTCTACTTCTAATAGCAGTCTTCGCTTGGGCGACTCTTCCCATGATGAAATTTTGCAGATGCTCTGATAGATTTGAAACTTCCTTTGGAATGTTTCCTACCCACAATTTTTCAAAATCCTTTGGACTTTGGCATCCGGGTGGAGAGCTCAGTGATAGTGAATCTGTCGGACATGGAATTCATATAATTACTAACATTTTTGTAATTAAAACAAATTGGCTGCATATACATATTTAAATTATATGTAATACTAAATTTTATATACAGTTCATATAGTAGTCTAATAAAATTTAAGTTCAGTTTAATTTCAGCCTAAAAATAGGTAATAAGATGCTGAATAACTAGAATAAAATTTGTTTAACAGCAGAATTACTACTATATTATGTTCATATAAATCGATTTCTTTGATTTTATAGCTGATATTGGTAGATTTTATATAAAGGCTGTCTTCCTCGTGTGCTCTTTAACTTTCGTAAAAATATATTTCCAACTTTAAATTTGCTTTTTAGTAAACAGCAAATCAAGTTTAGTTTAGGAATGTGTTAAAATAAGGAAAATAATTTTTTTATTGCTTATCTCTTAAATTTTAGTAGTTTTAAAGGGATCATTGATAGGCAAAATAAAATCGTGAATGTTTTATGTAAAAATATCCAAATACAACACAATCCAAGCAAGCTTACACACATCGCAATGGTCTGGGGTTAATACCCATCATATCTATTCAAATTTAAATTCAATAAGTTTTTTTTTAGATCATAATAATGATTTGTACAATTTAGAACAAAATATTCGATTACATTCAAATGAATTGCATCATGTGCGTATAATAATTTTAAAAAAAGGGTATTTTCAAGTATAACTCTCTTTACAATTTTCTTTCTTTGCTTGATACGTATTCATTATAAATGAAAAATTTTTCAATTAAAATTTTTTTTGAAATTTTTCGTTCCAAAATTTCTTCAAAATTATTGAAATCGACTTTTTTTAAAAATTCTTGAAATAATTTTTTTTTTATTTTTCAATTCAATTTTTTTTTGACATTTTTCAATTCAAATTTTTTTTCCAAAATTTTTGAAATTTGAATTTTTTTAAATGAAATTTATTTGACATTTTTCAATTCAATTTTTTTTCGAAATGTTTCAATTCAAGTTTTTTTTTGTAATTTTTAAAATCAAATTTTTTTCAAAATTTTTTAAATCAAATTTTTTCAAAATTTTTTGTCAAATTTTTTCAAAATTTTTGAATTTAAATTTTTTTCAAAATTTTAAAATCTAATTTTTTTTTAGTTTTGAATAAAAATTTTTTTCAAAATTTTTGAATTCAAATTTTTTTTTTATTTTTGAAAACAAATTTTTTTCGATATTTTTCCTTTCGATTTTTTTTAAAAATTTTTCATTTCAAATTTCTTTTTCTATGTCGATAAAGAAGGATAACATTTACCGTCATTCTGTAGATGGCATATTATTATTATGCTTAACCCGTAAAATTATTTTTATTTTATCCTGATGGACATTAGGACAAAGTTATAAAATTATTGTATTGTCATCGATCCTTGATAGTGTGCAAAGTTTCAGTTTAATCTGACGTTTTGAAGTGGGTGAAAATCTCGTTGAAAGATTCCGTTACATACAAACAAACATACAAACAAAAAAAAAAACATACAGGTGAAGCTAATAAAAGCGTGTTAAAAAAAATGACCACTTTTTTATAACTATACAGTGTGTCCCCGGATGGAGTTGACAAGAGGAAAAAATCTTTATTATTGATTGTACGACGAAAAGTCACTCTTTATAAAAAATTCTGCTTATCGAAAAAATGAGTTTACCATATAAAAATCTTAGATAAGATGTACCGGGTGTTAATAAATTAAGAAAACATGAAAATGCCTCAAGAGAGAAGTACCATTATTTATTATTTTAGACAAAATGTTTATAAAACAAAGTTGTTTATAATCCAAAATAAAGCCTAAATACAAATTCTGAAGTCTAAATTTTGAATTTTAAATTTATCTCAACTTACATTTTTTTTATATATTTTTTTATTTATTTTAATATCGATGTGAAATATTCTACACAATGACAATGAAACAATAGTAGATAAGTAATGAGAGAGCTGCGTGTTCAGTTGTGATCAAGATCATGATCAGTGATCAAGGTCACCCCCCTCTTCCCCTCCACCCCCTAAAAAACCACCCCCTCAAAAACTACCCCCTAAAAAACACCCCCTCAAAAACTACCCCCTCAAAAACTACCCCCTAAAAACCACCCCTCAAAAACTACCCCCTAAAAAAACACCCCCTCAAAAACTACCCCCTCAAAAATTACGCCCTAAAAACTACCCTCAAAAACTACCCCCTAAAAAACCACCCCCTCAAAAACTACCCCCTCAAAAACCACCCCCTCAAAAACTACCCCCTAAAAAACCACCCCCTAAAAAACCACCCCCTCAAAAACTACCCCCTCAAAAACCACCCCCTCAAAAACTACCCCCTAAAAAACACCCCGTCAAAAAACTACCCCTTCAAAAACTACCCCCTAAAAACACCCCCTCAAAAACTACCCCCTCAAAAACTACCCCCTAAAAACCCACCCCCTCAAAAACTACCCCCTAAAAAAACCACCCCCCTCAAAAACTACCCTCTAAAAACCACCCCCTCAAAAACTACCCCCTAAAAACCACCCCCTCAAAACTACCCCCTCAAAAACTACCCCCTAAAAAACCACCCCCTCAAAAACCTCCCCCTCAGTTGGAACTACCCCCTCAAAAACTACCCCCTCAAAAACTACCCCCTAAAAAAACCACCCCCTCAAAAACAACCCCCTCAAAAACTACCCCCTAAAACCACCCCCTCAAAACTACCCCCTAAAAACCACCCCCTCAAAACTACCCCCTCAAAAACTACCCCCTAAAAAACCACCCCCTCAAAAACCACCCCCTCAGTTGGAACTACCCCCTCAAAAACTACCCCCTCAAAAACCACCCCCTAAAACCACCCCCTCAAAAACTACCCTCTAAAAACCACCCCCTCAAAAACCACCCCCTCAAAACTATCCCTCAAAACCACCCCCTAACCCAACCGAACCATATCGGGTTACAACTTGTCGGGACAAGTTTGTATACATGTCTAGACGACATCCGGTTAATGCACGAAGATGAATGATAAAAGTAGACAAAGATCACAAAAAGGTTAACAGGGCATTCACCTATATCAGATATCATCACATCATGTGAAACAGATGTAAATCTAAAAATATACAAAGGTTACAAAAAGGTTAACAAGGGCATTCACCTATATCAGATATCATCACATGTGAAACAGATGTAAATCTAAAAATATACAAAGGTCACAAAAAGGTTAACAAGGGCATTCACCTATATCAGATATCATCACATGTGAAACAGATGTAAATCTAAAAATATACATCAAGGTTAAAAAGAGGTTAACAGGGCATTCACCTGTATCAGATATCATCATGTGTGAAACAGATGCGTAAATCTAAGAATAGACAGAGGTCACAAAAAGGTTAACAGAACATTCACCTGTATCAGACATCACTATGTGTGAAACAGATGTAAATATTATTATAGACATCAAGGTTAAAAAGAGGTTAACAGGGGAGGGGTCAATGTTCTATTAATAGAAAACATATGATGTCTAGAGCACATCCTGTATCCGGTTTAAAACGTAAGACATAATGACAGTGTGAAGATGGCCGGTTAATTTACGACACCCTGTGGGTTATGGAAAAATAAACACCCTGTGTAAAAAGTGCTGAGGGCTGAAGCCTGCTAGTCATGTGTTACGTCAAGGATTACAGCGCACCCCATATGAAAAAAAACAAGTATATGGGGTAACGATAGAAATAAAACGCACTGTATGTTACGTTCAGCAATAGACTGTAAACATTTGGTATTAACAAGTGTTTAAAGTTTAAACTGAATGCATTCGCGATGCTAGGCTATTTTTAGCTCAACGTGCTAGGACGACAAATTAATGGTAATTTGAAACAAATTTTATTTACTTTTCGGGCATTCAAATTGACTAATTATATTTTAACCAGGAGACAGAGACGTCACCTTTGCTCGAGAAATCCAGTAGGTTATCCCATACATTGGAGATGTAATTGAAAATTATATTTTGAAATTATAATAATAACTTCTAATCCTCTGTACCTATATATCGAAACATAATTTTTATTTGGTAATTACACGACTAGATTATTAATACGGTATAGTACAAAACAGGTGTACATAAAAATGCTGGAAACCAGAATTTGAATTCCGAGCTATTACACGTAGTAAAATAACGAAGGCAAAATTGAGCAAGACGATTTAAATGCATATACATTTTATGTGCACGTATAATTGATGCTAATAACGCAATCCGTTATTGTGTTCCCAACCGGATACTGCGTTCTGTATGTAAAAAATATGCGCGTCATTGCTATATTTAATATTTATTTATAAACACCATAAGGCCGAAAACGTATAATCTAATCATACAACAATAATCAAAATCTTGTCTCTGCCCCAAATTCGTTTATTAAAAATGTAATATTTAAATAAATAAAACAATTCCAAACTACACGAATATTCATATGATATAAAGTTTATTTTTAAAAATTGTGTTTAAATTTCCAGACAGAGTACCTACCATCCCATAACATCGAAAAAAGACCCCTGTATACCTACCTATATGTCGCAACGTAGTTTATTAGCGTTTAAAATTGTTTATTTTATAGATACATAAGGGCTTTAAATTAAGCTTTTTTACTGTTTATCATATAAGTATGAACATCGATCTTTCAATACAGGATAGCAATGATATGCACTCAATTTAAAACGATTGATAATAACAATATACCTGATTCTTTCGAATTGTTCGCAAAAAAATAATAAACTAAGAGAGGGGTAGGTAATAAACATATTTTCGATCCTTTAGGAAAAATATGTAAGATATTATTTTGCTATCAGCGCTCTAACCAGCGTTTTACTGTATAAAAACAGTTTCACACACAACTATAGTACGACTTTTTATAATAAAATGTATTTCTCATCACACAACAGACAGGGAGGGGTCTTTAACATATGCAGGAGGAAAAAATACAAACATATTTAGGATTGAGGATTTGTAAAAACGCACTGTATGTGGTGTCTTTAAATAAATCACATAATATGCAAAATGATGTCTAGCGTATAACAATGTTTAGAAATTGTATTAAAAAAAACAACCATCGGTTTATTTACCATGGTGATTGAATTGAATTAAAATTATAAATATTTCATAAGCATAGGTACTTAGTAGCAATGCTTATTTAGTTTACAGTATTTACATAATATATATTTTACACCTCTTTTCTGAAAAAAATCCTTGTCTTGCAAATTACCCTGAAAATAGCAAAAACAATATTAATTATATTATTAGCCTGTGATAAATAGCCCTAAAGCAGAACCCTAAACTTCGCGATTCAAAAAAATTTCTTGACACAAACTTTCTGAAATTTGAAAAAAAGCGGTATTTACAAAATAAATATTTCAAAATCTTTATTCCGGTTTCTACTTTTACATTATTAAAATTATCGTCATAGAGATTCATAAGGGCCTCTGTACATGAGTTTTACCGGGGCCCCCACATTTTTAAATAGTATTTTTTCTAACACATCTAATTTTTATATTAACAACTATTTTAAATTACCGCTATGTTTGATAATTGTACACTTGTACAATAATGTATATTTAAAAAAATAGCAGGTTATTAATTGGAGATGTATAATTATGGTAAACTACGAAATAATTTTTAGTTTCATAAATTAGAACACCACCCACCCACCCACACAGGTGTTTATATATATCAAACAACAGATCATGTTCCATATAGCTTACTTTAGGGTTTGACAAATTACAATATGTACCTGTATTTTATTTATAATTTAGGGAGCAAAAGACGAGATATTTTATTATAGACTATTTTGTTTATGTATTACAATATAAAAACAGTTTCGCACAGTCGAGTCATTATTATAAAAAATTTCTCATACTGCAGCATGGGGCATAACACATGTGCAGAAAGAGTCAGTTCTCATACATTTACGAAAAAAAAATAAAAATGGACTAGCGAGACATTAACCTCTCAACACTGAAATCTTATTGGATATTCCTGCGGGGAGGTGACATTATGACGTCTACACTTCTCTGAAATCGAGAATAAATACTCATACCAGCTTCATAGTTCAGTTGACGCAGTTTATTATCAGCAAACAGATAAACAAAATGAAAGTTAAATTAGTGCCCAAAGGACCAATTATAAGTCTATGAAACTATAACAACACTTTAGAAAACCACCAAACGGGGATTTTGAGGATGTCAGCGTATATGAAAATAATTGTGATATTTCAGACAATAGTTTGGAAATACTAGAGGGTTCATTTTCAAAATTAAGACCTATTGGAGCACCCGGAACAGGACTGAATTACGTATCAACCCCCAGATACAAAGATACACCTGAAGAAGGAGAAATAACAGGAGGCATAACAATTCCAGAACCACAGTGCTCACCTATTACAAATTGTGAGGATATCTACCACCCAGAAGCAGAGCAAACAAACACAGAAGACGAAATTAATGTATCATTTAATTTTCGAACAGACGTTGTACAGGAAAATGAGTGTTCTGATTTATATATCCGAGAGGTTGAGCGTTTTGTTCTAAAAAGCAGTGAAATCATCCAACAAAAACACGGAAACGCGATGAACTTTTCAGAAAACGTGATAAATATCTGCAAAAAGCAAGACGTGTGGAAGAAGCAATCAGAAAGGTCAACTCAATAGTTGTATTAGCCACGAAATTTACGGATATACTTGAATACATTTTATGCTTGTGAGGGAATATACATAATACCTATGTAAAATATATTAAAACACTCTTTTCGATTTTACCCCGAGAAACCAAATTTATTATACTGTCAGAGTTTCAGCTGCAAATAAGTTTATTGTGAAATTTTTAGCCAAGACAAGCAGAAAAAGTGAAAAAATAATTTCAAAAAGTGTTACACCTGCTATTGTTTCCAGCAGGATATTATGTTATTTTCAACACTATTAAAACATGGTGAAATTTTGAGAAGGTGTGGAAATCAAAACCCCCAATAAGTGCTTCAATATAATTACAAAGTGAATGTGAAAAATGGTCACAAAGACAAGCAGCCATGTGTAATTATGTGATAGTGAAGTTAAAAAGTTGCGAAATCAAAAACCAGTGTTCCAAAAATAATTTAAAGTGAAAAATGGATTACTTTTCTTCAAGGCGAAAAAAGGAGAAAATTAATGTGTTAAGTGGGAAAAGTTTATATATTTGTTAAGGAATTTGTGATTATTATGAAATATTATAGGAATCATAAAATATTTCTATAGGGAATTTGAAAAAATATCGTGTCTGAGGTGTATTTGAAAATACTATGCTAAAAACTTTATTTTGTTTAATGTATTATGTACTACCCAACCTCACGCATCATAAACTTCAACAGTATAAAAGACATGGTTCTCGAGAACACCGACCCCGTATACATAGTTTCCAAAAAATATACGTAGAACAGACGAGCACAAGGTGGTAACAAGAACAGAAACTAAAATATATAAACCTAATTCATCAAAAAGAAGGTTCTTTAACGATCTCAAGTCTGCTCCTTATGGGTATAAAAAATTATAAATTTAGGTTGTTCTCTATGTATGTTTCGTTTACTTCTATAAAATAATAATAATTGTAACATTTCGGTATATTGCTCTCGCACAGAAGTGCTTTTATCGCTATTTAGTGGGTATTTTATTTGTCCACCAGCTATGTATTTAATTATGGAGCTTGTAAAGTAAATAAACTTATTTCGCTCTATATTCAATATTTTACATTTAAATTTTAAACCTCGTATATTTGATACATGAATATAATTTAGAATTTATGCGGATATTTATGTTTAAAAATATTTTTGTACAATTTCTTCCTGTAGTTTATATAAAATGTATTACTTTTCAAATTATGTTGAGGAATTTAATAAAAAAGAATTTAAATCATACTTACATATTATTTTGAAACTTCACGCATGTAACGATGCTTCTCTAGGTGGTATTTTTAATATAACCCTATATGTGTTAAAATTAAATAGTAATTAAAGCAAGAAAAATACTTTTAAATGTAAAAACACGAAAATGATCATTAGGCATATTGGAGAAAGCAAAAATAAAGCTAGGTCAAAAACCAGCATTTTATAATTAATATATCTATACCATAAACACTCACGCGGCATGTCACTAATTAATATGATTAAAGAAATAAACTGCATTTAATAGGTTAATAACATCACGGACAATATACTAACACACTGTATATGATTCTTTGAAATAATTATCAAAGTGTAGAGTACAACGCCGTATTTGCGTATGATAAATAGGACAAAATATCCTGTATAAATCCGGCATATTACAAAATTAAATAGAGAATAAAAAACAGTATGGTTATTAACACCGTATATTAGCAATCCGTGTTTCCCAAGAGCACATTATGTTGATATTTTAAATTGAATCGAATAAACGGAACAAAAAATAAACATGTAGTTATGAAAACATAACTCAGAAGTTACTATCTTAAATATTTATTTGCGTGCATTACATGCAGTTTTCTAGACCCCACGTATTTAACAGCTGTGTTCAAACTACAATAAACTGAGCATTTGACCAGGAAAAAGTTTACCCTGTTTATTAAATAATTGTTATAAGGTGCGGTTTCAGAAAAAGCTATAGAAATTCAGACGTGAATAATACACACACAGTTCGCTATTTGTCTTTATTTACAGAAAATACAGAGTGTTATATTTAACATTCAACAGAAATTATATTTTTATTATAGATATCGAGAACAGATGATACTCTTTCGTGTATTATCTTTCTTGTTTTACGGATTTGTACAGGAGCCACTGAAAAATAAAAGTCTGTACATTTACATCCACACCTCATATGTCGCATCCAAAAATTTATCTTTTGCACGGGTAATAACACATCACCCCTCATATTATTCAACTAATTTTAAATGATTTTCAAGAAGAGCAGTAAATAAAAACGACTAACTGTTTTAATTATTTTCAT
Source organism: Rhagium mordax (assembly GCA_963680705.1). Lineage (NCBI taxonomy): Eukaryota > Metazoa > Arthropoda > Insecta > Coleoptera > Cerambycidae > Rhagium > Rhagium mordax. The sequence continues at coordinate 91,264,607 of OY796657.1, read as the reverse complement.
ACAGCCGAGGATACAACAGAATATTTTATAAAAAAAGACCTCTATTAATATCAAATTCCACCCCACCCTCATAATTTTATAGTTTATACCATGCTTACGAGAGAAAATTATTAGTATGGAATCACAGTATACAGGGGATAGCTGAGAAGTCTGAAAAAATATTTGGTAGGTTCGTTCAGATTTATAATTGCATTTTTATACTGAAAAAGCTAACCACGTATTATGCCCATCTCAATAAGTGTATTAACAATAGGGCGAATATTTTCACACATCCGTATTTTAACCTTCATCATATTTATTAGTTCATTGGGGTCGGTGTTTTATCCCGTCGTAATATGGTCGATTCATCTAACTTTTTCTTCTCTTTGCCGGGGTTAAACCCAACGACCAATGAGGAGCTTCTTTGAACACTGTCACGGGGCTTCTTCCTTTTTGGAGGAAACAATTTAGATATAATATTCCGGTATTTCCAACTCGAGTTTGCGTTGGCCGGATTGTCGACATCATATTTTCTTTTATGCCCGCTGGTCAAAATTAAAATATGCCTGTAGGCCAACAAGTCTTCGTTAGTATAGATTGGCGAGGGATGTTTTTTGCTAATCAACTCTCTCAGGCCTACACTTAGGTGGAACTGTTTTGCACAAACCGTAATTGAGTTATCAGCGAAATGTACAGGCCTGCTTCCAATACTAAATGCATCATTATTATATCGAACACCGTACACGTCGTTTTCTATATCTGTAATCATGTTAACCCTTTATAACTAAATCAATACTGTAAACATAAACTACTTAAAGCTAATTTATATAATACCGGGACATACTGGAACACACTGGGACATACTGGAACACACTGGGACATACTGGAACACACTGGGACATAGCGAAACATACTGAACATAATATAATCTATGGAAAAGCTGTATAGCAAAACCTTGGTGATGCGGTATTTTCATAGTATGAGCCCAAGACTAGGAGGAATTATGAGACTTTTCCTACGTCACCAATAGTAGTTCAATGTCCTGGGAAGGCGGTGTCATAATTGCTGTCTGTTTTTTTTGAATTTGTATTAATATAATTATAATTTTGCTTTACTGTAAAAATTATATTCTTAACACTCTGTATACATTTGACAAGTTTTTGATAATAAAACGGTCTCTAGTTATTGTATTAATATCTTTATACACTTTCAAAGAGCACGATGTTTTTTGATTATTAGGAATATTTCTTATTATAAGTAAATATATAAATGCATATATTGTATAGGCCTTAAAAACAACGATTTACACCATGCAACAAAGTGAATTTAATGTATTTTGAGAATCGCTAAACACTATTTCGAACTGTTTAAACAAAGTTCGGTTTATGCTACATTTCGGAAGCTAAACTGTATATATTTAATTTTTATATCGGGACATAGTTCAACTTGTCGAGACAAGTTGCAACCCGAGTCATTAATCTTGAACACCATACCGGATGCATAATTCAACTTGTCTAGGACATGCCAATGTTAGGTTGAGGAAGGAGGTTGAGGAAGGCCAATGTTAGGTTAGGTTGGGGTAGACGCGCGCGCCTTCCTCAACCTAACCTAACATTGGCCTTCCTCAACCTCCTTCCTCAACCTAACATTGGCATGTCCTAGACAAGTTGAATTATGCATCCGGTATGGTGTTCAAGATTAATGACTCGGGTTGCAACTTGTCTCGACAAGTTGAACTATGTCCCGATATAAAAATTAAATATATACAGTTTAGCTTCCGAAATGTAGCATAAACCGAACTTTGTTTAAACAGTTCGAAATAGTGTTTAGCGATTCTCAAAATACATTAAATTCACTTTGTTGCATGGTGTAAATCGTTGTTTTTAAGGCCTATACAATATATGCATTTATATATTTACTTATAATAAGAAATATTCCTAATAATCAAAAAACATCGTGCTCTTTGAAAGTGTATAAAGATATTAATACAATAACTAGAGACCGTTTTATTATCAAAAACTTGTCAAATGTATACAGAGTGTTAAGAATATAATTTTTACAGTAAAGCAAAATTATAATTATATTAATACAAATTCAAAAAAAACAGACAGCAATTATGACACCGCCTTCCCAGGACATTGAACTACTATTGGTGACGTAGGAAAAGTCTCATAATTCCTCCTAGTCTTGGGCTCATACTATGAAAATACCGCATCACCAAGGTTTTGCTATACAGCTTTTCCATAGATTATATTATGTTCAGTATGTTTCGCTATGTCCCAGTGTGTTCCAGTATGTCCCAGTGTGTTCCAGTATGTCCCAGTGTGTTCCAGTATGTCCCGGTATTATATAAATTAGCTTTAAGTAGTTTATGTTTACAGTATTGATTTAGTTATAAAGGGTTAACATGATTACAGATATAGAAAACGACGTGTACGGTGTTCGATATAATAATGATGCATTTAGTATTGGAAGCAGGCCTGTACATTTCGCTGATAACTCAATTACGGTTTGTGCAAAACAGTTCCACCTAAGTGTAGGCCTGAGAGAGTTGATTAGCAAAAAACATCCCTCGCCAATCTATACTAACGAAGACTTGTTGGCCTACAGGCATATTTTAATTTTGACCAGCGGGCATAAAAGAAAATATGATGTCGACAATCCGGCCAACGCAAACTCGAGTTGGAAATACCGGAATATTATATCTAAATTGTTTCCTCCAAAAAGGAAGAAGCCCCGTGACAGTGTTCAAAGAAGCTCCTCATTGGTCGTTGGGTTTAACCCCGGCAAAGAGAAGAAAAAGTTAGATGAATCGACCATATTACGACGGGATAAAACACCGACCCCAATGAACTAATAAATATGATGAAGGTTAAAATACGGATGTGTGAAAATATTCGCCCTATTGTTAATACACTTATTGAGATGGGCATAATACGTGGTTAGCTTTTTCAGTATAAAAATGCAATTATAAATCTGAACGAACCTACCAAATATTTTTTCAGACTTCTCAGCTATCCCCTGTATACTGTGATTCCATACTAATAATTTTCTCTCGTAAGCATGGTATAAACTATAAAATTATGAGGGTGGGGTGGAATTTGATATTAATAGAGGTCTTTTTTTATAAAATATTCTGTTGTATCCTCGGCTGTATGAAAATAATTAAAACAGTTAGTCGTTTTTATTTACTGCTCTTCTTGAAAATCATTTAAAATTAGTTGAATAATATGAGGGGTGATGTGTTATTACCCGTGCAAAAGATAAATTTTTGGATGCGACATATGAGGTGTGGATGTAAATGTACAGACTTTTATTTTTCAGTGGCTCCTGTACAAATCCGTAAAACAAGAAAGATAATACACGAAAGAGTATCATCTGTTCTCGATATCTATAATAAAAATATAATTTCTGTTGAATGTTAAATATAACACTCTGTATTTTCTGTAAATAAAGACAAATAGCGAACTGTGTGTGTATTATTCACGTCTGAATTTCTATAGCTTTTTCTGAAACCGCACCTTATAACAATTATTTAATAAACAGGGTAAACTTTTTCCTGGTCAAATGCTCAGTTTATTGTAGTTTGAACACAGCTGTTAAATACGTGGGGTCTAGAAAACTGCATGTAATGCACGCAAATAAATATTTAAGATAGTAACTTCTGAGTTATGTTTTCATAACTACATGTTTATTTTTTGTTCCGTTTATTCGATTCAATTTAAAATATCAACATAATGTGCTCTTGGGAAACACGGATTGCTAATATACGGTGTTAATAACCATACTGTTTTTTATTCTCTATTTAATTTTGTAATATGCCGGATTTATACAGGATATTTTGTCCTATTTATCATACGCAAATACGGCGTTGTACTCTACACTTTGATAATTATTTCAAAGAATCATATACAGTGTGTTAGTATATTGTCCGTGATGTTATTAACCTATTAAATGCAGTTTATTTCTTTAATCATATTAATTAGTGACATGCCGCGTGAGTGTTTATGGTATAGATATATTAATTATAAAATGCTGGTTTTTGACCTAGCTTTATTTTTGCTTTCTCCAATATGCCTAATGATCATTTTCGTGTTTTTACATTTAAAAGTATTTTTCTTGCTTTAATTACTATTTAATTTTAACACATATAGGGTTATATTAAAAATACCACCTAGAGAAGCATCGTTACATGCGTGAAGTTTCAAAATAATATGTAAGTATGATTTAAATTCTTTTTTATTAAATTCCTCAACATAATTTGAAAAGTAATACATTTTATATAAACTACAGGAAGAAATTGTACAAAAATATTTTTAAACATAAATATCCGCATAAATTCTAAATTATATTCATGTATCAAATATACGAGGTTTAAAATTTAAATGTAAAATATTGAATATAGAGCGAAATAAGTTTATTTACTTTACAAGCTCCATAATTAAATACATAGCTGGTGGACAAATAAAATACCCACTAAATAGCGATAAAAGCACTTCTGTGCGAGAGCAATATACCGAAATGTTACAATTATTATTATTTTATAGAAGTAAACGAAACATACATAGAGAACAACCTAAATTTATAATTTTTTATACCCATAAGGAGCAGACTTGAGATCGTTAAAGAACCTTCTTTTTGATGAATTAGGTTTATATATTTTAGTTTCTGTTCTTGTTACCACCTTGTGCTCGTCTGTTCTACGTATATTTTTTGGAAACTATGTATACGGGGTCGGTGTTCTCGAGAACCATGTCTTTTATACTGTTGAAGTTTATGATGCGTGAGGTTGGGTAGTACATAATACATTAAACAAAATAAAGTTTTTAGCATAGTATTTTCAAATACACCTCAGACACGATATTTTTTCAAATTCCCTATAGAAATATTTTATGATTCCTATAATATTTCATAATAATCACAAATTCCTTAACAAATATATAAACTTTTCCCACTTAACACATTAATTTTCTCCTTTTTTCGCCTTGAAGAAAAGTAATCCATTTTTCACTTTAAATTATTTTTGGAACACTGGTTTTTGATTTCGCAACTTTTTAACTTCACTATCACATAATTACACATGGCTGCTTGTCTTTGTGACCATTTTTCACATTCACTTTGTAATTATATTGAAGCACTTATTGGGGGTTTTGATTTCCACACCTTCTCAAAATTTCACCATGTTTTAATAGTGTTGAAAATAACATAATATCCTGCTGGAAACAATAGCAGGTGTAACACTTTTTGAAATTATTTTTTCACTTTTTCTGCTTGTCTTGGCTAAAAATTTCACAATAAACTTATTTGCAGCTGAAACTCTGACAGTATAATAAATTTGGTTTCTCGGGGTAAAATCGAAAAGAGTGTTTTAATATATTTTACATAGGTATTATGTATATTCCCTCACAAGCATAAAATGTATTCAAGTATATCCGTAAATTTCGTGGCTAATACAACTATTGAGTTGACCTTTCTGATTGCTTCTTCCACACGTCTTGCTTTTTGCAGATATTTATCACGTTTTCTGAAAAGTTCATCGCGTTTCCGTGTTTTTGTTGGATGATTTCACTGCTTTTTAGAACAAAACGCTCAACCTCTCGGATATATAAATCAGAACACTCATTTTCCTGTACAACGTCTGTTCGAAAATTAAATGATACATTAATTTCGTCTTCTGTGTTTGTTTGCTCTGCTTCTGGGTGGTAGATATCCTCACAATTTGTAATAGGTGAGCACTGTGGTTCTGGAATTGTTATGCCTCCTGTTATTTCTCCTTCTTCAGGTGTATCTTTGTATCTGGGGGTTGATACGTAATTCAGTCCTGTTCCGGGTGCTCCAATAGGTCTTAATTTTGAAAATGAACCCTCTAGTATTTCCAAACTATTGTCTGAAATATCACAATTATTTTCATATACGCTGACATCCTCAAAATCCCCGTTTGGTGGTTTTCTAAAGTGTTGTTATAGTTTCATAGACTTATAATTGGTCCTTTGGGCACTAATTTAACTTTCATTTTGTTTATCTGTTTGCTGATAATAAACTGCGTCAACTGAACTATGAAGCTGGTATGAGTATTTATTCTCGATTTCAGAGAAGTGTAGACGTCATAATGTCACCTCCCCGCAGGAATATCCAATAAGATTTCAGTGTTGAGAGGTTAATGTCTCGCTAGTCCATTTTTATTTTTTTTTCGTAAATGTATGAGAACTGACTCTTTCTGCACATGTGTTATGCCCCATGCTGCAGTATGAGAAATTTTTTATAATAATGACTCGACTGTGCGAAACTGTTTTTATATTGTAATACATAAACAAAATAGTCTATAATAAAATATCTCGTCTTTTGCTCCCTAAATTATAAATAAAATACAGGTACATATTGTAATTTGTCAAACCCTAAAGTAAGCTATATGGAACATGATCTGTTGTTTGATATATATAAACACCTGTGTGGGTGGGTGGGTGGTGTTCTAATTTATGAAACTAAAAATTATTTCGTAGTTTACCATAATTATACATCTCCAATTAATAACCTGCTATTTTTTTAAATATACATTATTGTACAAGTGTACAATTATCAAACATAGCGGTAATTTAAAATAGTTGTTAATATAAAAATTAGATGTGTTAGAAAAAATACTATTTAAAAATGTGGGGGCCCCGGTAAAACTCATGTACAGAGGCCCTTATGAATCTCTATGACGATAATTTTAATAATGTAAAAGTAGAAACCGGAATAAAGATTTTGAAATATTTATTTTGTAAATACCGCTTTTTTTCAAATTTCAGAAAGTTTGTGTCAAGAAATTTTTTTGAATCGCGAAGTTTAGGGTTCTGCTTTAGGGCTATTTATCACAGGCTAATAATATAATTAATATTGTTTTTGCTATTTTCAGGGTAATTTGCAAGACAAGGATTTTTTTCAGAAAAGAGGTGTAAAATATATATTATGTAAATACTGTAAACTAAATAAGCATTGCTACTAAGTACCTATGCTTATGAAATATTTATAATTTTAATTCAATTCAATCACCATGGTAAATAAACCGATGGTTGTTTTTTTTAATACAATTTCTAAACATTGTTATACGCTAGACATCATTTTGCATATTATGTGATTTATTTAAAGACACCACATACAGTGCGTTTTTACAAATCCTCAATCCTAAATATGTTTGTATTTTTTCCTCCTGCATATGTTAAAGACCCCTCCCTGTCTGTTGTGTGATGAGAAATACATTTTATTATAAAAAGTCGTACTATAGTTGTGTGTGAAACTGTTTTTATACAGTAAAACGCTGGTTAGAGCGCTGATAGCAAAATAATATCTTACATATTTTTCCTAAAGGATCGAAAATATGTTTATTACCTACCCCTCTCTTAGTTTATTATTTTTTTGCGAACAATTCGAAAGAATCAGGTATATTGTTATTATCAATCGTTTTAAATTGAGTGCATATCATTGCTATCCTGTATTGAAAGATCGATGTTCATACTTATATGATAAACAGTAAAAAAGCTTAATTTAAAGCCCTTATGTATCTATAAAATAAACAATTTTAAACGCTAATAAACTACGTTGCGACATATAGGTAGGTATACAGGGGTCTTTTTTCGATGTTATGGGATGGTAGGTACTCTGTCTGGAAATTTAAACACAATTTTTAAAAATAAACTTTATATCATATGAATATTCGTGTAGTTTGGAATTGTTTTATTTATTTAAATATTACATTTTTAATAAACGAATTTGGGGCAGAGACAAGATTTTGATTATTGTTGTATGATTAGATTATACGTTTTCGGCCTTATGGTGTTTATAAATAAATATTAAATATAGCAATGACGCGCATATTTTTTACATACAGAACGCAGTATCCGGTTGGGAACACAATAACGGATTGCGTTATTAGCATCAATTATACGTGCACATAAAATGTATATGCATTTAAATCGTCTTGCTCAATTTTGCCTTCGTTATTTTACTACGTGTAATAGCTCGGAATTCAAATTCTGGTTTCCAGCATTTTTATGTACACCTGTTTTGTACTATACCGTATTAATAATCTAGTCGTGTAATTACCAAATAAAAATTATGTTTCGATATATAGGTACAGAGGATTAGAAGTTATTATTATAATTTCAAAATATAATTTTCAATTACATCTCCAATGTATGGGATAACCTACTGGATTTCTCGAGCAAAGGTGACGTCTCTGTCTCCTGGTTAAAATATAATTAGTCAATTTGAATGCCCGAAAAGTAAATAAAATTTGTTTCAAATTACCATTAATTTGTCGTCCTAGCACGTTGAGCTAAAAATAGCCTAGCATCGCGAATGCATTCAGTTTAAACTTTAAACACTTGTTAATACCAAATGTTTACAGTCTATTGCTGAACGTAACATACAGTGCGTTTTATTTCTATCGTTACCCCATATACTTGTTTTTTTTCATATGGGGTGCGCTGTAATCCTTGACGTAACACATGACTAGCAGGCTTCAGCCCTCAGCACTTTTTACACAGGGTGTTTATTTTTCCATAACCCACAGGGTGTCGTAAATTAACCGGCCATCTTCACACTGTCATTATGTCTTACGTTTTAAACCGGATACAGGATGTGCTCTAGACATCATATGTTTTCTATTAATAGAACATTGACCCCTCCCCTGTTAACCTCTTTTTAACCTTGATGTCTATAATAATATTTACATCTGTTTCACACATAGTGATGTCTGATACAGGTGAATGTTCTGTTAACCTTTTTGTGACCTCTGTCTATTCTTAGATTTACGCATCTGTTTCACACATGATGATATCTGATACAGGTGAATGCCCTGTTAACCTCTTTTTAACCTTGATGTATATTTTTAGATTTACATCTGTTTCACATGTGATGATATCTGATATAGGTGAATGCCCTTGTTAACCTTTTTGTGACCTTTGTATATTTTTAGATTTACATCTGTTTCACATGTGATGATATCTGATATAGGTGAATGCCCTTGTTAACCTTTTTGTAACCTTTGTATATTTTTAGATTTACATCTGTTTCACATGATGTGATGATATCTGATATAGGTGAATGCCCTGTTAACCTTTTTGTGATCTTTGTCTACTTTTATCATTCATCTTCGTGCATTAACCGGATGTCGTCTAGACATGTATACAAACTTGTCCCGACAAGTTGTAACCCGATATGGTTCGGTTGGGTTAGGGGGTGGTTTTGAGGGATAGTTTTGAGGGGGTGGTTTTTGAGGGGGTGGTTTTTAGAGGGTAGTTTTTGAGGGGGTGGTTTTAGGGGGTGGTTTTTGAGGGGGTAGTTTTTGAGGGGGTAGTTCCAACTGAGGGGGTGGTTTTTGAGGGGGTGGTTTTTTAGGGGGTAGTTTTTGAGGGGGTAGTTTTGAGGGGGTGGTTTTTAGGGGGTAGTTTTGAGGGGGTGGTTTTAGGGGGTAGTTTTTGAGGGGGTTGTTTTTGAGGGGGTGGTTTTTTTAGGGGGTAGTTTTTGAGGGGGTAGTTTTTGAGGGGGTAGTTCCAACTGAGGGGGTGGTTTTTGAGGGGGTGGTTTTTTAGGGGGTAGTTTTTGAGGGGGTAGTTTTGAGGGGGTGGTTTTTAGGGGGTAGTTTTTGAGGGGGTGGTTTTTAGAGGGTAGTTTTTGAGGGGGGTGGTTTTTTTAGGGGGTAGTTTTTGAGGGGGTGGGTTTTTAGGGGGTAGTTTTTGAGGGGGTAGTTTTTGAGGGGGTGTTTTTAGGGGGTAGTTTTTGAAGGGGTAGTTTTTTGACGGGGTGTTTTTTAGGGGGTAGTTTTTGAGGGGGTGGTTTTTGAGGGGGTAGTTTTTGAGGGGGTGGTTTTTTAGGGGGTGGTTTTTTAGGGGGTAGTTTTTGAGGGGGTGGTTTTTGAGGGGGTAGTTTTTGAGGGGGTGGTTTTTTAGGGGGTAGTTTTTGAGGGTAGTTTTTAGGGCGTAATTTTTGAGGGGGTAGTTTTTGAGGGGGTGTTTTTTTAGGGGGTAGTTTTTGAGGGGTGGTTTTTAGGGGGTAGTTTTTGAGGGGGTAGTTTTTGAGGAGGTGTTTTTTAGGGGGTAGTTTTTGAGGGGGTGGTTTTTTAGGGGGTGGAGGGGAAGAGGGGGGTGACCTTGATCACTGATCATGATCTTGATCACAACTGAACACGCAGCTCTCTCATTACTTATCTACTATTGTTTCATTGTCATTGTGTAGAATATTTCACATCGATATTAAAATAAATAAAAAAATATATAAAAAAAATGTAAGTTGAGATAAATTTAAAATTCAAAATTTAGACTTCAGAATTTGTATTTAGGCTTTATTTTGGATTATAAACAACTTTGTTTTATAAACATTTTGTCTAAAATAATAAATAATGGTACTTCTCTCTTGAGGCATTTTCATGTTTTCTTAATTTATTAACACCCGGTACATCTTATCTAAGATTTTTATATGGTAAACTCATTTTTTCGATAAGCAGAATTTTTTATAAAGAGTGACTTTTCGTCGTACAATCAATAATAAAGATTTTTTCCTCTTGTCAACTCCATCCGGGGACACACTGTATAGTTATAAAAAAGTGGTCATTTTTTTTAACACGCTTTTATTAGCTTCACCTGTATGTTTTTTTTTTTGTTTGTATGTTTGTTTGTATGTAACGGAATCTTTCAACGAGATTTTCACCCACTTCAAAACGTCAGATTAAACTGAAACTTTGCACACTATCAAGGATCGATGACAATACAATAATTTTATAACTTTGTCCTAATGTCCATCAGGATAAAATAAAAATAATTTTACGGGTTAAGCATAATAATAATATGCCATCTACAGAATGACGGTAAATGTTATCCTTCTTTATCGACATAGAAAAAGAAATTTGAAATGAAAAATTTTTAAAAAAAATCGAAAGGAAAAATATCGAAAAAAATTTGTTTTCAAAAATAAAAAAAAAATTTGAATTCAAAAATTTTGAAAAAAATTTTTATTCAAAACTAAAAAAAAATTAGATTTTAAAATTTTGAAAAAAATTTAAATTCAAAAATTTTGAAAAAATTTGACAAAAAATTTTGAAAAAATTTGATTTAAAAAATTTTGAAAAAAATTTGATTTTAAAAATTACAAAAAAAAACTTGAATTGAAACATTTCGAAAAAAAATTGAATTGAAAAATGTCAAATAAATTTCATTTAAAAAAATTCAAATTTCAAAAATTTTGGAAAAAAAATTTGAATTGAAAAATGTCAAAAAAAAATTGAATTGAAAAATAAAAAAAAAATTATTTCAAGAATTTTTAAAAAAAGTCGATTTCAATAATTTTGAAGAAATTTTGGAACGAAAAATTTCAAAAAAAATTTTAATTGAAAAATTTTTCATTTATAATGAATACGTATCAAGCAAAGAAAGAAAATTGTAAAGAGAGTTATACTTGAAAATACCCTTTTTTTAAAATTATTATACGCACATGATGCAATTCATTTGAATGTAATCGAATATTTTGTTCTAAATTGTACAAATCATTATTATGATCTAAAAAAAAACTTATTGAATTTAAATTTGAATAGATATGATGGGTATTAACCCCAGACCATTGCGATGTGTGTAAGCTTGCTTGGATTGTGTTGTATTTGGATATTTTTACATAAAACATTCACGATTTTATTTTGCCTATCAATGATCCCTTTAAAACTACTAAAATTTAAGAGATAAGCAATAAAAAAATTATTTTCCTTATTTTAACACATTCCTAAACTAAACTTGATTTGCTGTTTACTAAAAAGCAAATTTAAAGTTGGAAATATATTTTTACGAAAGTTAAAGAGCACACGAGGAAGACAGCCTTTATATAAAATCTACCAATATCAGCTATAAAATCAAAGAAATCGATTTATATGAACATAATATAGTAGTAATTCTGCTGTTAAACAAATTTTATTCTAGTTATTCAGCATCTTATTACCTATTTTTAGGCTGAAATTAAACTGAACTTAAATTTTATTAGACTACTATATGAACTGTATATAAAATTTAGTATTACATATAATTTAAATATGTATATGCAGCCAATTTGTTTTAATTACAAAAATGTTAGTAATTATATGAATTCCATGTCCGACAGATTCACTATCACTGAGCTCTCCACCCGGATGCCAAAGTCCAAAGGATTTTGAAAAATTGTGGGTAGGAAACATTCCAAAGGAAGTTTCAAATCTATCAGAGCATCTGCAAAATTTCATCATGGGAAGAGTCGCCCAAGCGAAGACTGCTATTAGAAGTAGAAAAATTGTGATTTATATTTGTGCTGCTGATTCCCAAGGTAAGTCTAGTCTTTTAAACAGTAGAAAAAGTTACTTTACACTACTTTACAGCTTGTCTAATTTATTAATGAATATTTTTTTACCCTGAATTATTTGATCTTATGAACATGCGAGAAAGAATATAATGTAATAAGTTTGCGACAACATCAAGAGTTTTGGGAAGCAAAAGAAGCTGCAAAGAAATCTGTTGAAATACTATGTCTACAGACCTCTGTAGTCTATTTTGAATTGCAAAATTACCTTTGGACGCATTGGAAATCGTCACATTTCTACTAGACCCGTACCAACGAACTGAACTTACAGTATTTATGTTCCTATTTAGACGGACCAACCTGAATTGCCCTTATACAAGAAGGTGCTACATTAGTTAAAGACAATAGACACGCAACCAGTATACTAAATTTAATTTCTTTTCTTGAAAACGTCTTAGTATCACGGCTGGAGTGAGAGCTAAGTGTGCTTGTTTCTTTATCAATATTATAAGAACTTTTAAACCATTCTGTAGATCTAGAATATAAAGATGCATAACAAAACTATTTAATTTTCGATTCGCATTGCCCTCTTATAAATAAACACTAATAAAGTAAATATATTTTTTTAAGCTACGACGAGTTATATTTACGGAACGAAATCTGAAAGTATACGTCAGTAATCGTACCTTATATAAATCTATAAATATAAATATAAAAATATGCTCGGTGTGAAGAGTTATACAAAATTTTAACTTTAATATATTGACAGTAGTAGAGTAGTAATGGCGGAGCTGGGTCTCCCCCCACCCTTTTTTTTTTGTGGTGGGGGGTAACTAGGGTAATTCGAGTAATGTAGGTAATTAGACTGATGTAATTGCAATAGAGGTAATTAGAGTATTGCAGGTAATTAGCCTGATGTAGTTGCAATAGAGGTAAGTAGAGTAATGTGCAGTAATTAGACTGATGTAATTGCAATAGAGGTAATTGGAGTGGTGCAATGCAATTGTAGTTGTAATTAGTGTATGTACCAATATGTGTATGAGTACTCCAAGTAGTGGTGGTGGGGTAGCTCAGCTAGACTGCTATAAAGAAGATGTAGTCGCAACACAAAATCATTTCTATCGTGTTCTATCGTGAACCATCTACAGCTAACAAATCAGCCTAGTGCAGTCAGTGACTTCAGTTATTTCAAGTGAGCAATATCTTATATTACTCTTTATAATTCTTTCATTATATTCATTTTAAATATGGCAATTTCCGAAGTTGACTTATTAGCACTTAATGAGCTAATAAATCAAGATATGCAGGTTTTAGAGCAAAGATCCATTTCAGCGTTAATTTTAAATAAACCTTATATCATAAAAAAAATATCTTTGGTTAATACAAGATTTGGAAAATCAATCATAGTAACTTTGTTTGAGGAAAGTTCAATTACGACTTTTAAATCATTTTTACCGAAACGGTTTGTGGAAATTATATGTGAGAACACTATCGATAAAATAAATTCGTCAAATGGTAAAGTTACATTGACATATTTAGGACAAAGTTCTCCAGCTTATCCTGGAGCAAAATCTAGTCCATTAATAAGTTTCGGTGTTTAATTCTCAAACAAAAATAATCGTAAAGTATTTAAGTTAGCTAAGTTTAAGTATTAAGTAGAAATGGAATATTGTGGAAGAATGCTAGGAGTATTATAGAATAGTATCACTTGTTAGCCTATAAAGATTCTGATATATCTAAATTGACATTTGTACAACATATTTTTACTTCGTGTACACCAATAGCTCAAACGTAAGTCCATTTAGTGCTGTTTTTTATGTATTTTTTTACATTTCATTTTTTATTTGTAGGTACGCAGCAAAGATGTGGATGCAATATTCAACCCAAACATGGACCCCTGCAGAAGACATTAAATCTGCCATTGAGAGATTGTCTTGTAAACTAGATGACTTAATAAGGGATGCATTGGTTTCATTAAATTATGATATGAATATCTGCTTCGACGCTGAAGAAGTTCGACGGGTTAAAGAAGCTTCTAAAGCGTATAGCATTGGTGTAAATCTATGTGGTAGATATTCCCGTGGCTTCTTAAATTTGGATGAGTTTTGTGAGCATATGGACAGAGTGGAACTAAAACATTTTCTATACGAGATAATGGAGTACCTACCTAAGAATATTATTGAAAAATATCAACTCGACCAGTCTGATGTAGAAGATAACAATGTAGATACATAAATAATATTCATCTTCTATTGTCATATTTATTACACCAAATATTGTATGTATCTGTAGTAAACAATATTCTGTATTTTATATTATATTATAAAACTGAATAAATAAAATACACATTAAAAGATTACATTCATTTTATTTCATATTTCTTATTACACAACAAAAAATACAATCATAGTATAATTAGAACAGTTTTTATTTTAATTTTATATTTAATTCTACAATTACATTCTGAGAAAATAAACAGTTGCAAGTACATCATGATTATTGTTGATAAAATTATCCAGATATCTTGATAGAAATAGGTTGCACTACTTAATTCCACAATAATAAATATTTTCTTTTTTTACTTGACATCGAGAAAACCATTCTGAACCGAGCCATCTAATGCGTTATAACTTAAATATGTATCATGAAGTATAAGTGCATACACTCGAGTTTGTTCCGGAAATTTCGCTTTTCGTGTTTCAAATTCTATTTTTATGTCGACAGTAGATGATTTCACTGCAACAGGTTGGTGTGAACAATCAATGACAAACAAAGGATTCTTCCTGAATTCCCCAAGATCCATCATGGGTTCGCTCATATCTTTATCATAGTAACTACGTTGGAAGTTCTCATAAGCATAATATGCTGCAGAATCGAGCTTCTTATCGAAATCTAAATTCCAACGTTCATATGGATATACTTCAGAGTTTAGAAATAGTCGAATATTATTTATGTCTGCGTGTTTGAACTGTGTAACATCCTTTGTTCTATCATTGGCCTGATCAGTGCCTTGAAAGCCAAGAAGGATGAAAAGTGGACTTTCAAGACGGGTGGAGAGTTTAAGAGCCCATATGTCATAGGTAGTATCGCGTAGACAGGGAAGCTCATAAAAATCCCACGCACGGTAGACCATCTTAACTTTGGTATTATTACCACTTTTATTAATTCGATTCAATAATTTTAACTTTTGTCGATCTTCAGGTACAATGTGCCTTATCTTCCACTCAATTTTGCTGATATCCAACTCCGCATCAACCTCACCGATATAGGAGTCTTTAAATGAGCGTGCAATTATCATAATTAATTCTTGCTTCACATTCAGAATGCCTTTGGTATAATCTTCTGCAAAACCCATAAGGAACTTAAGGGGTAGTTTGCCACTGAACACGTGACTGGTGGTATCTAAAATATCTTGTCTCTTTTCAGTGAGACCCCAACCTGTTGTTATTAATGAGCGTGCATGCGTTTGCCCATACGACACCATAGTTTTCATTGTGGTAGTAATACCAGGTCTTCTAACTACTGCTACTTGTTCACCACCCATTTCCAGTCGTATCTCTTCAAAGAGAAATGCTAGTGCATTATTTGATAAATAACAACGCTTTGTGGTGTCGCTAGGAGTAAATTTTCCCTCTATGTATATATAACTTTCTGAAATGTCGAGTATAACATCTTGAAAATTGATGGGAATACGTATTTCATCAGAGTTTCTGTAATATGGGGATCCATATGGTTTATATGTATGCTCATGTAGGCTAACTAGGGAATGATCTAACACAGGTTCATCAAACACCTCAAGTTTGTCACTAGTCGCAGTAGCCACCATTATTATGACCAATTTTTTCGCAGTTTTAATCCAATAGATTTTAAAAAGGCTTGATCCTCAGCTGACAATCTATGTCTTAACTGTTTAAGATATAGACTTTGAATGAATTGCTTTCCACATCTCCCTTTCTTTTTATCCATACTGTTGTTCGCTACAGTATCATACTGATGGTGATGTACTTGCTGTCGCTGTTTATATCGAAAACCCATTTGGTTGGTGATATCCGACTTTCTTCAATTCTAGCCTTACAATAATTTTCTCACCTCGAAAATCGATCAAATCACCGTTGTCGTCCAGTATGCGTAGTGTGATGTTGTCTATTAAATGACGCCCTTTAGGTCTAACAGGTAAATATATGATATTTTTGGGTTCTCTAGTAAGTTTGTAGCCAGGCTCAACGTCTATGTCAAATTCAAAGAGAGTGTGTGACTCTTCTGCATTCAGATAAGCTCCAGAAATAATATTGCAATCTACGCGTATCATCCTTACTTTCATAATATCAACAGGCTGTGTTGATTCGTAATTTTTATTTGGTTGTAAATATATTGGTCCAAATCCCAACAGACTTCCTATTGAATTTGGTTGTCTAAAATCTATTTCATACTTTGACAAAATCTCGCACTTTAAGGTATTGTTGTTTGCCCTTAAAGTGAATATTTGCGTGTAATCCTTTCCATCAATATTCATAGCTTTCAACATTGCAGCATAGATTTCATCAATTTCATAAGCCCCCAGAGGTATGTGAACAGTAGTGAATGTATCTTTAGCACTAACCCTATATTGGAAGATGTTATTTGTTTCATCCACATTGTATATGGAGTTGTAAGAGTAGAATCCAATTAAACCTAACCCATGACGACTGCTCCTATCCAGTTCAATGGGTGGATCAAAGTTGACACTTAGCTCACTTAAGCGGCTCGTGTTGACACTTAGCTCACTTAAGCGGCTCGTTAGTGTGAACGTGTACGACATGACTGATATAATTAAATTGTGTTACCCAATTTATTGTGGATTACAGCAATAATGGTATAATTTCCTCTTCTTAGAAGTTGATGGTAATATATTTACATTGTTATTGGATGCCACATTTACATCGTTTACCTTACAATAGCAGCAAAACATTTTTCTAGGTGTTGGACCATCATTTACGTCAACATTGCTTTCATAATCATTAAGGTAATGTTCTGTACAATATTGATATTTTAATATATCGACATCGTTCTGAAGATGTGTAGGTAGCTTATCCCATACTAATGCAATTTCATGTGAAGCCAACCCAATCATCACCTCTTTGGGCATATCTGCTAGTTGTTGTTTGCTCATCTTCAACAGACTACGCAAACGGGAGAATGCAATTAGTGAGTGACCCATTCGCTTGATACCTTCTCGATCTATTGCTGGGGTCATAGATTTCAGTTCCATGGCGTTTTATATTTGTTTCGTAGAGAGAAACTTTAAACACAAATGTCCACACAACACTGTGTTAAAATTCTGTACACGTTTGTAGTTATAGAATATTTGGTTGGCCCTCCTTGAATCGTTATTGAAATATGTAACTAATTCTATAGGTGGGGGTAAGTCGCCAAAACTATCAAAATAATTTACTAAACTACCTCGTTTTTTATATGCCACCCAATGTGTCCCAGGACCATATATACTATCCAAATTGATTATTGCGGATTCATTGTAATGTGGCCCATGTCTTGGTAGTGAGTCACGCATAAATACACCTCGAAAGTATGCTACCTTCATTTTATTAGCATAATATTTAAGATCAATGTCGGTAAGAGGTCTCCGAGGTAGGGAGTCTATTAGTTTTTTGAATTCTGTTTTAGATAAAGACCCATCCCCTTTCGGTATGGCTTCATATACATCCCCTTACCACTTTTCATAGCGATTGCTTCCATACTTCTGTTGTGTCGATTTGCTTCAGCTAATTCTTCTCTACCCTTTTTCACATCATTTACAGCTTTAGCAATACCAGCAGCCGTACCAGCCAAACTACCCAATGCAGATAATCCAGCAAAAATGGGTATTAGAGGTAAAATACCACCAACTTTTGGAATTGGTATAATTCGAGGTGTTTGAATATTGCGTTTTCCACCGGCCTGTTTTATATATCGACGTGCAGCTTTTAGAGCAATTTCAGTCACCTTCTTTTGGTCTTTTACTTTTTTGCCTCCAGCATTTCGCAGTGTGTCACGCACTTTTCGTACTATCCCAGATCCAAACGCTGTCTTTTTAACATTCTTCTTACCTTTCTTTGTTTTCTTGATGATTCGTTTCCTTATTGGATTGCGAGATATTGTTGAATTACATCCCATACCAAGACGTTGTTTTCCCTTCATTATAGTTGTGACTAACCAAGCAGCTGCCTTTTCTCCACGTCCTGCGTCTTTGGATTTCACCCGTTTCCACGCAGCCTGTTCAAGCTGATAGTCTGCTTTATGGCGGGCTGCTTGATTACTGCTATTTTTGTCGTATGCAATATCGTGTTGCTTACACGCTTTATCGAGCTGATTTATGCCAGAATCACCTCGTGCTAACCTTTTATTTAAATCTGTGCCTGGACCACAAAATTGATAACCTGGCAAATGCAACTCGACGGGGAGCTTATTAATCAGGGAATTAACTAATCCTCCACCGCGCTTCGTACGTTTTTCACGTGTGTATCGTATCGTAGAAACCATTTAAATAAGAGTTGTAAATCACACATCTACTTATATAACATTTAGCCGCGGTACAATGCACATTGTGAAACAGAAACAAACGCTTTCTATAGATAATTTGGATGAAAAAGTTGGGCGTGGGTTAAGTGCTGATAATCGCCATGGACCACTACTACCTTCAACTGTACGTGCCCTCATAATAGGACCCTCGAATTGTGGGAAAACAAATGTCTTAATATCTTTGATCACGCATCGTTTAGGTTTACGTTTTTTAAATATTTACCTATACTCAAAGTCTATAAATCAACCCAAGTATGAGTATCTACGTAATGTATTAGCGCCGATTGAGGGGTTAGGATTTTATACATTTAGTAATGGTACGCAAATAGTGGAACCATCCGAGGCAAAGCCAGAGTCTGTGTTTATATTTGACGATGTAATATGTGAGAAACAAGATGTTATAAGGGGATATTTCAGTATGGGCCGACATAGAAATGTGGATTGTTTTTATCTTGGCCAGACATACTCTCGAATCCCGAAGCAGCTAATAAGAGACAATAGTAATTTAATTGTTGTCTTTAAACAGGACGACATGAATCTGCATCACATCTTTTCCGATCATGTGTCACCTGATGTAACGTTTACAGTATTTCAAAATATGTGTGCAAAGTGCTGGAATGACAAATATGGATTTCTAGTGATTGATAAGGATAGAGAAGTACAAGGTGGGCGATATAGAAAAGGGTTTGATAGCTTCATATATCCATAATGCATTTTATTAAAAACTTCACTTGAATTACATACGTCGTTAGGATTACTTCGTTTACGTATGCGCTAAGATGAAGGTTACCAAAGATAATAAAAAATATAACAATCTTGCACATCCCAGTAGCGAAATAACACTCAAGCGACAGCTGATTGAGGCAACAGATGCTGTGCGGAAGAAGTTTAACTATATCAAGAACAAAGATATGGAGATGCACGTAACACTTGAAAAGATCTACCAACCGATAACTGAACCTTTAAATGTTATATCTTCAGCAGCAGAGAACAAATCTCATATCCAACAATTACATTCAAAACCATCATCATCAAGGGTGTCCACCCAGAGGGCTGTATCATGGGAGAGTGCTTCTGAAGAAGGATCCGATAAGTATGTAGGTGGTGATGATGTTCCACATTATATCCCCATTATGGAAACACCACCATCGTCAATAAGAACAACCCCTGTATCCGAAACTTCTCCAGCTAGTAAACTAGAAAAAAGACATGAGGTTGTAAAAAGACATATACAAAATTTAAAATCTGGTGATTCCAAGTATGATAGTTTATATGGAGTGCGTGTAGATCCCAAGACAGGCAAACTGCTGATGGGCAATGCCGAAATACGTTTTTCCCATGGAAATATTACGCTATGGTATGGCAATAAGAAACTTGGCGTGTATCTAGGTAGTCCTAAATTGTACGATCTAATATTTCTAAAACGCCCAACAATTTTAGATGATAATAGAGAGGGTGTTCTCGATGATGAATGGAGTAAGATATATGGAGAAATACTAAGAAAAACAAAGGCACCTTACAAAAAATTCGATGTAGCGAATGGCTATAACACTACTAAGCGTGGAAAATTTCACAAAATTATCAAACCATTAACATCTTCTACAATTGCGACACGATCGTCAACAAGTGGTCACGGCTTAAAACGTGTACCTACCCACAAATTGTACAGAAATAAAGATAAAGAATATATTTTTTGGAATAAACCCAGCGAACTCGTGGATCGTCTACGTCTACTATGGAGTTCGAAAATAGCGGGAAATAACAACCACGACAATGAAATAATAGAAATAATATCAGAACTTAGGGAAGAAAAAATAGTGTATTAAAGATGAAATAAAACATAGTATCATTATACTTAATAAGTATTATATAGTCTGAAATTTTATAAACTGGATCAGATGCAGTCAGAAATGTCTACTGTAAACACTATCGACAAATTTGGACGCAGCAAAAGAATTAGTGCGAGTAAGTTAATAGCCCATCGTGGATTACCTGGCGTGGGTTTTAAACTTACCAGAGATAATCACTATGATATTGAAAATAAGCGTTTAAAAAATTTAGGGGAACCTGTCGATGATCAAGATGGTGCAACATGTAATTACGTTAACAAGCGTCTACAAACAAATGATGAAAATGCTGCCAAAGCTATTTTTGATACAACCGATGTAATTATTGGGGAAATGAAAAAATATGTTGATGTGGGACTTATAAGAAGTGGAGAAGAAAATCGCGCTATTTTCAATAAACAAAATAATGAGATGATGCAGAAAATGAAAATAGAAATGAGGAAATATGTTGATAAAGCAATTTCTGAAGTTAAACGTTCGGCCATAAACAATCGCAATACTTTAATCACTAGAATCTCTAAATTAGAGCATATTGCCACCGAACTCCAACCAAAGAAGGTGCAATCCGGAGGCCTAGCATTTCCACCAGAACTAATGCCTGAAGTTGATATATAGCTGAAGACAATTTTATAATGGAGGTTAGCAGCGAAAAATTACAAGTTGTTAACGAGTTACATAGAAATGCTCGACGAAATTTTCGTAGAAGGCGAACCATAATTAAGGGGTTTGGTGATTTGTGGCAAGCAGACCTAGCTGAAATGCAGCCATACGCTGATAAAAATAGAGGGTATCGTTATATTCTTGTAGTGATTGACTGCTATTCCAAGTACGTATGGACCAAACCTATTAAAAATAAAGCAGCTGTAGAAGTTACCAAGGCTATGCAGACTATTATTCAAGAAGCAAATTATTCACCGAGAAATTTACAGACCGATAATGGTACTGAATTCTATAACAGAAAGTTCTCCGCATTAATGAAGCGGCACGAAATTAATCATTATTCTACGTATAGCACAAAAAAAGCAGCAATTGTTGAGCGAGTAATCCGCACATTAAAAAATTGGTTGTATAAAGAATTCTCAGCTATGGGTAAATATAAATGGCTCGATATCCTACCAAACGTTACAAAAAGTTACAATGACAAAGTCCATCGTACAACTGGCAGAAAGCCCATTGATGTCAAACCAACTACACATTTAAACGTATATAATTATATTAAGATTGCTCTGAAACCGAAATTTCATCTCGGTGATATAGTTCGTATTAGCAAGTATAAAGGTGTATTTGATAAAGGGTTTACACCGAACTTTTCAACAGAACTTTTTAAAATTACCAAAATAAACATAACAAATCCCACAACTTACCTGATAGAAGACTTGTTTGGACACCCAATCAAGGGATGTTTTTATGAAATGGAGCTACTAAAAGCAAAATACCCCGATGTGTATCTAGTTGAAAATGTATTAAAGAAGAAAGGAAATAAAGTGCTGGTAAAGTGGTTGGGGCTATCTGTAGAACACAATTCGTGGGTTGATATAGCTTCTATTGTTTAAAATTGTCATTAACTAGAAAAATATATTAATGTATCATTATATAGTTATGTCGATTGAAATATTTTAATATGTGTCACAAATGAATAATAAAATGAATATACTTTATTAATATTTATTTAATTTATTTCCTTCATTTTAAATTGTAAAAAAATTAAAAATAATCATTTTTTTTTTTTTTTTTTTTTTTAACACTTGAAAGATAATAAACATACACATAAATGTTTTAATTCCTTTTTATTTTCCTACAATCTATATTATAAGAATGATACAAATATACATATAACATAAAACATAAAATTAATTAAATATAATTAAAAATTAAACAAACATAAAAAATAATATAAAAAGTACAAACTAGAAAATCTAATATTATTATATGGGTACTGTTCTTTTTCCAGTATTATTGCACACAAAACAACCTTCGATGGCACCGACTGTCACTGTGTCATCGCCACAAGCTTTGCACTTTATGGTAGGTACGTCCCACCACTCAACCGTGTTGTGCAGACTTGCGTGTTGGTGAACAGCCCCCTCTACGACCATGCGAGAATACGATACGTAGCACCTAGTGCACATAAAGTATTTTCCCTGGTCAATGCTGCATACCACAACGAAGGCCGCTGTAGCACACACCTTGTCCATTGTACCAGCCACCATATCTTTTATCTGGAAAGCCATCTCGTGCTGGTCTTCCTCGATGAGGTCCGCAACATCGACTTCTATACCATCGTCCACCATTTCGTCGACTCCATCGTCCACTATACCATTTTCGCCGCCTTCGATGACTTCCTGGATATCGATGTTGGCACCATTGGCATCAACATCAGCAGGTGCTCCAATCTCCACAGCCTCAGCAGGTACCCCCATCTCCGCAGCCTCATGATTAAACAGCATCCAATTATTGGAATCTTCTTGCGCCAACCGTCTTAGAATAGATATAATAGATGGATTTGCCATTTCGATACGTGGTATATAGATAGAAATAGTAAATGCAACTAAGTTTGGTTTAATATTACTCCCATATATATAGTAGTGTGGGGAGGGAGTCACTCTAAAATAATAGAGGGGGTATTCATATCCAATCATAGGATACGTGTTATTATGAATTTTAATTAGTGAAGTTTGACACCTTAACCACTCGGCCAACCTGACTTATTCATTGATTCAGTAAAACACTATACATTAAATGTTTACCCCCTCTCCATCATCAATAATAGAGGTGCCTGTAAAGTAATGTTTGTAGGAGGCGCCACTGCTGGGGGTGGAGATTAGTTTGCTTTATATAACACACAGCAACGCTCTTGTTTGTCAGATTTAAAATTATTAACATCATGGACACTTCTCAAGTAAATTGCGTCTCCTCCAGCACCGACTCAAAATCAACGTCATCGACCTGGTCAATGCCTAGTGAATACGACCCAGACAGCAGTGATTGGTGGGAACGGTCACCTCCATCGTATTCGATAGACGAAGAGGACCAGGAAGACGAAGAGGACCAGGATGACCAAGCTACCCCAGATAGCATTGACGACAGACCAATATCACCTTCATCTTATTGGATAGGTGAGAATCTAGGCGAGGACCAGGGAGACCAAGATAACCCCCCGGACAGCAGCACTGATAGGGCAACATCACCAT
Source organism: Rhagium mordax (assembly GCA_963680705.1). Lineage (NCBI taxonomy): Eukaryota > Metazoa > Arthropoda > Insecta > Coleoptera > Cerambycidae > Rhagium > Rhagium mordax. Next base: position 91,240,744 of record OY796657.1, on the reverse strand, counting down.
CAGCATGGTCTATGGAAACGGTGTTCTACGATCCAGACGGCCAGCCATCACCTGACCAGAGCCACTGGTCAGATTATCAGCTCTTGATAGAGTGCGATAATGTCTGCGAGGGAACAGATTAGGCATCCATATAAATTAAACATTGTAAATAATTTAATAAATAGTTTTAGTAAATAAATTAATTGTAAGTCATTTAATACATTTATTTACTTAATAAACTCTTAAATATTTATTTAATTTATTTCCTTCATTTTAAATTGTAAAAAAATTAAAAATAATCATTTTTTTTTTTGTATAATTTTAAAAGTTTCCTACAAAATAATATGTTATTACAATACTAAAAATATATTTACAGTTTATGGTTATAATATATATTACATACACACATACATATATACAAATAATATAATTTATTTATAATTAAGACACCAACAGTCCCTATTATGGTGAGTCCAACTACTATAAAACACACCAATGCGATCACACAAGATGAGTGCCCCTGACATACATTTTATGCAAATGTTGTTCCAACAATTGTCCTCGTACTTACTACAGTACACGCATCGTTGTCTTAATTGTGGTTGGTCTGCTTTGCAAGCTTCACATACGTCTCGATATATACCAAAATTCGTTCTTTTGAGTATGGTAAGACAATTGCGACATTGTGTTTCATTTGGACAATTGTCTCGAAATTCTTTTTTCTGCACTGGGTTCTGAATTACACACTTTTTGCACAGTCCAGTGCATGGGTTGATAATTTGCTTCCTCCATGCAGTATAGCAATTATGGCAAATTCTTGAATTATTGTAACTATACGGTTGTACTGCTATTATTGGTTTTAATTTCCACTCTCTTGGTAGGACCATTGTATGCACTTCTGTTTTAAGACACGATTGTGTTACGTAAGAAGTTTGAATGCGTTCCTCTTGTGGTCACTCTTGGTTTAAATAGCTAATAGTAAACTTGACGCAATAGGAAGGGCGTCACCGTCACGAATTATAGAATATAAAACGGAGGAGGTTTAACATCAAATCAGTTGAGTTCCAACATTTAAAGATGGCTTATAGACGATTCCTCACTGAACTGGCAGAAAATGATATGGGTGCAATGGTGTTACACCGAGATGGTGTAAATCAAGAGCTTCAGGACTTGAATCAAGATGGCAACCTGGTTCCCGTCAGTGTAGATGAAGGTCTTGGGGATGATGTGGAAGACGAAGCGGGAGAGTTAGCCTTCTCCGGAAAAATATTAAACAATTATGATGATCGGCGGAGACTATATTGCACGTCAGCGTCTTTTGTCATAATCAGAACCAGGCCGGATGCAACCAAACACTTCCTGTGTGGGCTATGTTATATATCCTATACACGGATAGTGTCCGGACGTCACCAGCATGTAAATATTCACAAAACGACGACGTTGGATGGTGCAATGATAACGAAATGTAAATGTTGCAGCACAAACTTGGTGCAATTGCATCGAATTGAAGTATGTCATACATGTAATAATGTAAATAAAACAATTGCGTGAACGATACAACGTGTTTTACTAAATTTGATTCGTTATAAGTAGTATTTATTAATGTAAATTTATATTTCATTTTATTTTTAAGTTTAATTGTATATATTTTTTAATTAATAAAAATATTTGTGCCACCCTGTATATTACAAGTTGTGAAAATTAGTAAATCATATAAATATTAAAACAAATGAACATATGAATGATTTTATTAAAAAGTATTTTGAAAAAAAAATGGTTATCTTTTATTTATTATTATTTAAATTAAATTAAAATATCTCAAGATATAAACTGATTCAAAATAATACAGTTGTAAATGTATAAAGCCGATAGCTTGGGTTGATTTTATAGCCTAAGGCCATGCGACCCTGCCTGGTAAATACGGATCGATGAGCAGGTAGTTTTTTGTTGAAATTAGGAAATAGACCTAACTCTTGTGGGGCGTTCGAGTAGCCGAGCGGGCAAATACGCGTCGATCTTGAGGTCACTCAGAAGACCACAGGATCGAATCCTCGGACGCCCCCCGGAGAAAGGAGGTGGTGGTTCTCCGGTTTTTTTTTTAAATTTGACCTTTGACCTTTCCTAATTAACCATTAATTTTGATTTTCATGTGTTTAAAATTCGATTTTTTTAATTTTTTTTTTTTTTTTTTTTTTTTTTTTTATGTTGTTATTAACCTATTAAACTCTTTATTTATTTAAATTAATTAACCTTTACATTATGTGTTTATTCATGTCAAACATGTACTCATAATATGCACAATTAATTAATTACATGTGATGTATTTATTTTATTAACTAATTAATTTTTTTATCATTTTTTATTCACTTTTTAAAATTTGTTTTAAACTTTTTTATATTTATTTTTAACAATATATTCTTACATAATAATACACAGTAATTTATTTTTTATCATTTTTTGTCTTTTATTTGTATCATTTTTTTGTAATTATTTGTCATTTATTTTTTTGACAAACTTTTTAATTTTTTTTAATATTTTTTTATTAATAATATATTTTAAACCTAATTAACAATCTTATCTGACTAACAATATTCTTAAATAACTTAAAAATCTAACTTAATTAATTTGCCTTTATTTGTATGCTCTTTTAATTATTTTTGTCATTTATTTTTTTTGACAAATTTTTATTTTTTTTGGGGCATTTATTTTTTTAATTATTTTTGTCATTTATTTTTTTTGACAAACATTTTAAATTTTTTTTTTTGCATTTATTTTTTTAATGTTTTTTTATTAATACTATATTTTAAACCTAATTAACAATAATCTTATCTAACTAACAATATTCTTAACTAACTTAAAATCTAACTTAAAATAACTTTCCGCCGCGTGTGCGCAAGTGCTCAGCCACCCATTTGATCCGAAATAAACCTCATCTGCTTTGCAGTTTTGTCGAGAGCCTCCCTTTGTCTCTTTACGTCGGCCTCTAATTTTGCGGCTCTTTCCCGCATATCAGCAGCACGACGCAAGATTTTCGGATGATCCCGACAAAGCCTCAAATTTAAATCATGTGTTCTCTTAAGTTGACCGTATATTTTAAAAAATTGTTTAACAGATGTTTTGGTGTCAACTTGCGAGAACACCTCCGATTCAGAATCAGAGTCCGCTTGTGCTGGGAGCGGATTCTCATTAACAATCGGAGCTACCTCTGGCGGCGGTGGCAACACCGCATTAGAGCAACCCGGTTGTTCTAATGCGTCATTGCGTGGTGGTGGCAACACCGCATTAGAACAGCTTGGCTGTTGTAATGCACTATTGCCAGGTAGAGGTACAGCCACAAACGACGCAGACGGTTTTACCTGCCCTTTACCTGCCGAAACCTTATTTTTTTTTGGTGAAGCAGGTAGCGGACTTAGAGGGGCAGGTACAACTGTCTGCGCGAAATCCATTATCTCGTCCCATAAAGTCGCGTCACAGTCTATGGATTGTGTTTCTGTACGTCTACCTTTACCTTTTGATGGCGCCGACGACGACTTTGTGTTTTTATTGTTGTTTACATTACTAGGCAAAAAGTCGTCATCGGAGTCATGTGCCACCAGAGACATAGATGATTTGCGCGTACATCCTGACACCCTGAAGTAGATGGTGTGACTTTAAATTTTTTGTTTAAAGCCAAACCATGTAATTTCGGGGTATGAACGGCTTTACCTGCATTACTCCTGGATACGGTGACATTGACGGTATTGCCGAGGTCACCATCTTCAAGGTGCAAAACAGGTAAATCTGCGCCAGGATGTATATTGCCGTGCATCTGCTGATGGTGCCCATGATACGCTAGCTGACTACCGCCTTCGTTAGAACACGAAGCGCCCCCAACGTCAGCAGCAATACCATCTTTAACAATAATGTTGTTTAAAACATTAACCCTGCCAGAGGATGGATTTTTTATTGCTGACTTCACAGCACCGCCATTAATGGCGGAACCTGACGCCGTAGATGCGTCAGGTGATGGTTTAAACGTAGCCAAATACGTCATTAAAGTCAAGGGCGGTAAAGTTGGTGGCGGTGTCGACGAGCGCCTTTTACGCCCACCAGCAGATGATACATTTTTAACGGTTCTTACCATTTTGTTCACAAAAACTGAGCAATGAAATTCACGAGAGCACACTTGCACACACTAGCACAGGCGAAGACGGAAAGAATCTTGTAAGCGTCCTCAAACCCAAGCCAAGCTAACTTCCCCCTCCAACGGTAGGGAGTGGGTGACCACTCTCGTCTCTCATTGGTTGGACGACATCACGTGATTTATGCAAGCCAAGCTTTCACCCCACTGTTGATTTTCTTTGTCTCAACAGAATCCCGCTACAAAGTGACGTCAAACTTTTCTAAATGTCATGCGCACATCGAATAACTGACGCAACAACTTTCTATTTGAAATGACATCACATTCCTGACTGCAGCATAAAACGACATTTTAGTTTTAGCAACGTCACCTACTCTTACATTGTAAAACTGTATCATTACACACACCTCTTCAAGTCACTACCTACATTATTTATAATTTACGATTTAACCTAATCGATATTTAACTTATTTTGGGAGAAAGGTTTACTAATAACAACACTGTGATTTTTATTTAGATATTTTTATTCTATTATTTGAAAGTACTTAAAATTATCACAATAATTTTGTATTATAATGTTACAATTAAATATTGGTGAAATTTTGTAGTTTGAATTTTCCAGTTTAGTAGTTCATGTATTCGAATTTTCGACCTTTACGTTAGAAGATGAAATAAAAATTTTAAATTAATTATTGGCTTAAATCAGCTATTGCTGCAAGTAAAGCGTCCAAGTTTTCATTTTTTTTCTCCATATTATTTATGGCAACTATCAGTCGTTCTATATTTTGTTCTTGTTCGCTCTGAAAAAATGATATGTCACGGTGCCCCCACGGTAATGTTTTAGTAGTATTAGGAATAACAAAACGTTTGTCATCGTGTTGGGACAAGGCCACTTTGTTCTTTATTTCTGTGTAAATGTCATGCAAGCAACTCCGAAACGTATTCATTTTTCTAAATATTAAACCTCCCCGCTCAACGATTTTCTTATAGTCATCTATTGACAGCTGCTTTCTAATAACAGATTTCTTCACACCTTTAGCTTTTTTGAGTTCATTATCCACCGATTGTATATAATAAGCTTTCGCACCCGTACCATAAAAACTAATAATGGGATCAGAGGGGAACTCGTCTTTCATTTTACCTAACACCGACAAGCCCTTATGAATATTAAATTTATTTATTTCTTCGTAGTTAGATGTATCGAATTTGTCTGGATTCTGTATTATGAAATTATAAAAGTTATCTGTAAATGTTTTTATAATCAACGAATCCGTATCTGTATACAGCAAAGAAGCATTATCGCCGAAATGTTTTTTGATAACGTCGTAGAAAAAGTTGTATAATACTGTCTTAGACAACTCCAAGATACAAAAACCAACGTAAATTGGTTTGTTGTAGACTACCTTTAGTTTACCCATATGGATGGCTACAAAATCATCAGTAAATATTGAGCATGATTTAAAGTTAGGGCGTGTTATTAATGCATTTGCACCCATACTCCGCCTAACGCTCTCCCAGTGGGTAACTAATTTTATATCCATTCTATTATCAACATTTTCCATTGTCTTACCGAATACTGCGTTATTTAATAATTTATACTGATCTTTTTCAAATTTATTCTTAGCCTTATTTCTCATATCGGTGTTTAGGTCAATATATTTTTTAAGCCAAGGTGATTGTTTGAATTTAAGTATTCTATGTGTTTTTATAACCATTAACCCGTTATCTAGCGCTTGTTTCAAATTTATATAATGCACAATATATCTCCTCTTATCGTTTAAATTTGGTATCAGTTTTGTCAATTTCGATTTTGATTTTGGTGGAATAATATTTTCTACTAAAAAGGGTAGGTCTGAGTGTAAGTCGTGTAAATCTTGTGGATAATGTATGTCTACTTCGAGAACATACCCATGGGTGCTTTCATCTGAAATGCTCGTAATATCTAAATTCATGATTTCTTCTTCGGACAGCCACACGAATCCACCTGTCGGCAATTGTTGCGACATACTATGCCCATATAGGTTCGTGGCATCTAGATATGTGATGAATGAAGAAGGTTCTTTGGGGTCGTAGTTAGGGAGAAATTTGTTATTCGCAATATGTTTCCTTTCCGTACACTGGCTTACTCCACCACGTATTCCCTTTTTAAAAAAATGGATCATATCAATGTCCGTTAATAATTCCAACTCCACTTTGGTTAGTTTTAACATAGCGTCCCACGAGAGACCCGGACAAGTGTAATACTGAGCAGGATCAAGTTTATATTTTTCCAAACAAATTTTACGAAAATTTTCAAATACGTCACACAAAAGGAGTACGTCTGATTTTAAATAAAGATCTGAGTAATCGCCCAAATTCTGACAATCAAACAAGTTCCACACATCGTTAGCCCTCTGATAATCTTTATCTGTTATATGTTCTTCATTTAGGTTATCGTAAAATTCATCTTTCGAGGGTAACTCTACATTATTTAGTTTCTCTAAACTATCCATAAAACTATATGGAAATACACCCTTTTGCCTCATTAAATTAAATTTTTCCTTATCTGTATAGAAACTTCCCGTAACAAACAATTGGTTATCAGTTAAGTTGCCCCCTAAATTTTGCAACGATGTTGATAAGAACTTAAAACTATCGATGAATCGTAGTTGTATAAATTTCCGTTTTTTCTCCCCTTTCTTATTGACGTAATCATGCATATAAAGGTGTTTCGTGAAAGATATATATTTTTCTTTATTTTGTGCTATAACATCAACTCTGTCCTTATGTGCACAGAGCTGTTTTATAAATAGGTGACTGTCGTAGCCACTCATATTGTGAAATATGATAGGTACAAAATTTGGTAATTTGTAATTTAAGTTACATACAGAGTGTGCGGCACCAAATCTTACTTTACCAGTTATATGACAATGATCTCTAACTTTTACATCCTCTACTTTAAATGGTTTCTCACATATACCGCATACGGTCGCATTCAGGAAGTCTTGTCTTTCTTGTGCTGTGAGTTTAGCCATTGGGACTATATCTTTCATATATCTGTTATAGATTTCCCTTACATCGGCTTCAATACGCGATACAAAAACTTTGGCTACATCAGATCCTCGATAGAGTTCAAATTTTGATAAAGAATTGTCAAAAGAACATTTTATGAAATATGCGAAGGAGTAAGGTTCGTGTATAAAAGTTTTATTTGTATAAGAACGTTCGGGGTTCGGTTCACAAGTATGAATAGGTTTCAGAATTGATTCAAAGTCTGCATACACTACAAATGGTACTTGCATTTGTCTTTCAAAGTTTTCAAATTTTAATATATTTTCAGGTACTTGTTTACCATATTTATCAATCCGAAATTGTGTCGATGGTGTTGTTGTATAAACATGATTACAGTCATTTCTCTGATGCTGGAATAACTGACGCTCATTATTAAAATATAGTAAGCAACCATCACAAAAGTACTTTTTATGATCATGAGCTGAAATTTGAGCGGAAACTAGCTTAGACAAGTTTTTTATCCAACAATAGTGATTATTAGCGCAATCTTTCTTACAGTGATGATTTACATCACATTCACCGGAAAGTAGTAACAAATTTACATGCATAAATAGTTTTTTTTCAGAATAACGTAAAGGCCCAACAACTTCATACTTTATTCTATTATTCTCAAATTTTTCTTCTAACCCGTACACGTTAATTGAAATATTATTCATCTCCTCAAATTTTGAAATATCCCGCAATTTTACTGGAAAATTCATACCTGATAAATTTAAAACTCTTGAAAAATGTGGATATGATGAGGTCTCAGATGTGCAGCCATTTGCAGGATACAACGCTGAAGTTACAGCCCAAGCAAAACAATACTGATCCTGGTTTTTTACATTTACCACTGCCTTCTTGTTTTCTATGGATTTTGGCAACTTGACATATGATGAACCACCCAGAGGACTATATTTATTCACATTGATTTCAACAAAAGCAATTCGTTCGAGGGCCCATCCTAAAATTAAATTATAATTAGTCATTTTCTTTCCACCTTAATGTATGTTTAAATACCTGAATCACGTTCCAGGAACTCCGTAGTTTGTGTAATCATAGCATCCACAAAGGTGTCCAAAGTATTGTTCAAATCCATAGCTTGATCCAAGATTTTGTTGGAAGTGTTAAATGATTTCATTTCAGATAGTTCCTGTGTCTGTAATACGTACGTAGCAAACGTTTCCATATTTACTTTTACTGTATTATGAATACGTAACACTTCCTCGAAGAGATTTAATATTTTTGATCTAATTTCATTGAAGAACATTACATAGTCTTGGTGATTATTTTCGCTATATACTCGATAGGTTACAATCCTGTATTTGAAAGCGCTCTGCACAATTTCTACACCTTCTATAAACGGAACACATGAATTTGTCCTATGCTGCAATGTCCTTCTATGGGAATTCATTTGGGTTGTGCTTAGAGTCACATTACAGCAATTACAAGTTTCCATATTTGTAGATGTTGAAGGATTACATTCCAGTTTAGGATATTTTGCTTGCGGACCACTATCATGTATCTTCTTACAAGATTGCCTCTGATGTCTTCGCAAATTGTCACCACGTGTAAAACTTACACCACAAGAAGTACAAATATACATTTTATGTCTTTACTCTGGGAGACTAGCACCACAAATGGCTGTGTGCTCCTCATCCTCATTTATATACACGGAGTGAAGCTGCCCCACCACCTCTACTTGAAATACTCATACACATATCAGTACATACACTAATTACAACTACAATTGCATTGCACCACTCCAATTACCTCTATTGCAATTACATCAGTCTAATTACTGCACATTACTCTACTTACCTCTATTGCAACTACATCAGGCTAATTACCTGCAATACTCTAATTACCTCTATTGCAATTACATCAGTCTAATTACCTACATTACTCGAATTACCCTAGTTACCCCCCACCACAAAAAAAAAAAGGGTGGGGGGAGACCCAGCTCCGCCATTACTACTCTACTGACAGTGATATAGAGTTCCATTAACTTTCATATTTTAATGACTTCAACTGTTACGTAATTATTAATAAATTTTTTTCTTCACTTACGATCTTGCGACGCTGTTGTCTTGTACACATTTATATCTGGTCTATATTTGATCTTATGAACATGATATACATACATATAGTGTAGGGATAATAATTGTTAAGATTTATGTTATTTATTAATAATAAAAGTTTGGTTAATATGAGTAGCATAAATTCTAAACTTACTTTCTTCTCATTTCAAATGTTTTAATTGATAGGGGCCATCCATGAAATACGTCACGGAAAATTCGCGCATTTTTGACGCCCCCTTCCCCCTTGTCACGTTGCATCACATTTTTCAACCCTATACCTAATAATGCGTCACAAAATCTGAACCCCCCTCCCAAATTAATGCCCATTTTTATGATTATTAATAATATAAAAAAATTATGTCTAAACAATCTCATTTGGTTAATACAAAATTATTGTTATTCTTTGACGATTTACTGCACTAGTCGTTGAGATAAAAACAACTAATTGAATTATAAAATCCAAATCGGTAATTACTATCAATCATAATTATCTTAGTAATAAACGTCAATAATATTTTTTATTTATAATAGGTGTAAGGATTCTTTAAGAGATCAGACATTTCTATGATAGGAATAGAAAGAGCTATTGAAAGTTGATCATTAAAAACAACGTCCTTTATATCTATGTATAGAGGTTTGATTATAGTTTAATTTTATCTACTTATGGTTATGTTTTAATTAATAAACTGGTATTGAACAATTAATAGTATCCATAAACAAATAGCCTTGAGTTATGGTCGTAAAAAGTCACCGGTGAATCTTTGTTTACACCAATCTCCTTTAACTTCATGCCTAGCCTGGCCAATAGGAATTCTTTTCCGATACGGTGAAATGGAATAGTCCATTATTATTGAGGGGAGGAAAGTGATTTGACATTTGAATAGTTTTGACGTTTAATTAAGTTAAGTAATAATTGTGGCAAAAATGCTGAATTCGGACTTGCAAAAGTTAGTATTTATTGTTATAATCATAGATAAAGTGTAGTATTCACCTCGTGGTAATATTAAATAACTCACTTGATGAATTACAACGCTCGCCTTCGGCTCGCGAAATCAGCTATTTCAATCTGGGGCTAGACATAACCACCATGAACAGGACAATTAAATGTTTCGCCGGCGTATAACAAATCCACGTTTTTGAGGTACATTCACTGAGACTGGACCTGACCACCATGAACAGGACAATGAAAGACTCAGCCGGTGAATGTGTTATAAGATATGTAATACAAACAAACGGAATGAAATTACGAGCTCTGGTTTGATTAAGTCGTTCAACAAAACGTCGGTACTTACAAATGACACAAATGTAGAATATCTACGCTTATTTGAAGGCGACACGGATGAATTTCGGCGGACTACGCTGTGTTCTTACCAAGATGATTTTCGGTAAAAATATTAAACGGAGCGAGGGATTGCAGTTATTTTTTGAAGATGGACGGTTAATGCGAAGGTGGTGATAACGACAACTCGACGGATGGTGTTCAGCTTTCAGGTTCAACGGCGCGAACACCAAACATAAAAGATATCCGTTTCCAGCAAATTTTTGACGTACCTATTTCGGATGCGCGTTCAAGCTGCAGATTGAATTTCAACTTGTGACTCGGACTAGAGACATTACTTACTAAGTTCGAGCGTATGACATAAATTGCAACTATTATTCGGAGCATCTGTAAACGGAAATAGGCTGCTTGCAATTATTAAATTATACTGCAAAAGAACCGGATTAAAACAAACACGGATTAATATTTTAAGTAGTTTTAGTAACTAATGATCTTTACTTCCGACTCGGTCAATACTTTGATTTTAGCTATACCGGGGATTATCGGAAATTAATCAATTAATTTACTGCTTCTTTACCTGCTGCTAAACTAAACTAAATCAGGACTTAAATACTAACAGCAAAATATGTTCTCACAAGTATACAAATAAAAGAAGTTTAAAGTTAAAAATAAAATAGATATAACAATCGTGAGACATTAGCTTCGAGCGAATTATTTAAAATTGGGTTCGAATTTTTAACTTTTAAAATATTCCATTAAACAATTATTTTTTTCGAAACGTAATTTACGCGAAAAAACTACTTTTCTATTTTTAAACTTCTCTTATGTTCAGACATTTCTTTCCTGAAAGTTATTCCATTTTGTCCCATATAAAATTTAGAACAAGCTTATAAACGTCAGGTTTACTTTTTCTGAAGATGACAAATTGCCGGAAGCAGGACTATAGGTGAAGTGAAAACGTTACCCTTGCCTATGCCTATATTTCGTTTATTGAGAATACATTTCCTCAGGGCTCAATAAATAAAAGCTTAATAAACGAAATATAGACAAGGCAACGTTTTCATTTCGTACCTAGAGTCCTTTTTCGGACAATTTGTCATTCCCTAATTTTATTTGCTTTATTTTTAATGAATCGACCAAGTTTGTAACGAAGTGATTTTTTCCGTCAAGGATTGCCTGTTTTTTTTTGTAATATTTCCGTCACTTGGGTACACCCTGTAGCCTCTGTTAGTATTTAAGTCCTGTTTAGTTAAGTTAACTTTGAGTTTTAAAAGCCGCTGGTAACCATGTAGTAAATTAATTGATTAAGTTTCGATAATAACTAAAATCCGTGAATTATTAAGTATAAATAATGACCGAGTCGGAAATAAAAATCATTAGTTACTAAAACTGGTTAAAATATTAATCCGTGTCTGTTTTAATCCGTTTCTTTTTGCAAGATAGTCTAGAAATTGCAAGCAACCCATTTCCGGTTATTAATACCCCGAGTAACTGTTCCCAATTACATAATGCGCTCGAACCTGCTAAGTAACGTCTGTAGTACGAGCCATAATTTTCAATTCAATCCGCAGCTTTAACGCGCATCCGAGATACGTCACGACAGCAACGAATAAAACTCGCGATTAGCATCCAAAAACTCTCTCTCTGATCCAGCAGTCAAACTGTCAACCTGTCCGCAACCAGCACAGCCGTCTGTAAAATAACCGCCTCTTCGATTATTAATTTCTCTGAAAATTATTTCGGCAAGAATACACCGTGGTCCGTTATTATCCGTCCGTGCCGCCTTCAATTAAGCATAGATATTCCGCGTTGATATCATTAAGTATATCTTATATAATTCGTGGCTGAATGGACGCAGTCCAAAGCCATTAAAAAAAAATCATTAAGTAAGTACCGACGTTCTGTAGTTCCGTTTGTTTGTATTTAATGTTATATCACACATTCACCGGTTGAGCCTTACAGTGTTCTGTTCAGATGGTAGGGCCTAGCCACCAGTGAATGTTTTAACTTTTAACATACACAAGCGAAATATTTTGTTAACCTGCTCATGGTAGTTTTGTGGCCCCAGCGTATAATTTAAATTTTCCGGTAAGGAAGGAAATAACTTCCTTGGTAGCATAGCTCTGTATTTGGGGCGCGTTTGTTAAGTAATAACCGAAACCGAAACAAAAAGAATCTCTGTGGCTTATTGACCGCGCTCTATTTTGGTGTCTGGTTGGAGTCATACTTGCTCGCCCAAGCCGTTTAAGGGTATATCTCGATCCGTTCGCACCTCGACTCCACCCCCGTTCGCAATTAAATTATATCCACGCGTACTCTTGTTGCCAGCTTGAATATTATCGTTATAAAAATTGTACACAACCGACAGCAAAATAAATCGCTGCATTATCCTGTCTAGTTTTACCTTACTTATTTATGATTGTTTCTCATAAATAAATACGGTGGTATACTATGTAAAATTTACGAGTTATTATTTCCGTTGGTTTATTTCTAATTAACCCGTTTGAGAAATTGTCCAATCCAGTTGACAAGACAATCATCTTTCGACCCTCTGGACAAGCAACCGTATCTCCACTGTCAGCTACCCCGTTAGCGTTCTCACCCCGGTGAGCCAGGCAAGTGCTGTTCCTTGCACTTAAATATAAGGAACTGGTGCCCGAGTTTCCGTGTAAAACGTGTTACAAAGCCAGAGAGTCCTGTTTGTAGGTAGCCAGTTACAAACAGTACAGGTTACGTAAGTAGACGCCATTACAAGTTGATTAGTTGTGTTTCAGGCATTATTAATATCTTTTTTATATTTTAATAAGAATAATATAAGCTATTGTCAGGTTGTCATTATTGTTTACTATTTTACAGTTTTGATAAAAAAATGTATAAACAAAATATGAGAAAAAATTGTACCTCGCTATGAAAGAAAGAGCAGCAACATGTATATCTGGAAAAGTTAAACAAAAATACTAAATTCCATAACTCCACAATAAAGACACTCACACGGGTACCCCACAAGATAAACAAAATATTATGCTTATATTTTTGTACGTCTCTTTTATCCCATTATTATTTACTGGCATTGCTCTATGTTGGCACCTAAAGTCCATTATTACAAATGACATTTTCACATTTTTCCACTTGTAAATATGCGCAATTTAGTGTCGCTACGTATTATTGAAAACTAGGGCAATAAAATATAAATAAATAGTTTATACGTATATTTTTTATTTTGCGTCAATATTTACTACACGTAGTAGGTATGAGTAATAGGTGTTCCTGGCATTCAGCTCTCTTTTAAAAATTGGCAAAATTTTAAATGCATCACAATGTTATTACGTACTATTTATACGCAAAGAATTGTTTTTTTTATATTAGACAGATAAATTGTATTTTTTGCAAATTATGTTACATCTTCCTAGGAGACATGTTATAGGCCAAATGCCAGGTTGCTAGAAAGAATGCCTACTGTAATAGCTTATAATTACAAATGTGTATAAATATACACAGTGTGTATATTTATACACATTTGTAATTATAAGCTATTACAGTAGGCATACAGTGTTTCGTGGTCTCATCCTCATAATTCGGTGATATAGAATACAAATATTTTGAAATTTTGGTGGTAAATATAAATACATACCTACAAGGCGATTATGTTGATGTACTAAATTTGATTGTAGTACTGCTATGAAAAAAGGGTATATTTTTCAAAAAATATATTTGCGTTTTTTTATGTACAAATCAATACCGTACTATTATTTAAAGTCCTTAGAAAACCCTCTGCATCGAATTTGGAAGAAGTAGTTTTGAAGGTCCAAAAAATGTTATTTTTCTGCGTGAGTATTGTTAGTAAAAAGAAACTCGTCGAATTTACTTAAATTTTTGCTGCCATTGTAAGAACTCAATTTAATCTCTAATAAAGCTGGCTATGGAAACAACTGAGTTGCTAGTATTACTTGTAAGTACAGGTGTTTCTATAGCTTTGGTATTAGAGATTAAATAGTAATCTTTCAACTGCAGTGAAAAAATTAGAAGTGGACCTATAAGTAACTTTTTTAGTAAATTATAAATAAATTAATAATAACAAAAATATCCAATTTCATATATTTATTTATTGAAGTTCTACTTCTGAACATACAAATATAAAATCTGTTGGACGTAAATTATTGAAACCACTTTTAAAACGTAATTATTCCTATAAAAACAACTACTTTTTAAAACTATATGTTAATAATAAACAAAGCAGTAAATAATGCCTGTCCACTTTTAATTGTTTTCGAATCAGTGGAAAGAAACGGAAAAATGGAAAACCTTTAAAGATTTTTTTTAATTGGTATAGAGCGATTTCCAAAGATGTTAAATAAGAAAATGATATTGGCTTGCAATAAAAAACAAAAGAAATCGAGCACATATAGAGTTGCTATAATGTTCGAAACGAGATCATTTTTGCTGAAACGATTCGAAAATTTATTTACCTAGGTGATTTCGAGTTTTCCTGTTACTAAACCGCGCCATTGCTTTGGGTTGTAAACTTTTTATTTATTCTTTTTTTCATTTGCTAAAAACAAATAATACCTGCAATTCACTTACTTAGTTAATCAATTGGGGGAAGTAATTAAATGTGCTGCGCTGCGGTAGAAAGTGATTTCTATCTCGGAAAGTGGTTCATTTTACTGAAACAGAATAAATAAAAGTACTAACGATAATTGAATAAAATAATAGAAAATTTTTAAATCCAGGTAATCTACAAAATACCTGGATTACTGAGAAAATAATCTCTACGATTGTGACTTTATGTCAAAGGAACAGTCAAAGGTTTATTTTTTGATATCCAAAAAAATACAAATGAAAATAATAATATTTTGCAGACGTTTCGGAAACTCATCTGTTTCTTTTTTAATGCCTAATTTTTTTTTCTAACGTGTAGGTATATTTTGAAAAAATACATATATTTGAAGGTTATGTTTATTCTATATCTATAGATATTTACAACTTTTACAAAACTGTTGATAAAATTATAAATGAAGAAAGAAAATTAAAGAATGCTACAAATAACTTTTAGACAATATTTATATTAGCTTTAGGAAAATGTGTTATAATATTAATGTAATAAAGAAAATAGCCTTCTTTACGTTTATTATTCTGTATTTCATATAGAATTGAAAGGGACCTATTTTTTTCTAAGAAATTATGTAATTTTATATGGTGTTGCTAAAAGTAGCAAGATGATACAGCCAAACTAGTTAGGGCTCTTTTTACCCTCACTATGTACAGGGTGTCCCACATTAGAATAACCACCCCGTTTTCTCACGAGTTTTTAAGATATTTTTAAATATCAAAATGCTAACCTCTGTATTTTTTTCCGTAGTTTTTGAATATGCGAACCAGAGTTTTCTAAAACCAACGGTATACAGGGTGAATAAAAAAATGTACTTTCTTCTTATGGAACACCCTGTATATTTTTACATATATCGATATAGTATACTACCTATATATTTGGATAAAAAATGGCGGAGCTATTCAACGTCAATTTACGAAAATCTAAAATGCTGTCTTTAAATTTCATTGTCTTTCTTTCGAGATAAGACAATGTTTTCAACAATTAATTTCTGTTTTGTTTTATACTTTATGATTGTCTTTTAATATGTTTGTTAAATGTGTAATAATAGAAATGTATGCAAGTATGGCTCATGGTTTGCAATCACTTGTTTTCGAGCTATTTTTTAAAGTTAGAAAAAACTATAACGTGATTACTCTCTCAACCATCAAATTTGGTTTCAGTGACTTAAAATAGATAAGAACATGTGTTATGGCATTCGGAAATTAGGTATTGTTACCTCTAGTTATCCTATTATTATAGATATGATTGTTGTAAGTAATTAGATTCTGCAAAATTTACTAAACGGTAAATGTATAACGACATTATTCCCAGGGATGAAAAGCGATCTGAATTTCGTTTAGCTAACAGACCATCAATATGAAATTTCCAACTTTTCCAATTATTTAGAATAGCAATACCTAAGATTATTGTTGTCTTTGAATTTGGAATAAAATTACCATTCAATTTTACACAGACACATTTATTTTTATAAAAAATATAGATTTTTTTAAATTTAATAAAACAGTATTGTTCATTATTGCCCAGTCAATAATGTTTTCTACAATTTCACATTTTAAAGTTAATTCTTGTATGTATTATTTTATTATTTCTAATCGTAGTATTATCATTTTCAAACTGATAAGAGCTCGATAAATTGTGACATATTATTTACATATAAAAAAATATTAAGGGGCTTAGTATATATCCCTGTTGTACACCTTGTGATACTGCTAATTTTTTTAAAAGTGTGATTGATGTGGAATAATTTAAGATTGACTCTTGGAGTTCTGTTGCTCAAATAAGATTGTTGAATATAAAGGGTGTTGAATAACAACTTCTAGTGATTGTTATACATTTCATGTTCAGTTGAAGAGTTTTCTAAGAAATCGTTGTTATATTGAATGTTTGTTCACAAAAGAATACAATCCTTTACACATTTTTTTTTCAAATATCTTCGATATTGCAATATAAAGTAATATATTGAACAGTAATTCGCTACATCTTTAAAACGATATTTTGGTATTTGGATATAAAATAAGAAAGAAAACTGTCGTGAAATTTTACTCAAATAACAATATTTACTGATTTTTTGCATTGTTTCTGAAAACTATTAACTATCAAATATTAAAATATTAAATTTGTGTATTTTTTTCTATACCTATAAAACAGACTAGAATTACGCAAAACGATATTCTCTAGAAAACAAAATAAATTTTGCGTTAGGAACATTTTACAAAGTATATGAAACATTCGTCTTGCTCTGATTGTTTGCAAATTTTGAACTGCTAAAATATCGTTTACAAGTACCTACTTAAGCTTGAATACAATTTAACAAAGGCTGTTTCGCATTTAACTTATAAAATTTCTGCACGATAAACACTTTATGCTGGACACGGATATCTAAAGAAATTTATCGGCTTTGAGAGGGTTAAAAATAGCGCGAATCATTCCTAAACCGCTGAGGTTGGTAAATTGAACTAAAAAAAAGTATTATTTTGTGAATTTTAATCGTTAAGGTCTAGGACAGGTCTGGCTTTTTATTCCTGCCAAGGAAGATGTTACACTAATTAGCAGTAAATTAGTTGCCCATTCATCAGAAGATTGGATATGTGATGTATTATGTTTGATATTGGTTATTATTTATGTTAATTAGATGCTGCCGAAATTCTGTATTTTGTCAATAGCCCTTAAAACTTGATCAAATGAATTTAGCAGTTAATTGATTCAAGGTTTTCATATACATCTATTTAATATTCAGGTAAATGTTATATAATTACGAGAGATCTTTATAGATATGCCACGACTCATTTCAAATGCTCATTTAAGCAGAAATTGAAGTAACAATAGACTCTGTAAATTAAGAGTACTACGCATTTGTTTCAAACAAATGTCAATGATAAATGCCAGATATGATATCTAGATATTTGAAATATTCAGATAGTTAAAGTATTTAAATGCAGAATAATAAGACGAATTTATTTTTTTACAATAATGAAAATACTACAATAATTTTAATAATAATTTGCATAGTTCCTTCTTGCTAAACCAATAAAAACACGTGTCCATGCCTCCTATAATTTCCGAATTTCTAGAAATTACCTGATGTTTTTATCAAAATGCAATTTCACTAGAAATGTTGAATTTTAGAATTTTAGTTATAACTATAGATTAATAAAAATTGTAGAGTGATAAATACGTTATCCAAATAAGTAAAAAAAAATACTGGATGGGATGTTTCATTTAAAAAAATATAAATTTGACATGCAACTCTCATATGATTAGAAATAATTTTACAATATGGTATTTTTGTTCTACAATTTTTTCAATATAATAAACATTATACAAGACATTGACCGAGGCGATCTTGCTGACTAACCCTGTATAAAACTAGAAAAGATTATAACATTGCTACTATTTTTGTAACTTCATCAGCCTACTTATTAAACTTATAATCACCCTCCACCTTACATACACAAAGATTCACAGTACACCTGCAAAGCACACAATAAATATTTGTACGAGTGGAATTTTATTTCCTATCCAAAATTTCAGTCACTAATCTAGGACGGGTTTTCTCAAAATTTAACTAAGCCACTGTGTATATATTTATTATTTGTAACAAATTTAGCATGTGTTAGATATATAATTCCTTGCAGACATACCTTTGGCAACGTTATAAAAAAATAAAGCTTACTGAGAATGTTAAAATTGATATGAGCACTTTGAGAGTTCAAATACAAATTTGTTTCAGATTGCTGCGTCGAAAAGGGTGCTTTACACAACGTCATTTATCCCGAATTAAGAGCACACTGTAGATCAAAGGGCTATGAACTTCACATTGTGGATCTGCATTGGAAGACTTTGTTAGAGAAACAACAGGATCACGAGTTCCCGGAACTGTGTATAGGAGAACTTACCAGTAAGTGCGAAACGAAATTATGTCGACAACAGGGTTCATTTATCGATTTATGGTGCACTTCTGAATTATTTCAGATATAAAAAAATATACTAATATAATGATGACCTGCTCTCTGCAAAACTACATGTTTCGCTTTCGAACAAGTAATTTTAAGGACAACTTAGAGTAAAATTTTATTTCAATATTTAAAATAGTTTAAAACAAAAAGTGAGCTAAAGAGCAGTAAATAAATACAAAACGTCATAAAATCAAATAATTATGCAAGCAATGTATTCATGCGAAATCTGTAGAAGTTAACAGTACAGTTACTTAGTGATCTCACTTCGAACTAATTCTATAGCTGTTTTAAATTCAAATATTTTTGGATAGTTTGATTCAAAATGGGTCAAATATCAAATATTAAAATGGAATGAGGGTGCTTTTTCGTTGGAGATAAGTTTCACCCCAACTCAGGAGATTCGAAAAAAGAAAGTGACTATTGAAACGTGTAGATCGTCGAACAAAAAACACTGATTTTTCAAAGGTTTTAAGCAAATCACTCCAATAGGATCACATTTTCGAAAAAGTTTGTCATAACAAAAAAGTTAGCTAATGAAATAACAAAAATAATCCATGAAATAAAAATTTGGTTAGGCTCATCGTTGCCGAAATACAGTTCATGTTAGGTGCATTTGGACGAAGCCTTGAAAAGGTTCAAACCATGATACTAAAAAGGATTTATTATCATGGGTTCAAACAGTAAAAAAACCTTATGACATGTACCTTGAATTATATTGAAGCTTATTATAGTAGGTTAAGGTTAAATAACTCAGCTGGGAAGAATCTTAGCTGAATGTTCCCAGATACAAAAAATAATGGAAATAAACTAAGAAAAATTTTACTTTTTTTATTTTTTTGATAAAGATAATACGTTAGGAGATAGAAGTGTTAACTCTTAACGTTTTCTTTTTCTGTTTCTGTTTTGACCCACCTGACCTTAAAGAGGATTAAAAGACATTCAATAAGGTTTTTTTGGATGATTTTGAGCGTTAATTGCAAAGGAGATATGACCGAAATAAGAAGCGCGCCTTGTTTTAGCAAATTACGATATTGCTCGTTTGGCGGTAATTTAGTCTCAGAACTTGTTGATTTTAGTCTCAGAAATTATTGATTTTTGAACTTTAGGGGTGGTTTTCATCCTCTTAGGGGTAAGAGCAATTATTTTTCTTATTAGGGGATGAGTTTTATGTCTCAAAATGTACCTTACAATCTGCTAAGAAAGTTCTAATGTCTCAAAATAAACAAAAAATTATTCATTCATCCATTTTACCCCTTTTATATCGGCTATATTGAGGATGCCATAAAGTTTTTAATTTCTGACTTCACATTCGTGATCAGCGACTCCAAAAATATAAATAATATAAGTTCCATTAACTTATTCTCAGTACTTCGTTAATTATTGATTTTTTTATATTAGGAGTGGTTTTCACCCTCTTAGGATTTTTCTTATTAAGATATAAGTTTTATGTCATAAAATATCAGAATTTGTGAAGAAAAAATTCTACTTGCTCAACACAAACAAAGTATGTTTTTCCATTGCACCTCTATTATATCGGCCATATTAGGGGTGCAATCGCGAATTCTAAAATTTTCACTTGAGATTCGTAATCAGCGACTTCAAACACATATATATTAATTTTTTTAATAACTAACTCTTAATACTTGAGTCAGTATTATATTTTGAACTTCAGGGATGGTTTTTACCCTCTTAGGGGTAAAAGCACATCCATTCCTTTTAAATATTTGAAGTTGCTACCCTAAAATCTAAAAATCCGCAAACATTTTACAAACATTATATTAGAATTAGTTCGAAGTTTGGGTACTTTTTGGCACCAAGTGACTGTTTTATAAGTAAAAGAAGATACATTTATTATCGAAATACGGACCAAAGCTACCTTTTTCAAATTTGGGACAACACCTCTCTATATAGATCTACGTTAAGTCGTTGACGTAGATACGTAGATAGTAACATGCCCTTGTAGAAACATGTACGCAGAGCCTGTGCTTGGAAAACCTCTTCCAGAGCCTTCGGGTTCCTCGAGTTTAGAATCCGTTTGTCGGAATATTAAAATTTCTACTTCCTATGACAACGGGAATTAGAAAGAAAAAAGAAAGTTAATAGAAAACATCAAAATAGCTTTAATCTTTTTGGAGTGCCTTTTCGTGGAACTTCAAGCTCTTTTTGGGTATCTCAAGCTCATAGATAATTCAAGTCTTTATGATATACTTTAAGTTCTTTTAAGTTGTTGAAGCCCCTTTCCAAAGCGTTTAGGGTTGGTAATTCGAAATCCTTTGATTCCGAACTAGGCCGTCAATAACCAAAGCACTTTAAGTAAGTGCTTTGGATTTAGTGTTTCATTCAGCCTTATTCTGGTGACCATTGATTATTGGTTATTGAAATATAGGTACCTAATAAGTATGAAGATTTCGGATTCTGGTGTACATTCATAATTTTCAATATTGATTCGTATAACCAGTAATCTTCAAAAAGGACGACCTTGAAAATTAACTAATAATTGGAATTCTGGTATGCAACATTATTTAATTTTATCTACAAGACATTGGAAATTTTACAAAGTTTTACAAAGAACTATTTAGAAGCTTAGTTATTAATTATATCTTTAAAGGTTATGATGGCCATCGTAGAATTTATTTTTTCAATAAATGCATTGGCTATAATAATGAGGAGGGCATAAGAAACATTCAATATTCAACAATAGAAGAATAAAAAGATTTAAGGGATACCTCCAAATCCATAAAATTTGCCAAATAAAATACTTAGGGGAATATACAAGGTGTTCAATATTTGGTAGGTAGGTTTTTTGACGAAAATTAATGGGGGCGTTTGATATAAACTTATTTAAAATAAGTCCCCCCTGTTAAATTACACCCTCTCAAAGGGGTGCACCAAAATCAAGTTTTATATTATTTTCTCTAAAATGACTTAACTTAGAGAGATCAAATGTTATGTACAGGGTGTCCCAAATTGATTGATTTTGGCTGGTTTTCCTATTTTCAGACCAGGTAGAGAAAAACTGACATATGAGTATAGAGCTCGATTTTTGTGAAACGCCGATTGGTGAAAACCACATTTCGATATCTCTAACCGTTTCCAAGAGATCGGCAAAAATTGACATTTTACAGATTCTGAAAAACTGTCAACTTTTTTATTTGTGGATATTTTTTCAAACGGTAAAAACTTTCTACAGGCACTTTTTGACGTAGAATAAGATGCATTTTGTCAAAAAAAATATATCGCTTTTCGATTGTTTGATATCAAAGCTAACTTTGTTGTTTCAAATGGAAACCATAGTTGGCTTTGACTTTAGAAAATAGGAAAAAAAATAAGCTTTCCAAAAATATATATGCCAAAATATGTCTAGTCATCCTTGCTGCCAATATAACATTTCTCTTTAAAAATGACATTTTTTTAGCATTAAAAAAAGTTTTTCAGAATCTGTAAAATGTCAATTTTTGCCGATATCTCGGAAACGGCTAGAGATATCGAAATGTGGTTCTCACCAATCGGCGTTTCACAAAAGTCGAGCTCTAGACTCATATGTCAGTTTTTCCCTACCTGGTCTGAAAATAGGAAAACCAGCTAAAATCAAGCAATTTGGGACACCCTGTAAATATACTGTACCACCCACAAAAAAACATTTTATGGTAATATTATTATTCACCAAATCTTCCCTTAAGGAAGTGAAATAAACTACCCCTTTTGGTTTTTTGCCAGAACTTTGATCGACTATAAATATTTAAAAGAGAAATACTTCACTCGAAAGCCTGATATTATTTTAAAACTTCTTTGCCTCTTACTAAATTTTTGGATTCTTAACCGTATTAGATTAAAAAAATGAAATGCGCAACCATGCACAGACAGTTCTCGCCTGTACCGTATCTATTTTATTTTTTTAATCGAATACGGTTGAGTATAGAAAAATTTAGTAACAGATAGAAAAGTTTTAAAATAAGATCAGGCTTTCGAAATCAGTTTGGAAAAAATAATATAAAATTAGCTTTCAGTCCACCCCTTTGAGTGGGTGACTTCGAAAGCCTCATCCTATTTTAAAACTTTTTTGCCTCTTATTAAAGTTTATTATACTCAACTGCATTCGATTAAAAATAAAATAAATACGGTACTGATGAGAAGGTACACAAAAATTTAGTAAGAGAAAAAGAAGTTTTAAAATAAGATAAGAGGCTTTCGAATAAAATATTTCACTTTTGAATATTTATATAGTCAATCAAAGTTCTGGCAAAAAAACTACAAGGGGTAGTTTATTTCACCCCATTAAAGGAAGATGGGGTGGATGATAATATTTTCATGAAATGGTCCTCTATAGGTACAATATGTACATAAAACTTTATCGCTCTAAGTTAAATCATTTTGTAGAAAATTATATAAAACTAGCTTTTGCTGCACCCAATTGAGAGGGTGCAACTCGACATCAGGGGGGCTTATTTTAAAAGAGTTTATATGAAAGACCTTCATAAATTCTCATCAAAGAACCTACCTGCAATATATTTGCACTTATTTCCTGGACACCCTGTATAGGTTCAATAACATATTTGATAGAGCAAATAAGTCCCTTCTTGCCAGACCTACAAAGAATCGAAATAAGTATTCCCAAGTAACTTATTTGCATTTCTTCTCTCAGGGAAGTTATCAGAAATCTGTAGGCCAAGATATTAATTTCCCTGTGAGCCGCCAATCGACTGTTAAATCTGTAGACTGTAAGCTTTCCCGACTCTCAGATAAGTACCTATTCTAGATATATTTGGAATTGCCTTTTTGATGTTCTTTTTTTCGTGTAGTTTCGTATAAAATGAAAACGTAAAAATGTTTACAGTTAAGCAAAAGTTAAATAGGTGTAATCTAATTTTCTTCAATTTCTAGTGTTTTTATTGAAGAACAATGAATATTGGCGACCCTTTTTTAATAACTTCATATCATACGCATACAGACAGTCTAATAGATTTTCAATATTGGCTTTCTGGTATCAATATTCTCGCCAGAATACAGCAACTTTATGAAATCGATAATTTTCAATAAACAATATTGATTATATTCAGATATTGAAAATTAACTAATGATCACCAGAATAAGACTGATTACCAAGGGTTTTGCTCAGCTCAAGTTGCACACCAATAATTAATTTTTAGATAAATTATTAAACTCTTAAATTGCCTATGAAATTCGGATGAAAAAATTGTTTTGTCAAAAGATAAAACAACCATTTCCGATTCATTTGTAGGTAGTTAAAATATTTTTTGCAAACTTTGTAGATCACCAAAGAAAGCGTTAGAAAGACCAGCTCAGCAAACTGTAACCGGAACAACTACTACTATTTCTTTTTCAAATAAACTTTTGTTAAATATCTTTTTTCCTCTGTTTGCAAAGGTTTAAGGTACATTAACGTCATTAACAGTTCAGTATTTTTCCAAAAATACTCTATGAAATACATCATATTCGTAGATAATTCCGCAAAAGGACACGTTACCCCTCATCTGCGCCAAATACTTTCTGTTACTTTTTTACCTATGCTGTACATGTAGTTGCTTGCATCTAAGTTACAGTGCATTTTTCTTATTATGTACATCTTTGTGTACTGTGCAACGACCACTCTGTATACATAGAAAAGCAGAACTGTTCATGTAATATAAATTTTAGGACAAATGGAAGTTGCCTACGTGATACCTGTACTCTTCCTGAGTAATTCCCTTGGGACACAACTCCTCCCAATCACTATCGAAAGTGCGGACTTCACAATGGCAATGGAAAGCGCAGAAAATCAATCAGCTCAGGGGTTGCTGTCAAAATGGTAAATATAAATACTATGTAGTAAAAGTGTCACCAAAAAAAATTTTTGTCTTGAAAACTTTGAATATCTTCTGACACAACCAACAACATGTGTTCTTACCGTTTATTATGAATTTTCCCAATATGTATGAGTTTAGTAGTTGGTAGTTGTTATATCTTATGACAATGTTTTAATAAATTTTAGGTATATGTTAGATAGTGATGCTCAACCACCTTGCTATCGGTTGAGACCGATATCTTGTCACATTCCTGGGTTCAAACAAACTTCGTTGGAAGATCGGGAAAGAGCTTTCGAGGAATGGGCTACAGAGATAGACAAAATGCTGGCAGTTCTTATAACCGTCTTCTCTCAAGAACTGCGGGATACGTATTTAACAACAGTTGTAGAACAGGTATTATATTTTTAGGGATGTTTAACAAAAGCACCATCTGCCTTAACTCATATGAACGTCAGTACAAGGTTTCTTTTAATTTTTTCTCTTCTTAAATGAAATAATGTTCCAAAGCAATTTTAATGAAAATGTTGGTAAAAATACTGAGTTCACCAACTTTGTTCCAAAAACGTACCTAATTCAATTTATAAAACCTGGATCACTAATCATTCAAAGTATTCAATTTTGAATTGAATCCAAAAGTTTATGCGAAGTTTTAGTACATATTAGTATTAGTACTCTATACAGCAATTATAATAATTGCTGTGGAGAAGTGCAAAAGGAATTGTGACTGGAAAAGTTGATCAATTGAAGCTTAGTACAAAGTAACTACCACTTGGGCAGATATATTAAATGCCAGTGATTTCTGGTTTCTTGGATTCTGTTTTAAATGAATCAGAGTCGACAAAATTAATTTTAAATCTACATCTACTAGCTGCCGTATTTAATGTGACAAGAAGTATAATAAAAAAACATAACTTCCAAAAATATTTTTCTCTTTCCATATAAGTATCTAAAATTATTAATTATTTTGAAAAAGGCCCAATGTCAAAGGAAAAATCAGAGAGTGCTTTGACACACAATAATTTGATAGACTTGGAACACCCTTTTTTAAAAATAGTCCCTTCAACTCCGAGATAAGGCTTATGGACGCTGTTCGTATTTTTATTTATAAAGGTTTGAAAATTAGACCGTTGATCTCATTGTCAAATGATTTTAGGAAGTCCATAACACCGTTTTTATGAGTCAAGAGTTAGCAAAAAGATGTATATGGTTGAACAGGGTGTATACCCCGACTGCAAAAACTCCAGAAAATATGACTCCAGGAGAAGCCGAAGCACATAGACGACTGAATATTTTACAGAAAGATCTAAGGGTAAGTATATTTTGTCTTATTCCAATCTGATAAAGCAAATGACTTTAAAACTTTATCGAATCGAGTTATTCTTAATATATATCGAAGTGTTTGTTACAAACGGAGCATGAATCGCATTAAATGTCGGTGATTTAACAACTCAACTCAACAAACTCAATTTTAATTCAGTCTAGCTTATTTATGTAATAATATTTTAGAATCAGCTAACAGAGAAGCATATAATCAGGATACCAGTGAAATATGTCGAAGGTGGATTGAATATGGATATTTCGGAGCACGAACAATACGTGTCCCAAGTTACAATCCACTTGAAGAAGCATCTTAGTGAGATGATCGGTACGATAATTGAGGAGCATCAAAGTAAGACTATGCTAAAACCAAGTTATGGAATAGAGGCTAGTTTATTCGAAGAGCTTAATCAACAGACCAGTTTCTGCCAAAAAGCCGCACAGTGCAGTATAAATAGGGAGAAAACGATAAATGAAATAAAATCGTAAGTATTTAGACGTTGCCAATCCTCATCCCCTTTCTTATTACTACCGACAATTCTATGATATCTCCAGATATCTCCCACCCACCAATGCAGTGGAAAAAAGTTTAAATTTCTGGGGAGAAGTGGATGCTCCACAAGACCATTAGGAAAATTATAAACACACAAACTAATTTTTATTTTGTTTCAGTTACATAACTGGAGAAAGTCATGTTCCATTAGTTATTTACGGCCCGAGCGGTTGTGGCAAAACCACATTATTAGCTAGGATAGCTCAATGTTGCCAACAATGGTTACCAGAAGCTTTTTTAATAGTTAGGTTTATCGGTATTAGTGCCCAATCAAGTACAATAGAGCAGTTGTTAAGTTCAATTACAAATCAATGTTCAATTTTAAATTATGGTCATAAGTGTTATTGTACTCATGTAAGTATTCTATTGGTTAAGCGCGTCTTTAGTTACAATTAATATACTTTATAAATAAGAGCTTCCTGCACATTAATTTGATATACTTAATATTCAAATTATCGTTATTTTAGGTTTATGTTCCTTTGTTTTAGAGTATAGAAACTTATGAAAAAATACTTCCAACTTTATTAAAATCTAGTTGTTTACAAAGACCTCTAATAATTATGTTGGATGGTCTGGATCAAGTGAGAGCGTACAGTTCTAAAAACATAGATTGGCTTCCTACCAAGTTGCCAGATAATATAAAACTCTTAATCTCTGTATCAGAGGCTAGTGATATGCATGCAGATATTAGTAAGAATTTAAACGAACATAGTTTTATTAAGATGCCCCTCCTGGGAGAAACTGAGGCGAAAGGTATTCTCATGTCCAGTGTCATGCAGTACAATCATAGCGTTAATTCTAAAATTCAAGACTGTGTGTTAAAATCTGTCCAGGAATGCACCATTCCATTGTATTCTAAGGTAAGTTCTTATCCAAATAAATAAAAGTTAGGAAGTGAATAAGTAGTATTGAAAATAGTCAAATTATCACACGAGATTCATCTCTGTCAATGGTACAAAGGAATAGATGCAATTTTAAAATATATAGCACAAATATATTCATGCTACCTCCATACACCAGATGGCAGATGGTTTATCACTGAGGAACATTTTTTTTCCAATTTATATTTGCAACACTGTTCCTGAAGAGGGGTTGGAACCTTTGGTGTAGAACTTACACTTGGAGTAGTTTTCCACACACACCAAAACACTTTTGCACACACTCGACGCGCGTTTCGCCAACCAAGTTGGCATCATCGGGAGATGATTAAAACTGAGTTTTAATCATCTCCCGATGATGCCAACTTGGTTGGCGAAACGCGCGTCGAGTGTGTGCAAAAGTGTTTTGGTGTGTGTGGAAAACTACTCCAAGTGTTTGCAACACTGGATAATTCGGTATGCCGAATTATAAAAAATTGATAAACCAATCTATTTAATACAGGCTTCTGTCTCAATTGAGAGAAAGCACAAATTAAGCACCTTACACGATTCTCCTGGAAATTATTAATAGCAACATCTAGCAAGATTTATGTGCAGCATCATTTAGCGAAAAATACGTACGTCTTTTGAGAATGAGTTACGTGAAAGATTTATTGTGTGTCGGATACAATATTAAAACCCATAAATCTAAAACTCCCGTTCCTCTTTATAGGTTTTGGCATGGCAAACGTCATGGTGGGTCGATAAAGAACACGATATTGTACCGAAAGGTCATGTAAACGATCAATTAAATTTAATGTTAGAAGAATTAGAAACTATTCTCGGTGTAACTCAAGTTCAACATGCACTGGCGATTTTAACTTGCACCAAACATGGAATCACCGATTCTGAAATGATAGACTTACTAGCTTTTGATGAACAATTCCATAGTAGTTCTACTTATGGTAAGTGTCATATGAGACTCAATCCTTCCCCAGTCATATTGACGTACTTGATTCAGCCACTATGTCAAAATAACATTACTGTTAAATATCAGTAAAATACTACAGTCTAAAGAAGTTTAACTTAAGTAAATTCACAGGATCTGAACCTGAGTCAATTTAAAGATTTACTAAGGAGACTATTAACATACATAAATCAGGATTGGCAAAATAGTCGGCAAGAAAAATCACTTGTTTTTGTTTAATAAGTTAATAAAGCAGAGCCTTGTGGAAAGGGGTTACGTTTGAAAAGAACGTAGACCATTACCATCTGCATCTGCTGGAGCTGAGATTCGAACTCGAATCTAGAACCATAATAGATACTCATATTCTTGTGTCTTCTAACGTGGTCGATGGGATTAACTAGTATTTTACTGATATTTACTCTGCACCCCACTTGAAATGGAAAGCCTACTTTTGTTACTATTTTCTATTTCCTATACACTACTTTATTTTATAGTATCGTGGGCGCCGGCATGTTTAGCGTGGTCCAGATTAAATAAACATTTGGCTCCTTTTCTGCAATGGTCCCTAACGGGCGGGGTTCTGGGTGTTCAGTGGAAGGATAATATGCTTAGACAGGCTGTTTCCCAAAGGTATAATGATCACAAGAAGTGGGCTAATCAGATGTTGTTTGATTATTACAATGTAAGTAGGAAGATTTTAATTCATATACATGGCATGTTAGAACCATATAAAGAAATTAATTCTCTTAACAGAGCAATAGAATAAATACATAAGTTGACATATAATAATATGTATAATTTTAAGTTACTTATTAGAATTTAGTTCAAAATCGTTCAAAAGTATTTTTAATATTTAATATTAATATTGCATCGGACTTCGATAGCTCAAGTTGTATGATAACAAAAAAATTCAAGAAGGTAAACTAGATAAAAAAAGTGACTGAAAATTATTTTATATACAGGGAGAGTCAAGACCATATTACAGGATCAAGTTTTTCATTTCTACACCACATCGGTGAAAAATATACCGGGTGTAAACGATTAGTGGACCACCCATGTAACTTCCTCGTTTTTAAAGATATCGGGATAAAATTTTGTATGGTGAAATTAGGTAAGATTTCCAACTTTTTGAGACCTATCCGCTATATTTGTCACTTCCGGTTTCACCGGAAATGGCCCCAATAGTATTTTCTAAATGTTCTCACATTTTTTAAATAAAGATCACATTTATAACCTTTTGAACAATTTATACAGGGTCGGAAGAAAAATAATTCGAATTTTAGTTGTCAATCTAGATGGCTGCGAATATGTTAAAATTATTTTTGTTCCAATGTAATTCATATAAAAAATACGAAAACGTCAATATGTCCAATAATACATCATACAGGGTGCTCTAAACTCATTAATTTCACATTTTTCAAAATAACTCTTTTTTTAAATATTATGATATGGGCCACCCGTATATTCAGAAAGCTCTATTTAGTAGAAGTTAAACGGTACCTACCAAAAGTTCCGTAATGTGTAATCGTTACCGACAGGATCCCAGGCAACACAGTTTGGTTTAAAATACGTTTATATACATATAAAATGGTATAAAAGTTGGTCTAGTATAATAAATATACGTTGTTCGTAAACAAAAAATAAAACAAACGTATAAAATACGTTTAATAAACGTGACAGAAATCAGGCTTGGTTGAATTATGGTATAATATTAGTTTCTTAGTTTATAATATTATATTCGTTTTTTAAATTATGCGTGTATAGACGTTTTTCGTAAACATATTATAAACTAAAGTATAAAATACGTTTAATAAACGTGACAGAAATCAGGCTTGGTTGAATTATGGTATAATATTAGTTTCTTAGTTTATAATATTATATTCGTTTTTTAAATTATGCGTGTATAGACGTTTTTCGTAAACATATTATAAACTAAAGTATAAAATACGTTTAATAAACGTGACAGAAATCAGGCTTGGTTGAATTATGGTATAATATTAGTTTCTTAGTTTATAATATTATATTCGTTTTTTAAATTATGTGTGTATAGACGTTTTTCGTAAACATATTATAAACTAAAGTATAAAATACGTTTAATAAACGTGATAGAAATCAGACTTGGTTGAAATATGGTGTGATATAAGTTTCTTAATTTATAATATTGTATTCGTTTTTTAAATTACTTTTGTATATACGTTTTTCGTAAACCTATTGTACACTAAAGTATAAAATACGTTTAATAAACATAACATAAATCAGCAATTGGTTGTATTATGGTGTAATATAAGTGTCTTAGTTTGTAATGTTGTATTCGTTTTTTAATTATTTTTGTATAGACGTTCTATGTAAACATATTATAAACTAAAGTATAAAATACGTTTAATAAACGTGATAGAAATCGACTTGGTTGAATTATGGTGTAATACCTACCTATATCTTAGTTTGTAATATACGTATGTACATACATAAAGTATAAAATACGTTTAATATAGGCTGTCCCCCTCTTCATTTCCGCGTACACACGTGACATACAGACGCAGTGTGGACCGCACGAACCCTGTGTACTTCTAGTAAGTTCTACTCCTAGTTTAGTGTTTAGTTTCTCTATGACTGTCTTGTGTGTTGCTATTGTGTAGTGTTGGTGGAAATAGTTACTTATTTAAATAAAGGATAATTATTTGTTTTAAATATTTTTTATTGCCTACTTCTTACAATAATTCTGAACATTTATGTTTAGTATTTTACAACTTTTGCTGCATTAATTTTATTGTTATGTAAGGAGCAAGTATTTACTTCACATTCGATACTAAATCCGGTTGACTATAAGTTTACTTATTTCTGTATTTTAAACCTAAATTTATTTCCATATTAACTAGTAAATAAAAATAAACAGGATTTCGATATGTATAGAATTAACTTTAATTTAAAATATTTACCTAATCTTAATAAATACTTCTATGCTGAACTTATTTTGAACTTATCTTATTCAATTGTATGTGGCCTACGAGGTAAATGTATTTTTGATATACGTATTGAATATTTTAATATAAATACGTATAATATATATCTATATTCTACGTATTTAATATGCTTTCGCTATACGTATTTTAATTGTAATATAAATACATATAACAAACGTCTATAATCTACGTAATATATTTGTTTCCGCCACACGTATTTTAATTATAATATAAATACGTACTATATATGTTTACAATCTACATAATAAATATGTTTTCGCTATACATATATCCTACATTTATCATACACGTTTTTTAAATGTTAAATAGTAAACGTTTTTTAGACTGACATTTTTCCATATTATATATGTTAATACTAAACCGTATCCATACTTTATGATCTACATAAAAAAAACGTTTTTTCAAGTGAAATGTGTTGCCTGGGGAATGACAATTTTTCTTAAGAAATTTATGATTTATATTTAACTTCAATTAAATTTTGATCAACCCTGTATATTTGTGTTAATATTTTATGATATGCAACAGGAATGAGCCAGAGATCCATTCTGATTAACACAAATATACAGGGTTGATCAAAATTTAATTGAACTTCGATATAAATCATTTCTTAAGAAAAATTGTCATTCCTGCCGGTAACGATTACACATTACGGAACTTTTGGTACCGTTTAACCCCTACTAAATAGAGCTTTCTAAATATCCGGGTGGCCCATATCATCTTTAAAAAAAAGAGTTATTTTGAAAAGTGTGATATTAATGAGTTTAGAGCACCCTGTATAATGTATTATTGGACATATTGACGTTTTCGTATTTTTTATATGAATTAAATTGGAACAAAAATAATTTTAACATATTCACAGCCATCTAGATTGACAAGAAAAATTCGAATTATTTTTCTTGCAACCCTGTATAAATTGTTCAAAATAGTATAAATGTATCCAAAATGTGATTTTTATTTCAAAAATGTGAAAACGTACAGGGTGGTCCATTTATAAAAGACTATTGGGGCCATTTCCGGTGAAACCGGAAGTGACAAATATGGCGGATAGGTCTCAAAAAGTTGAAAATCTCACCTAATTTCACCACACAAAATTTTATCCTAATATCTTTAAAAACGAGGAAGTTTCAGGGTGGCCAACTATTCGTTTACACCCGCCGGTATAGTTTTCCACTTGCAAAAATTGAAAAAATTCTATTCAACCTGTATAATAACCTAAATACTGTAAAAGCAACGGGCTTTCTAAATCTTGAGTATCCTAACCGTATCCATATTAATTTTTATTGTTCTGAATTTTTAAAAACCCAGTCTTGAAAACGAATATTTTAAAAGATTTTATCTCTGAATATTTAACCTATAATTTAACAGATTGATAACTGAAGTTTGTTTATTATAAGTGTCAAGTCAATCCATGTTTGGCAAATATTACATATGTCAAATAAAGTTAGTCTTTTCATAACTGGTTACATAAATAACTATTACAGCACAAAGTAAATTAAAATTTTATCAGTTCAGTGGTGTTTAATTCAGAAATTGCCCCTCGTTGTCTATCTATTACTCACAGTAACTCACTTATTTCTACTGTAATATATTTGAACTAAATTAAAAAGATCTTCAAAGTATAATCCATGGACCTCAAAAATTACTTAAGGTGGATGATTAGCGCATCAATAGCAACGATAATCTAAATCTCGTTAATTCGTATTTGCATTTATTAGTCTTAACTAAATGGTTTTTTTTTTTGGCATTAGGTCATTAACCACACAGCCAGACACTTACATGGTATTTATTAATTTCAGGGAAAATGGTGGAACAGCAAGCCTAACAACTTACAAGCACGCCTCGTCATACAGGAAAATATGTTGGGGAAATGGTATGGAATATGTGTGACTGTATTAGTTGTGCTGACCGCAGTATTCATTTGTTTAGTTTTTAAATTTCACACTTTTAGTTTTACTGTTTATAAACATTATTTATTATTTTGTATATATTTTTGTTATGTTTGCATTTTCTGCATGTACATAGTTTTTCTAATAAAGCTTTTAACACCACTTTATTTTATTTTATTATATTTTACACTTTTTTATTGATTGAAGTTGAAGGATCCCACAAGAATCTTTAGTACACTAGCATATTTGACACTTATTATTTTTTTTTAAATTATTTAAAGGAGGCTTCAAGCCAATACTTCCATCTTTCAAAGTAGATGTATTAGATTTTTATTTACAAACACTTTTAGATTTAGGACTATATTCAAATTTAGTTTACATTTTAATCCGAAAAATAGACGCTAGTGTCTTTGCATTAAGTACAGAACCTATAGTGTGCACCTCAATTAAATCTATCACTTTTCATAAAATTAAAATCGCACTAGACAACCAAACACCGAAAAATATAAATTTTGGAAAGTTTCAACATCTAAAATTAGGGCTGTTACAATAATAGCACACACTATTTTCTTCTTCTAAAATTTTTTTATGGCAAATAGTTTTTAAGAATGCAATGTGTTTTAATAACACTTTAACGTCTTTAACAGCTGTATATAATGTGCATTGTCCCTTTTTTGTAACAATTATGTTAATTATAGAAAAATCGATTGTTTAAAAGGGTTATCTTAATCATAAATAAAAAACTCACATCATAAATTCGAAAACTTTCAAATCCAACAACCAGAGCCATGTGGAAAGGATTTACATTAGGAGAGAACGTGGATATTATGTTAAAACTTCTTTATTGTTTATAATTGAAGTATCTTTAATACACATATTTGACACTTATTATTTAATTTTAATTACTTAAGCCAAACTGTTATGTTGGTTCTAAAGTGAAAACAATTTAGTGCCTATCTTGTAAATTAGATGTATTCAAATCCAATAAGGAGAGCTCGCTGAAAGGGCTTACATTAGAAAGAAACATGGATATTGTTTTACACTTTTTTACTGATTGAAATAGAAGGATCCTATAAGTAATTTTAATACACTAGTACTAGTATACTTTGCACTTATTTGATTTTAATTACTTTATTTTATTTATCAAACGAGGTTTCAAGCCAATGTTTCTATTGTTGGTTCCAAAATCCAAAGTAAAAATAATTTAGTGCCTACATAAAATTACAAAAATCTTTTAAAGTGAATATAGTATAAACCCAAAAAGCAGAGCCTTGTGGAAAGAGCTTACATCAGAAAAGAAACCGGATATTATGTTATACACTTTTTCTGCCGTGGTGGAAGATCGTGCATTGACAATAAATGGGTTTTTAATTCACTATTCATTTTGATATTTAACCTGGTGTTCATTTGGGAAATACTGATTAAAAGCTTCATCCAAACTTTTTAGGTGCTGAATAATTTCTTCAATAGATGTCTCATATTTCAACCCCTTCCTCTTTTGAAAAGCCTTATTGTTGGGAAGCAATCAAAATGGTTGAAACGCATACAAGTTGTCCAACATTCAATTTTTCTTAAAAGCATCGTAAGCAGTAAATACATTTACTTGTTTGCCCTGAAGGGTTAAATTAAGCTCATTGATCTTTGCAAAAATGTCGCTTTAAATAGGCAATTTTAAGAAGAAAATTTTCTATCAAATAATCGACTTTTCTTTCGAAATTATATTCTAAACAAAAAGCAAGTACCTTGTCTAGGGTTTTCAATCCCGGGACGGGATTAGAAAATCAAATCCCGGGGTTTTCCGGGATCCCGGAATCTAAATACATTTGTCGAATATCAACATAAAATTAAATAAGAAACGATTTATTGAGCAAGAATAATAATAATACATAAAAAAATAAATAATAAAACTCTAAAAAAATTTAAAAATTAACAATCTATTGCTACTTTAATCTATTGATTATCTATTCTAGAAAAACGAATAGCCTAAAATTTATTTTGAAAAAATTACCTGAGAATGGTCACACTGTGTCTAGGGTGTCGTCCCCTAATCTGGACCGGATCTTTGTACACATAATACATGTGAAATAAAAAGTAATATGTATTTTATGTAATTTGGTCATATTATAAATACTCGGGATTGATTTTTGAAATCCCGGGATTTTCGGGAGTGAAAACCCGCCCGGGATCCCGGGTTCGCGGGATTGGGGATCCCGGGATTGGAAACCCTAACCTTGTCCCTTAACTCAAAAATACGAGTTAATATCTTTCCTCTAGATAACCATCTGACCTCAGTATGTAAAAGAATAGATGTATGTACAGGGTGTCAACTCTAATTTTGCCCCCCTTCTATTGCCTTATTTGTGAAGATATTTTAAAATTTCAAAATGTAGCCTTATCAGACATTTTCCGAATTTTTCAAATATAATATTCAAAATTACCTAGCGCCAATACATACAGGGTGGTGAAAAAAGAGTTGTTTTTTTTAAATGGAACACCCTGTATATTTTCCGACAGTTTGTAGTACTCTTTGAGCTGATTTCAAAAATGTATAACTCCCTTGAGTTTACATCAAAATCGGTCGAGATATTCAAGGATAAACATGAGAAACCTCGTGAGAAACATTTGTTTCCACACTTTCGAGGCTGACTTTGTTGGTTTTTAGCTGTCAAAATAATTGACTGTGAATGTTATTGTGAATGTAATTTTTACATTGTTCATATTATATAAATGTATAATGTTTTGTTGTATTTAACTTGTATAATATTAACGGGCAAAATACGGGATATTCTGTAGAAGAAAGATGTGCAATGGTCGAAATTTATCTTTTGTGTAAAAAAAATCAAGCTGCAGCATATAGGGAATTTGTTAGATGCTCCCCAGACTTCGGGTCCCTGCAAAACATACTTTCAAAAATGTGTATAATAAATTTCGAGTAAACCATGGTGGTTTTTGTTTTGTATTTTGTCAAATTATGTGAAGTTTATTTTTCTGTTCATTGTTATTTTTATATTTTATTAAAAATATTTTCTTTGTTAATAAAATACATGTTAAGTATTTGATATTTATTAATAATAATAATAATAATAAATAATAATAAATACACCACATGTAATTACGACCCCCTTTATCCCAGAAGGCTGAGCCTTGTGCGGGAGGGGGCTACACATTTAAAGACAAGGGACAGACATCCAATATCCGTGTATAATGGAAAAATCCCTCTCACAGTATTTTCCATTGCCACGACCGGGATTCGAACCCGGGACTTTTGGGTGAGAGGCAGGTACTCTACCATCTCGACCATCAGTCAATCAAGGAACATTATTTTGACAGCTAAAAGTCAACAATTAAGTCAGAATGTCAAGCCACCTCGAAAGTGTGAAAACAAATATTTCTCATGTTTATCCTTGAATATCTCGACCGATTTTGATCTAAACTCAAGGGAGTTATACATTTTTGAAATCAGCTCAAAGAGTACTACAAACCTGTCAAGAAATATACAGGGTATTCCATTTAAAAAAACTTTTTTTCACCACCCTGTATGTATTGGCGCTAGGTAATTTTGAATATTATATTTGAAAAATTCGGAAAATGTCTGATAAGGCTACATTTTAAAATTTTAAAATATCTTCACAAATAAGGAAATAGAGGGGGGGGCAAAATTAGAGTTGACACCCTGTACAATCTAGGTACAGTGTTATCATTTTGTTTGGCACCTACACATTTTAATCAGAATTTGCGGAGTTTATCGTGGAGATTAGAAAAAAATGTCTACCTACAAAAGTTACAGGATATTTAATAAATTTTTATGTGGCAGCAATAAAAAAACAATTGAATGCCGATTTTTTTCAGATATGGACATAACCTATGTTTTTTTAAAAGGAACATCCTAAGTAGGTATATGTTTTTATCCGGTTAGATTTGGTTTTTTCTGATTACACTGACATACTTGATAGTTTTAGGATGTTTTGAATTGTTAATTAAAATTAAAAAGATTGTAGGTAAATATTCCTATTAGAGTTCAAACTTTTTGCTCTAGAAAAGAGGGCCGTGGATAAAAACAATATAAAAAAAATTACAATTTTTATTGTTTTCATCCACGGTCCTCTTTGCTAACGCAAAGTAGGAATATTTACCTACAATCTTTTTATTTTTGATTAATAATTCAAAACATCCTGTATAATACTATCAAGTATGCTATATCAGTGTAATCTGAAAAACAGCCAAATCGAACTGGATAAAAACGTATAAGGTGTTCCATTTAAAAAAACATAGAAAAGCCTTTTATTGCATCTTTTTATTTTTGATTAATAATTTAAAACATCCTGTATAATACTATCATGTATGCTATATCAGTGTAATTAGAATAAAAAAACCAAATCGAATTGGATAAAAACGTATACGGTGCTCCATTTAAAAAAAACATAAGTTATGTCCATATCTGAAAAAATCGGCAATTGTTTTTTTATTGCTGCTAAATAAAAATTTAGTAAATACCCTGCAACTTTAATATAAGATGTTTTTTTCTAATAGCTACAATAAACTCGCAAATTCTGATTAAAATGTGTACCAAACAAAATGTTAACGCTGTACACTTCCCATGTCCTCACATAGTATTTTGAATAAACGATTATTTAGTGGCCGAGATTTGATGAAGTTTATAATTTTGACAACCTCATCAAAAGCATTCTTATAGCTGGGGGATAATTTTTGCAACAAGTGCCTGCCTATGGATCATACAGTGGCTACTAGAACAGTTTTTGGCGATATTTTTAATAAGCATTAATCATACCATTCATAGCCTTTGCTCCATGAGAACAGAGATGAATGCAGTTGTCCCACGGTATTTTATTCTCTTCAAGGAAAGAATTTAGGAGACCAAATATTTCAACTCCAGTAGTACGCGTTGGTAGGGGTTTGCCTAAGAGAAGATTCTCCAATAATAATTTTCGTGCTGATACCTAACGATGACAATTAATATTGCCATTTGTAATGAAAATTTGCATGATTGGAGAAAGAACATTCTTTCATTCATATTGGCTGCTAAATCTATGATACGCTGCGCTACCACGCCATTCGAAAGTAGGATCTTTAGCTATTTCGTTTGCTGATTTTTCATCTCCATAACAGAAAATTGAATAAGATTTTTCGCAATTGAGTGGGCTTCACCGCGTTGAGCTACCTGATACCTGACTAAGTAACAAGCCTCATTTGCTTTTTCATTCACCGTACTTGTGGTTTA
The DNA here is from genome assembly GCA_963680705.1 of Rhagium mordax. Taxonomy (NCBI): domain Eukaryota; kingdom Metazoa; phylum Arthropoda; class Insecta; order Coleoptera; family Cerambycidae; genus Rhagium; species Rhagium mordax. The sequence goes on along the minus strand of OY796657.1, from coordinate 91,202,083 downwards.
AACCATAAACGTTTTTAATTTTAAGAGTTCGTCACGCTTTCGAATAAAAAATTCAACATTTTTTTGTTTAAGCTCACCATGAACAGATTCCAAATGACGACGCATTTTAGCTGGAGCCATAGAGCTATTTGAAAGAACTTTGCTGCTTTGCTGAGGATTATCATTATGGTTCATGAATCAAACGACATAATATAACTTTCACTTCCTAATTTTTTTAGTAACTGCTCTGGGTTGATTACTTGTAGAAGCATCAACTGATCTAACTTCTTTTGAGGCGATTTCATTTGTATCGCTCTCATTATTACCATCAGTATCTTTAGCGAAAGAGCTAGGTGTTAAGTCCAAAGCGGAAGAGTCAAGTTCTGCAGTAGAACGCGTTAAAGTGCCTTTTTTAAGCAACCTCTCCTGCATCCTGCAACAAAATATCGAAAACGAATTTGAGGCAAAATACAAATATCATTTAAGGCCGAATAAAGTTTAAATTGTTACTCACGTCGATAATATTGTTAACAGCGGAATATAAAACACAAACTTCTAATACAATTTCTAGGTTTTAAAACTTCAAACGCGGAACCATAAATAGTGGAGGGAAATTAGTCAAAATAATTGATGTAAAGTGATGTAATTGGGAAGATGAATTTTTTCTTTGTTTTCTTTTTATACATGCAAGAGAGTCGAAAACCGAAAAAATTAGCAAAACCGGGGATTCGCGGGAAAAGCGCATAAAAGTGCATTTTTGATGCATTTTGAGTGCATCGCTACACTATTATTTAAATATCTTCGGCTCTATTGGTCGTAGAAAAATTTAAAAAACCAAAATACTCGTAAATGAATAGCCTATCAAACTGTTGGGGTATAGTTATATTAAAAGTACATCCTAACCTCAAAAAATCCAGGTTGCTCCTTTTATTTTTTTTTACTAATAATGCAATAAGTGGGGTAAAAATTTTCTGGTCTTTACGAAGACTGGAAAAAATATGTATTTTCATGCTATAAATACGTGAATAAATTAAAAAAAAAAAATTATTTTTTATTTTAAATCGCTTGCCATTTAATGCAAAATGGTCGTAGGGTATACTTTTTTTTAAGAGTATAGGTCTTTTTATGTACTTTTTGTGAACATATACCTACCAGAATCTGTTTACCAAGTTAAAATGTTCTCTTAATTAAAAAAAAAATTAATTTCACTTTTTTGACATCTCATATTTTTTATGCCAGATTGTCATATAAATTTTGTATAAAACGAAATTCAGTTCATTAAAAGAGCTTTCGTAAGGTGTATTATTATATTTACTTACTTTTTACGACGAACCAAACTTACACAATTACACATGACAGCCCAAATGCTTATAGGTTAGGTATTCATTGTCATTGTTAAGTACAGAAGTGTTAATTTTTTCACATAAGTATGTTTAAGCAGAATGCAGCATTAATCAACAACTGCCTTGTTATCTTATTATTTCACTTTACGCACTAGTGCAAAAAATGAAATACTTTACGCACTAGTGCGCATAGTAAATACATATACTTCTTAGTAACCATTTTGGTAGTAGAAAAAATATTGTATGCAATTCGTGCGTAAGGTGAGCTTTTTTCACTTATGGGATTGTTGATAAAATTCCCATTCGTGAAAAAATCTGCATAAATGACTATTTCACCCCGTCATTAATTGTTTATTCGTATAATTTGAAACTTGTTTATTTTCTTATATCATTTGACATTTGACAGTTCTGATACTATTTTTTAATTTATGATTAATTTTTATATGTCAAATAACTGTCAAAATGTATATCTAATAACAGTTTGTGATTGGTTTATAATGAATTTCCGGTGGCTTCCGGTATATTACAGTAGGTATCTAGTACCGTAATGCCTCACTTCCCGGCAGCATATGAGTACTGTAATGTTGTACTTTCCGGACGGGATGAAATAAATAAATAAACTTAACCAACAAACTCAAGCTTTAATAGTTTCATTATAAATCTGTTTCTGTTGGTGTCCTCCTTAAGGCATTTTGAAATAATCAGTTTTTCCAAAGTAGACGGATATGTTAAATTTGGAACACCTTTCGTACCCTACTAATATGTGCTTTACTTTATTTCAGTTACAACAGAAGAAAACTGGATGAACTCCCCTTCCATTACTTCCATTTAAATTCAGACTTAGAAGATTCCAAATATCTCTCCGATATCTCCTGGATATACGATAAGGTGTGCGGCTCAAACTGTTATCAAATCCTGGAAGACATCAACTTACAGACTAAAATTAGGAACGAATTTACTCATATTCTAAAAGAATTCATAGAAACACATGCCAGCGTCCTGAACTACGATGGTCGACAGTTCTATTCGCATTTGTACAAATATTTAGAAGATAAAATTAGTAAAAATGAAATTAGTGTAGAACACAATGACTCCAATTTATCTAAAGTGTATAGTATAACAAAAAATCCACCAGTTTTATCATTAATTCCCTTAAATAGTGCCATGATGGAATCGGGTGAAGAGTTTCCAGAGAAAGTGTTTCGCGAAAAGACTTTTGATTTAATTATAAGACTGCCCAAAACCAATCAGTTTATCGTTACTATATCGACAAATAGTGAAGAATTATGCGTATGGGATATTATCAGGTAAGAAAAGCACCAAATAAAGTTAGTGGTGATTTTACGACTATATAATAAACTATAGTTAGTTGTTAGGAGGGAAATTTTTATGTTGTCCAAACATTTTTGTTTTCTGAATCGGCATTCAATAGTACCTACATACGTTTCGGCATCCATTGTATAAGAATTGGACCACACATTAACGTTTGTCGAAACCATTAAGAGACCGAGCAGGCTTCGGGATTTTAGTATTATATTTTTTGTTGCACAGCGAAATTACGAATACCCATAGCTTTAAAAATTGATAACAATCCTGAAGCCATTGGCAAAAATACGATACTAAAATCTCGAAACCAGTTGGGTTGCGCCTCTCTATATTATTTCTTTACTATATTTTTTATTTTTCAGTTGTCAGCCAGTAAGGATATTAAGGGGAATACCATATCCGACCAACGTTATACCCATAGACCAGTTTAAATGTATAGTATTGTGTAGAAGGGAGTTAAGGATATACGACTTAAACTCCGGTAGTTTTGTAACTAAATTAAAAGGAGTTATGAACCAAAAGATGCCTTATTATGGGCTGCATGACCAATCCCATTTAGTGGCACTTAGTAGAAACAGAATGTATATAAATCTAATGAATTTAGAATCGGGTAAGTCACTTCTCCATCTCCCTCTTTCTTCAGTAATGTACTTTCGGCGAAATTATCAGTAATGATATAGGGACATGCAATCACAATTTTCTCTGGAGAGAGTTTTTTATTCGTATTTTTTGTATTACTTGCTCCTCCATTTGGCATGCATTTAAAGGCGTAAATTATCGTAATTGAGAATTTTAAATTTAAATTGTGAAAATAGGCTTAGTATGGAAAAATATGAGAATCTATTTTTAAATATTTGTTAGCACAATAAATAACCTCGTCAAATGTAATTTGCCTCAATATTCCACGAAGAAAAAATAAATTTCATTGTTAAATTTACACAGTACACTATCATAATGGTGCCTTCTTTTACAGGTGACTGCGTTACCACATTTAAGGCTGGGGAAGACCGCTTTCTCAATTCCCTGCTGGTTTCGGGGGATGGGAGGTACTTTCTTTCTTAATTAAGTTAATTTGGTGTATAAAATTATGAATTTTATTTCATTACATTATTTTCTATTACAGGGTCCTTGTTTGTGGTGATGAAACACAAAAGCCTTTTCCATTGTTGGTGTGGAATCTCAAATCCAGAAAATTATTGTATGACCTTAGGATTCCTCATCATGACTTTATAACGTCATTATCAGCCATCACTTATGAAGGTGAGTTTTTAAAAGAATTAGATGATAATTATGTAAGCAACAGTCGCTCTTAAACAATTTTAAGATTGAAAGCATTAATAAATAATTGAATTCCACATTGTTTTAGGAAACTATGTTTGTTGCGTGTGTCATGAAATAGATGAACCTAATCCCAATTTTATTGTTGTATATGATTTGCAAAGTGGTACATTATTTAAGAAATGGAAGCCATCTTGTAATACGGTTTCCTTAGAAATAAGCTCACAAGGTGGCTGTGTCATATCGGGTCTCGAAGATGCAAGGATTCTTGTGTGGGACCTTATTACTGGTGAGTTAATTGCAGGTCTTTTAAAATCCACTGTTTTTCAAGTTTAAATGTTGGAATTTTTTGGTTTAAGGTAACTGTAGGTGGTCACTAAGTGGACATACTGCACCAGTATCATCGTTGAAATTAGATCCTACAGGAGCATTATGTCTTTCCACGGATTCAGAGTGCAGGGACAGGTCAATTCGAATATGGGATTTAAATAAAGGTAAATAATTTTTATACTGTTATTAAAAATCGTACACCACGTGGCCAACAATAGGCAACCTATTTTTTTTGCATATGTAATATCATTGAGAATGGTTGCTCATTCTGTAGTCACGTGGTTTGCAATCGTTTATGAAGACGCAAGTACAGGGTGATCATTTGTAAATTCTACTTTTTAAACCCTTTTACATCGCTTGAAAATATAGCTAGAAAAAAAAATAAAAAATAGATCTGTAACATACTTATTGTACCAAGTTTTTGGAGTCTGCATCTATCTTAATGAATATACAGGCAGCGCCACATAGTCACATTTTTTTTAATGGCACACCCTTTATATTTTTAGATATTTGGATAGCCCTTTTCATCCCCTTTATAAATATATATAATTGTTATATGTTTTATCTTCAAATAACTTAGTTATTCCAATATAAATAAATTTTTTTAAAGTTTGGGTTACAACTAAATTATTTTTTTAGACAAATTTACATAAAAATTAAAAATAAATTAAACTTTTTTAGAAAATAATGGTGGAATTTTTGAAAACAATTTTTACTCATTTTGTACGTTAAATTGCTATTTTTATTAAAAAATTGTTTAAAATGTAAACTCGTTTTTCTTGCATTTAGGTGTATTTATTTGATTAACTCAGTTATTTGAAGATGAAATATATTACAATTATACAGGGTGTCCCGATTTTAAACCAACAAACTTCGGGTACAGAAAGTTCACATGAAATTATGACATACCCCTTCTAACATTTCTTCTCTATCGAGCCTCCTAACGGAGATACAGGGTGTTGAAAATTCAATTTATTTTTTGTTTTTGTTTAATAACTTCCACAATATTAAAGATAGGGAAACCAAACTTGGTACACATAGTTATGTTGTAAGGGTCCATCTCTGCTATGGTTCAGAGTTAAACTGAGGCTCGCCAGTGGCGTGCGGTGTGGTCACGTCGACATAATTTTAAGGAAAAAAGTATGTGCACTAATTTTTTTCGCAATTCTGATCAGATTTTCATAATTTACAGTTAATTTTCTAAAAAAACTTGCTCATGTAAAATTTTGACTGAGGCATTAGTTTTCGAGATATTTGCGTCTGAACAAAACGATGCACCAAAAAGTTTTTTTAGAAAATTAACCGTAAATTATGAAAATCTGATCAGAATTGCGAAAAAAATTAGTGCACATGCTTTTTTCCTTAAAATTATGTCGACGTGACCACACCGCACGCCACTGGCGCGCCTCAGTTCAACTTTGAACCATAGCAAAGATGGACCCTCACAACCTAACGATGTGTACCAAGTTTGGTTTCAGTATCTTTAATATTGTGGAAGTTATTAAAGAAAAACAAAAAATAAATTAAATTTTCAACACCCTGTATCTCCGTTTAGAGGCTCGATAGAGAAGAAATGTTAGAAGGGGTATGTCATAATTTTATGTGAAGTTTCTGTACCCGCAGTTTGTCGGTTTAAAATCGGGACACCCTGTATATATTTACAAAGGGGATGAAAAGGGCTATCATATAAAAATATACCCAGGGTGTTCTGTTTAAAAAAATGTGACTATGTAGCGCTCCCTGTATAGTGTATATTCACTAAGATAGATGCAGACTCATAACATATACAAAACCTACAGATCTATTTTTTTTTTTCTAGCTATATTTTTAAGCAAAATAAAAGAGTTTAAAAAGTAGAATTTTCAAACAACCACCCTGTACTTCCGAGAAGAAATTGAGAACAATGCTGAAAACACTGATATCAACAATAAAATTTTGTAAATCTGGCAAATTAAAGAGAGAATTAACAAGCTCTAATCTCCAAAGTAACTGTCAGCTAACATTCCGTTTTTATTCAATCTTTTTCTTTCCCACAGCTTATTATTTATATTTTGTTATAACATTATATTTTTTCCAGGTGACTTGGTAGCTGTGTATACTCCAAAAACCAACATTGCTGCGTGTGAAATAACATCCAGCGGGCGACATATCGTTCTAGCATTGGGAGGTTACAAACATTTAATAACACTTCAATTGCGAGGACAGAACCTTGAAGAAAAAATGGAGTGTGATACTTACGGCGATTCAGAAAACACGGGCAAAATTTTTGAATTACAGGATAGTTGCTGACCGAAATAAATTTTTCCGTTGAGGTCGGAGTTGATTGATACGAAACTACTAATTTGTCAATATAATCTTATGAGGATCTGTGCTGGTTGGAGATCCAAAACTGTAGCCGCCGTTTTATCTAACTTAATAATGTTTCTGTTGAAATAAAGTACTACTTAACGTAGAGAAATGAACGCGGAGCATATTAATAATAATATAAATAAAATACAACCTACTACATATTTCAAATTATCTCCATGTCAGTATTAATAAATATATTCTAAAAACAATCATTTTATGTAATGGAACGCTTCAAGTTGTCCCATTGACGCCCCTTCTGCTAAACCGTGTTGTTAATGAATAATGAGATTTATTCGTACATTAATTGTTATAGTTAAAAACGAATTCGTTTATTTTCCAATGTTTTCACGATACCGGTAAAATTTTAAAACTTTGATGTGAAGCAGATATATTACTAGTAATTATTTATACAGATAAAGTAGAAAATACTCTCAAAATGTAGTAATGACATAAAAATACCTCTAATCAAATTTCAACCTGATGGGAGTGAGAAAAATGGAATGGTAGATTAAAATCATTTCAGTTTATAGGTTTAGATTAAATAATTTTTGAGCCACTTATCTGCCCAGTAGATACATGTATAGTGAAAAAAAAAGGAATAAAATATCATCGTACGTTTGTAACAGTTGGAATACTCTACCGACCTCTAACTGATGTGGTTATCATGCCATCATCAGAATTAATATCAATTTAAAAGAACGTCATTTCATCATTTTTAAGGGCTAGGTATACTGGTTTCGTAGTCAATTACCCGTTGATGTGAGACAATTTTTAAAGAAATTATATCACTTAAAACTAAGATGGGGCCTTATATTGTAATGAAATATAATAAAATAATATTTATAATACAATCAGGACACAAAATACTTCAAAAATTGAAATCAAATACGTGATTACTGACAAGGAAAATTTGATCATATCAGTAAAAACTAGGTAGGGAAGTGCATGATTTCCGCCCATGGGTGAAGGTCGCTGCGCTTCGATCAGTAATCAGCCAAGGTAGGAAATTACCCTTCACTCCCGAACTACATATGATTTTTTCTACTACCATTTCAACTGAAACATATTCAGGGTTCGGAGGATATTGTATATCAAGCGATATCCCAGTAAACACGGCGAGGTAATATATATATATAAAATACATAACTGCTGTTCCTTTGAATATATCAGCTATGTAGCAGGTAATATACATTCTCATAAAATATTATGGCTCTATGTCAGCAACATCGACATGTATCATTTATGTATATAATACGTATGGTCGTAACTTGTCTGATATATTATGACTATGTAGTTCATACATCTCATGTAATGTATCAGATACATTTAACATGTAACATGCTACATATATAATACATAACATATACCTATTATAATATGATATATTATGTAATATGTATGTACTATTCTCCTGGATTTCTTTGGGTATTTTAAGCCACTATTTTTATAAAATATTAAAATAATTAATAAATAAACTTCTGCGCCAAAAAGACACAGTCGGAAATTGTTATTGAGTAAAATTTTTTTTGCCTATCAGGAAAAAATATATTTTAATCAAGAGCAACTTCTGACTGTGTCCCTTTGGCGTAAAAGTTTATTTATTAATAATTTTAATATTTTATAGAAACAGTGGCTAATATCCAAAGAAGTCAAGTCAAGAGAATAACGGCCACAAATAAATAATTATAGACAATATGATATATTATAAATACATACTGCATGCAGGATGACTTATAACTCTTGTTTTTTATCAGTTTTTATTTATTTACATTTAAATTATGATTCTGAAAATGCAATTGAGCCAAAGAACGTATTGAACGAAAATAGATTTTTCTGAAAAAAATTAAGGCTTTAAAATTACATTACAAATGGATTTTTCTGAAAAAAATTAAGGCTTTAAAATTACATAAGAAATTGTTGAATTAATCAGTTTTTCTGTCAGTTATTTTATTTATTTATTTACAATTTGTTCTGAAAATATGTAGATTCATTAATTATACTTTCTTTTTCGATTTTATGTCTGCAAATAAACAGAAACCAATTAAAGTGTTATCGTCACTCACCTCATGCATAATATGTGTACTATACCTATGCCCTGCAGTTTTTGTGTATAGTATGTACTTAAGTGGAAAAAGCCTCATATAAGTATAATACTTACAAGATATACCTACTCAGAAAGATCAGGATCAAGTCAAGTATTCTATTTTCTCTACATTCATAAGACCACTTCTTTCATTTTAATTTTTTATGCTAAGAGTGCAAAAGAAGAGTGCAAGAATAAAATCAACAGCATATTATTTAGAAATGTTTCTATATATATATATATTTAAAAAGACGCATAATTATAGAGAACAAAAAAATAAATATATTTATAGGATATAATATAGTATAGATATAATAATTACAAAAGATATACTTTATTCATTTCACTTCATTTTTCTGTCTAGTCGAAGTTTAGCTAAATGGAACCATTCACTAGCGGTTGTTTCAAATGTATTTTCTTTTATATCTGGGTAGAAGATATTAAGGTATAATAACATCTGAAAAGAATAAGACCAAAAATCAGTGTCTTATACAATTTTATATAAACTTATTTATTATACTAGAAATTATTTAAATCGAGTTGAAAATATTTAACTTGAAATATCACTAACTTAAGCGAAATGTTTTGTCGTAAAAGGTCTATTTTAAAAAGAAGAACGTTGATAAAACGTAATAAGAGTTAAGATTTTACCACGAGAATTTCTTTGGAAAATTGGAATTACGGTGGTATTATACTTACATGTTGAACAGACGGTTTCCCTGATTGTTTGTTAATTTCAAACATCCAATCGTCTCTGTCACATTTGGAAAAACTTGCTTGTCAAAACGTAGCTACATAGGCATCCCTTAGATGTTATGTCAATTTTATGCGTTTTTTTTCATTTTTCATCAAAACGGACGCAGCACACCAAAAATCGCGCACTGCATACTGAACACTTCAAATTGCGCCAACAATTTGTATTGAATATTTTAAGATTTAGGGATTAAATCAATGCAAAATAGCAGCACGATTCGCGTACCTTCGCCATTTTAGTTTGAACTAATATTTATCTGCGGTTTACATAAAATATATGTCTATTAGTGGGCATGAACATGTATTTATAATATATCATATCTATCTGTGGCAAGTATATAATACATTCTATATATATATCAGAGACATGGAGTATGTCTCTGATACATATCCACGATACATAAATGTTATATTTGAAATAAATGGGTATGTTATGGATCAATTACATAAAATGGTTACATAACGAACAAAATATCGTTGAGCTTCCTATGCTACATATCATATATATGTGTGTTTACTGGGATATATCATGATAGATATATATCGCGATGTATATATCACGATATACATTTATATATAGGTACCTTGATATATATCGTGATATATATCCGTTTTATATTTTTACTTTCTCATCTCACAGACAGAGAAAGTATTTACATTTCACGCCGAAAACATCGTTGCCGTCGTTTTTATTTTTTTCAATACCTACACTGCGGTCTCAAAATTAAAAAATAAAATACCTTAAAAAACCAATTGGGCAATTAAAAATATTAAGATGTTGAAAAATCTTTTGAATCTTTTAATTTGAAAATAAATATCCAATAGTGAATATAGTGATATATATCGGATATATTTCGTCAGATATGATATTTATATAAATATCATGATATTTTCAAATCCTGCATATTATTAAAAGAAAAAGAATAAAAATATACAATCGATTATTTAAAAGTCATAATAAAATATATATTATTTATAACATTACAGAAGAAGAGAAGTTCACTTTCCTCCCCGTTGTCAATAGTGACGGAATGTAATATTTTCATTAGTTATCCCCGAGAAGAAAAGGCATACTTTTGACTCTAAAATGTTGGAAAAAATATAAACAGAATGACAAAACGCCATTGCATTAATTTTGAAATGTCCAACTGTTGTGCATTCATCGTTTATTTGCAGAAACATTATTTTAACTTGTTCTTAGGAATGTTATAAAACTAAACTGTAAATATTTTAGATTTTTCTTTATGGTAGATAACCATATGTTACGAGCATTAGTTAAAACGACAATATATTGACAAGTAAGTGGTTGGTAATTATTTAGGGTAGATACACTTAATTTAATTACAACTCCTATTGTTACACAAAAATATATTCCCATCTGGTATGCGGAACAATATTAATTAAAATATTATATTTGTATGTTGTGATTCTTGTGTATAAATAAATGTAACGACTAAAGTTCCTTTATTTTCTCTTTTTGCTCACCTTCTCTGACATCCTATCAAGCTTACTTGTTAGTTATCAAATCCTTCTGAAAATACCTACGGTCAAGGCGTCAGGAAATACCTAGGCAGAGTACATTATAGCCTATCAGTGACGCCTCTGATTTTTTTAAATCTCAAGAAGTCATATTCATAGAACATTTCAAAACCATTGATTAAGGAATTCCTTAATCAATGTTTCAAACACAAAATAAACCATTACAGAAGCTTATACAAAAAATGATAATGTCCAGTGACTTTATTTCTACCAAACAATATTATAATTAACAAATTAACTACGAAATTTTCAAAAACATGTTATGGTCCTTATTCACAACTGCAGGAACTTTCAATACCAAAAACTTTTCTCTGGGCGTTTGAAAATTCACATGATTATAAAAGTATTAACATCAAGGGAGGATCCATAAATGTGTGGTAGTGTGGTGCGGAGAACCTATGTTTTAAGAAAGTTTATTGAAAATACATAGGTATTTAAAATTTAATCAAAATAAAATTGCAAAAATAATTTGTGAAAATATACCTACACAATTATATAGGAAATATGATTTGGTAATAAGATAGGGCTCCACCGCACAATGATTCGCGATGTAAGTAACAGCAGTAAATTTAAATAATAATAATTATTGTGAGTGGATACTGATAGGCAGAAATGGAGCCATAGGGATGTTCACAAAAAAATTAAATCTTGCTTAAACATCATAAAATGATTAAAAATAGTCCAACAATCAAATCTTCAAAGTTTTACAAAAATCGATAAATCCATTCTATGGAAAAAACCCAAAAGAAATATCAATATTCGTTTAAATTCGCGAAACGCTATCTGACGTCACCATGCGTAATAGGTAAGCGAGAATTAGTAGGTATAGTCAGGGATCCAGTGAATAAATACCGCTTATTTCTCTGTTGCTATGTAACTTTTGGACAAACTTTTAAAATTAGGTCCATGTTATGTAAAATTTTCTGCCGAATCCATTTTCGGAGGGCGATTTGCGAAATGAGCTTGCGTTCATCCCCTATATTAATTTTTCACCCCTTTTCGGCGATATTTAAAATTTTTCAGATATAACTCGTGCTATTTCCAAATCTATCAAACCTACAGGGATCAAATTTTAGACGGAGATGTATGGCCACAGAGTACTCTGTGGTATGGCGACTACGATAGCAGCGTTAAAATAGTATTTTGGTTATTGATCTTCCAAGAAAAAAATAAAATACGCGGAGGTGCAGAAATATTGTAGAGAAAAATGTAGCATCGAGGTACTTTTTCTATTTCTAGAGATACTATATCGGTTATGTGAGCGGTATTGTAGTAGAAAGTTCAAATTTAATTTTGGTGAAAGAATTTTTACAATCGGAGTATTCTAGCGAAAGATATAAATTATTTAGTATCGGGAACGATACCACCGCTTGTTTCTTTGCAAATTATTTGGTACACTTATAAAAACCTTTTTCGGGTTATTTATTGATGTATTTGTACATCCAGGAACAAAACATCACTTTCTCCTACTAACTTTCACACTGTTTGAGTCTTCCATCTTAACAAAAACGCATATAAATGAATACTAATGCAAGGAATATAATAGCAAGCAGGTAAACGAGTTTCGCCACCTGTGGTCCCGTACGCATTATGACATCATCGTTCGTTTCGGCGATTTTATTTTTAGTTTATTTTTAAGAGAAAAAGATTTTTAGGCGTTTTAATGGTTACTACGTGTTTTTGTGGCCTTGGAACTATCATTTTTTATTACAATTAAAAAATAGTGAACATTCCTATTCTGATTTGACGCCAGAGATATCAGCATATCAGCACTGCATGTTCATCTGCACTGTAAATACCACAAAGGCGTAGTGGAAAAAATACATTTCTACTCGCAAATTAATACTACTTATCCGAATTCCGAATGAGTAATGGCTTCATAATTCGATCGTTGAATAATGTACCATTTAAATATATTCTTGGGCTATTTCTCCCTCCCCTTACCCAATATTTCTATACTTCATACAAAACAAAAACCGTTGCATGTCATCAAATACCGCGTTTAGTTGAAAAAGTAATACAACGGCACAAAAGTAAGAAGACGTCAAAATTAACCTCAAAAATATGTATTTTTAAGATTTTCGAATATCAAGTTGCTTTTATCAAAATCTCTGCCTGGTTCAGTTCTGCATTACGAGTATTAATGAAGTTTGAATTGCCTTATTAATTTAATAAAATAAGATGATTTTTGTTGGCTGGAAATTCCGACCTATAATTATTAGCAGTCTATTTTTAATAATTTACATTATAAGACATTATTAAAACTTTATATATTTTCTGTCTGTGAGAGTTTCTAATTGTTATAAAAGATCCAAGTTAAAACTACAAAAACTTATGCGAATTGACAACCGTTGTTCTGTCATCCTGCCCGTATTTATTTCGTGGTGTAATCGAAGTTTCTGTTAATGTGATGTATTTACTTTTATAAATAATTCTTAAAATAACTTGTGGAAGAGATTTGCAAAGGGTATGTACCTAAATAATTAACTAATCTAAACAACCTATACGATTTCAATATTGAAATACACAGGGTGAATTGTCTATGGATTATCCGATTTCAACCCTCGATATATCTTAATAAACCATTGGAGATATAAATAAAAATGAAAAAAATCCTTAAATGGGATTATTTGCACAGACGCATTAACAAACTTTTATTTGTCGTTCATACAAACTATACAGGGGGTGACAGACACCAATTTTATTTATAATGGAACACTCGAGTAGATATTCTTCGATATCTTAAAATAACGTTTCTTTCTGAATTCAAAAATATATAACACACAATATGTTTTAATTGAGAAATTAGTGAGCTATATTCAATAAACTAAGTTTAAATGTATGAATAACCAGAAAAAATGTTATATATTACATCTAGAATGGCCGTGTGCCCTTTTAAGTGCTACATGAGACCATTAATTGTCTCATGTAGCACTTCTATGTGAAACTCAGGAACATATTTGCAGCCCCCTTTACGGTGGAATGATTAAATAGATATACTGATTTTGATTTTTTTCTATTGATCAAACGACAGAACAAGTTACCAAACCTTAAACCTCCAAAAACAGTTGTCATTCTGATTTGACGTTTCCCACCCTTGTCTTGTAACATGATACAATAAATAAGAGATAAGATATCGCGCAGCTCGTGACGTCACTCGGTGAGCTAGGACGCCATTAAACGCCCGGCTGTCAGGAGTGTCAGGCAGAATTGTCAAGTTGTTGCGGATATTTTTATGTTTAAAAGTTAAAAAATCGTCGAAAATGAGATGTGCTGTGTACGATTGTGATGTTGATAATCAATCAAGATATTCTACGCACGATATAAAGTTTTTTAGTTCCATGAAATTAAAAAAATGCAGGGTGTATGGAAACGCGGTTTCAGAAAAAATAGTACCTATATGTGTATCATCGTAGTAAAAGCTTATTTCCGAACTCCCGATTGCATGCTTGCGTCTCGATAAGCAATCTGCACGGTCGTCCGGGAATGTTAAGTTTTTCCTACTAGGCACACAATGTACTAAGCATCAATTCTCTTAGTAACTAGACAATTTTTAGAGAAAGTTTATTTACATTTTTTACCTTATTTATTAACATTTGTATATTTTTCCTACATATTAATGGTAAAATTTGACGCCAAAACTGGTTTTTCTTAGTATACTTTCGGCAAGAAACAATTTTTGAGAAATTATTAATAAGTTTTCTATTATGCTGCATACTGTCTGGCGATCGCACACTGTATTTTTACGTAGAAACATTCTTCAAAATTCTTAAATATCAAATATATTGAATGTATATAATATGGTTAATTTATCCTTTTTTACATTTGACTTGCCATTTTTGTAATTTCAAAAACTTCGAATAACAAGAACCACAAAATTATTAATTTGTAGGGCCAGACATATTCACCAATTACAAATCGAAATACATGCCTACGAAAAATATAAATTGGGAGTTAATTTCGTATTATTATACTTATATTCACGTATAATATAGAAATATCTGCATAAAATAAATCAAATGTAATAATTAGTGTTATCTCTGGGCTCTAAATAAATTTCATCTAAAATGTAATAATTTAAATAGCCGTCATTAACTTAGTATTACACTATAAGCAGTAAACCTATATTATGAATAAAAGCCATAAAACAGAGTTCCTAACTAACAAAATTTGATATTAAATTCGAAAACGCGACATAGATTTTAAAAATTACTCACTCTGTGTGAAGTCATGCGCAAACCGGACGAAATTTGAACGCTTTGATATCAATAATATCTTGTGTTGTTGTATCAGAAGCGTCTAAACGGAGGCCTAGGTTTTAATCCGACGTGAAGTTGGTGAAAGCGACGTGAAGTTGGTGAAACGGGCTGAACTTATTCTTGCTTTACTCGCGTTTTGTCAGTGGCGCGATGGTCTAGCGGAAACGAACCGGGCTGGCATGCAGATGGTTTCAGGTGCAAATCACGCACCTTCTTTTGTTTTTTTTTTAATTAAATGCGTCAGGTCTATTAGTGCAAGTTAGAAGCCGGAGGCGATAGCTGGAGGCAGGTTAGATATGTGTATTATTCCCCTGATAAAGGAATTTTTTTTTATTAGATTAAAGGAATTTTTTTTTATTAAATGCATCAGGCACGGCATGAGGTTTATTGCAAGTTAGAAGCCGGAGGCGACAGCCGGAGGCAGGTTAGATATGTGTGTTATTCCCCTGATAAAGGAATTTTTTTTATTAGATTAAAGGAATTTTGACAGCCCGTTTCTGTGACTAACTTCACGACAGACTAAAACCTAGGCCTCCGTTTAGCTCCGTCTGTTGTATCATGGTCTTGTAAGCATTCTGTGTTCTCTGCTTGTAAGTATTTCTACAGCGTTCTTTAGAGGACGCTTAAAAAAGCTGTGAGATTTGGTAAGACTAACATCATCTGTTGGTCAAAAAAAAAATGTCGTGTAGCAGCTGTAAGACGCTGAATAAAAAAATACGGCTTTGCTTTGATGTCTAAAAATATGGCCAATGCATGGATAAAAGGTGCCGACTCTGAGATTGGGCAGAGTAGATATAGAGTAGCCTCACTCCCGGTATGTATGAATGAATTTCCGAGGTATTTTTTCGTGACCTTCACTTGGTGTGAGACTTATATCCTCGCATGCATAGTTTAGTGTGAGACTATCTTCGGATTAAAGAGAAGGTGACAACAAGTCACAAGTCAGTGGCGTGCAAGTAGGTAAATTAATGGATAAAAATGAAATATTTTCAATTTAAATTATATTTAAAATTTCAGATAAAATTTCCTAATTCACAAACTTAAGCATCCGTATCTTAATATAAATAAACAAGAAGTATTTAACAAACCTTCAAATAGTTTAAAGAACTTTTAGTAATAATAATTAAAAAATTCTAATAGAGACAAACCCACAGATTAATATAGTTAATCTGTGACAAAACTGGACAAAGCGCATACATAACCTAGAAAACAAATAATGATAATTTTGACACTGACAATTTTATCTACTACGTCGTAGTAGTAAAATATAGAGAGATTAGAGATACAAAAGAACTGGATTGGCTCGAAACGCGGAGTCGGTTTACTGTTTGTTTACTGTGGATTGGGTTGGGAGTTGGGATGGAATTCTGATTGTTATTTGTTCTGTGACCAACCTGAAACCACGGAGCAACTAAATCGTGGAGTACTTTTAAGTGAAAATTTAAAAAATGTCCGTCGACGTTTCCATTACAGATTTAGTAGTTTTACAGTCAAAATCTTTTATTCGTCAGACTGTCAAATATTTGATCAATTTACACTCATCAAACTGTGAATCTGGGGCAGCGAGCGGAGGACTGACTTGACTCACTTCATAGCGATATGAAGTTAAGTAACAGTTATCGCGTTCAGCGGTCTCGCTTCCCCACTTCTAGCGGCTTGTATGTCAGCTATATCGCAGAAGCAATACAACTGTAGGCGAGAGGTATATTGAGGAT